>OX376374.1:98483198-98901111 GCA_947369275.1 Nemotelus nigrinus
AAGTGAGACCTGGTTCGATACGCGTCATCTAACTATTGATCTGATTATTCCAGATTGACACCATGATACATCAACAACCGCACTTCTGTTAGAGGTGACAAATGCGGGAGAAAACCCAATGTTTAAAGTCATTAGCCCCGCAGAAGCTATACAATCAAAGAATATATCTCCTCTGGCGTAACATTTGTTACTGCCTCAGCTAGTGTGCTGGGAGTTAGCATCGCAGCCCACCAGTAATTCCAGTCTCTCCGATTCAGCGTATTGGATCAAATCCCTCAGCTCCTGAGTTGGCAGCGGGAGCAATGAGTCAAGACAAACGGCACCTGCCGCTTTCCAGTTACTGAAGGACGATCGCTGATAGGTCCCGGCTTGAAAATGGTCTGAGCATGGTGGCACCTGCAGAGATCAAGTCCTTAGGATTCATCCTTATGTTGTTTGGCAGCCACTCAGGATCACATTTAACCAACTTGACTATGTGGTAATTTATCGCCCCGATTTTAGTACCCTATTCAATTTGCGAAGACACTATAAAGTCAGTATTGATTCGATAGTGGTGAGAATCAGAAAGTCTGAAACGTTTCTTTCAAAACGCAGACGGAACTGAGATTATACATTATTTTTGAACCATGAGGTTTTTTTTCTAGCTTTTAATGATTGTAGAAATCTGAAAAATCGGTTAAAATTTTGCTCATGTTTTTTAATTGGTCGTTTTCGTTTTAATGTGTGTGCCCTTTCAGACGACAGAGTATGTTAGGTTTGACTCGCTAAAAAACACCGTCTGTAAGATCACCAAGTTCCGGGTCGAAACCTGGCAGAGCAATGCTTCGACCCGATCGTCCTTACCTATCGGTGCACACGGACTTCAACAACTGCCACAGCTCATACCACGATCAAGGAAAGAGTGGTGGTCACCGAGGACAAGCTTGAAGAAACCAGCAGTAAAGATGGCGATAGGGAAGTCACAGAACTGAACGGTATTCCCAACATTCCTTTTAAAGCAGGAATATCAAAATAGCAGGAGGTATTTGTGATAGTCTTCCAGAAATGCCTGGATGACGAAATATTCCCAAAGCAAAGGCTTTTACTTCTACCGAAATGACGCAATCCTCCTAGCGAATCATTATCTTGCCGCACAATATGTTTGTTGGACACGATGGGTAAAATTCTTGAGTGCATCGTCTATGAAAAGCTACTTTTAAGTTCGGATTAAAAGGGTGCCCTCTGACCTCCAATATAGATCTACAAAACCGCATAAAACCATTGATGCAGTTAAAGAAGTAGTTCAAATTGAATTGCAGCTGGCAAGAGGTGGAGATGGGGTTCAAAGGATTAACCTTAACGTACAAAACGCCTGTGATTTCCCTTGACGTTCAAAAAATGTTACAAGTTACATTCCCAAGTTACATTCTAATTAGCGAGCTATTCTAGAGAAAGCTAGTATATGAGAGTGGGAATGATATCCCGAGGGCTCAGTACTAGGTCCAGTCTTATAGAATATGATGCACGACAAAGTACTAAGACTCTCATTGTCGTCTGGGTACGTTTTCATTGGATGTGGGAAAACATTAACATCAAATGGAAGCCATGAGTAACACTGTCATTACCCAGGTGATAACATGGATTGAGACATCTAATCTTAACCACGCTGAGTACTAATAAAAAGCTCTACTTATTACTAGCCTGAAGCAAGTTGAGTTTATGCAAGTTCGAGTTGGATTTCAAATGATCAATTCGACGTCATCGATAAAGTACCTTGGGGTCGTTCTCGACACCAAGCTGAGTTCCAAAGGCCACACAAATTATGTCGGCATAGAGGCGGAAAAGTTACAACGCTACCCAACATTTGAGGACCGAAATAGACTAGACCCAAACTACTGGCTGCGGTAGTTTGGTTCAATCTACAGGTTCAGTGCACTTCGAACTATTAGTGGTTTATATCTGAACGCGGCCAGCGTTAGCGCGGGGATGATGCCCATCGACATTCTAGCTGATGAAATGAAACAGATTTACGGTCGATGCATCGGCAATCTGATGACAAGAACACATGCAAAAACGAAGAAAATAGACCTCAGTAACAAAATTCTAAATGCGCTGGCGCGCACTACCTAATTCTCAACATAATACTCTGGTTATGCCTCGTTTACATGCATGGCAAATGTTGGCGAGCTGAGTGTGTAAATGGTCACTTCGTCTATTCTTGCCTGTTTTTTTCACATGCCAAAACATGGAGGAAGTAATTTCCCAAGTTCCTCGACGAAACGTTCGCCATATGTGTAAACGAAGCATTAAAGAGAAAACATGGCGAAACGAACTATATCTTGACTCGATTTTTACTGGGGACGGTTGCTTTATCCAAATTGCACAGATATGAATGAGGATGTAAAGCACACAATTTTCGAATGCCCCAACTTTGGAGTGAAATTGGAGTGAAATGGCGCCATATGTGACGAACTTAATGACCGAGTTAAGGAAAATCGAATAAATCAGAAACGGATCTGATAACAAAAGAAGAAATGTCATATATGATATCAATGAATGCTAACCACCCAACCACCTGCTAACGGTACGTCGGCGAGGAGAAGGCCCTTCGCCTCCGTCTTCAGCTTGTGACGTCAGCCCATGTCGTGCTTGTCCAAATTCGATTGCCTTCGTCCTTGACATTGCTCTCCCGTATAGCAGCTCATCATCACGTTCGCTTGATCATGAAGTTCGATTGCCAGTTGACTTCGTTTTGTCTTGGCGGCGTTTGCAAGTTATGTTTCCAAAGGAATCCAAAATAAGCAGGTGAATAACTACACATCTACATCTACACATCTACTACACTACAATAATAACCGAATTCGGGTAAGCTCGACTTGATCTGATATCACATTCTTAGCTTATTTATTTATTTATTTATTTGGTGCGTATTCAACACAACAGGCAAAACTGCCCAATTACATATTGGATACAATGAAAAATAAAATAATATAACAAGAACTGAATAACAATGTAATTAAAGTTAGAATAAAATAAAGTAAAATTAACTTAAACAAAAAAGAAAAAAAAAATCCATTGCAAACATGAATAATCACATGTATGTAAGTATATATAAAATTAAAATAAATACAAAAAATCTTAAAGTATTAAATAATAAAGTAAAATTAAGTAGAGCGAAAAAGAAAAGAAAGAATCCATTATAAACAAGAACAGAAAATAAAATTCATTAGTTAGAATCAAACATTTTACTTCGAACCATATTTTTGAAAATGGGAGTATATTATGGAAGAGGACCAAGTTGAAGACTATTGTGAGTGCGTAAGAGTCGTAAAACGGGAGAGTAGAAGAAAGTGTCGGTACGAGCATACGGCACTTCAAATAGAATGGAGGACCTGATTGGCCATACGGATTCCCGCTCAATGAACAAAAATGCTAATGAGGAAGATAGGTAGCCGCGACAGATTTTGAAAAGGGCACTCTCATCCAAGTAAACTCTGCGCTGCTCAAGGAGAGGAATGTTAAGAAGAGATAGACGTTCACTATAGGGTAAATACGGCAGACTATATTCAAAAAGTAAAGTACGTGTAAACCTGCGCTGAACTGATTCAACAGCGTCAGAGAGGTATTTGAAACGAGGACACCACACTTGACTGCAGTATTCAAGTACAGAACGGACTAGGATAATAAATAAATGGACACAAGTAGAGACACTAAATGAATTGTGGCAGAAACGAATCACGAAGCCAGCAATCCGAGAAGCTTTTCTAGTGATAGTAAGGACATGAACGTCGAATTTCAGTTTGCGATCAAAGATGACCCCAAGATCTGAGAAATGATCGACACAAGAGAGGATAGTGCCATCAATAGCATAGGGAAAGACATGAGTGTTAAGCTTAAGGGCAAAGGACATAGAAAACCACTTGGAAACATTAAGGGACAAACAGTTCAAGTTACACCAACCAGAGAGAGCATGCAAATCGTCCTGAAGAAGCAGAGAGTCACCAGTATTTCTGATGACTCGGAAAATTTTTAAATCATCATCAATTTTTAAATAAGCTGATAACGAAGACATCAATTCGGAAAGGCCCTTAGATATATTACTGGCCAATAACATAGGGTCATTGGATACCAGATACAGATAAAAAAAAACCCACTCCCTCCACTTGGGGATAATTTTTTTCTCGCCAATATTTGCATCTGTTGACAAACTGTAATCAAGGACAGCTCACTAATACTTTACTTCACTCATACAAATTCACGGACATACAATCTTTTGCCTGGAAGCACCCATATCTCTTCAGTTATGATGCGAGAGTTAAATTCATACAATATCATACTGATGACAAGTCGTAATCTCTGAATCGTGAAATCTCCGATTAGAAACTTGTGACTTTGATTATATGCAAATTAGCGAATGTTTATGATTCGTATGATGGCCGCCAAATATTATATTATTAATGATGATGCAACGACCCGGCAGCGAAATAGTACGATAATTATTATTCACAAAACAAGCAAGAAATCTGGCCCAGCAGTAATTTTCGTTCACTGCAACTATCATGCACACAACATTCGTAGATACTACACTCATTATCATTCGCTGAACAAAATCATTTGGTTAATCTGCAGATGTAAACCTTTAGGCCGTTACCGCAGTAGTTTCGAATTTGATTGTGATTACCTAGAAAATGCACATTGTGACGGTTTATGTGGTGCGTGAATATTAAATCTCATTTTCGTAGCAAACTTGATTTTTTTAATAAGCAAAGTGGACTGGAAGTGCAGTAATTTTGTTGTTCTTTTTCTAAATGCACATACATGACCATTCGAATGCCTCCGCGACATGTCTTTATTTCTGTCGTGGTATTACATTTCCTATAAATAATTTGTATGTTAATTCGTTGTCATTTACGAATGTTTCATTCTTCATTTAAAAAAATCAGTAATACAACAAATATGTGGCACATAAGTATGACACATAGCGGTACATTTGGCTTTATCATAGTGGCACATAATCCATTCACATTTTACTCGAGGTAATGGATACTAAACAGCATTAACGTAGCCGTTAATATTTTTAACAACAAATACACACGCATGAGAAATTAAATCATTCCTTTAAAACGGCCTATGTTTTGTAAAAGAAAAATTTACATATTTACGATTATTTGTCGACATAACAGTAAGCAATTAATATTATTTTCACAAAAACGCACCTTGCATTAGGCAGGATTTCTATCAGCAGTATTGCGTATAAAGTTGCTTGTGTTCCGAAAAATCTAGCAAGCAGGTGGTCTGATTAATTGAAATCGTTGCAAAATTATGTTTCGTCCCTGATTTTGTGGAATTTCATTCCATTAAAGTTTATGTGTATTATTGTTTTCTTTGTTTGTTTTCGGATGTTACAATGGTTTTTAAAAAAAAAAAATTTGTGTACTGCCCTTGGTCTGACAGCGCAGAGGAAAGTGCTTGTAAGCCACCTATGAAGAGACTTTATTTTTGTGATAAATTTTACGCAAATTTACGCAAAAATGTAAAATGCAGCATATTTTTGAATGCGTTTTATGTTAATAAGCGAAACTTTTTTCGGAATCGACTGAAGCCGGTTGCAATTTTGTTTTCATTCTTCTTTTTGAAATATCTTAGTTCGCTGATGGCGTGGAAAATATTCAAAATTTATTTTTAATTTCTTTCTCATGAATATTTTATGTATACACATATCTATAGTATAATTTAGTGGATTTTTCTACGAGCTGAAATTTTCAGGAGATATTGATATGTATGAGTTTAAATTTTTTCATTTACAATAACATATACTTAGTTAAAACATATGGCGTATGGCGGTAGAGGGCATTTAAAATAGAAATAGAAAATGCAAATCGGTCGTATTTTTAGTTTGGTTACGATATGGTTTTGGAAATTTCTAACACCATGACGATGATAAGGGCCTAAAAATAGGCAAATAAAATTTCGGATTTTCGAATAAAATTTCGGATTCCCACAGAGCTATCCAGATCATTACTAAATTGACAGAACTGTGATAAAATCTGTTCTTAGGCAACTTGAATTATTTCTTGATTGGGTTATTAACCCTCCGAGAATACAGGGGGTCAAATTGACCCCAGTGACCTTTTTGGCCGATCGCAGCGCTTAGGCCTGCGGGAAAAGGGGGGTACAATAGGCTCCTAAGTGTATTTCTGTGTCTTGACTATAAGTTTACGCCGTTCGCATACAGTCCCAAGTCGTCAGTCGTCGTTGAGAAGCCTTTGAAGCAGATTAAGGGGTCAAATAGTCCCCATATGTACTCGACGTCAATTTTGAGGTAAAAATTCAATTTTTTTTACTTAATAAATCGATAGATTAATTTAAAAAAGCCAAAAAAATAAGTTTGCAAGTTCTTTTATTTTTTTAGCAATATGATATGAATATCTGCGTTCTATTGCACGCAACAATTTTTTAGCTGAAGACAATGATAACAATTTTGGCGAAAGTGATTCCTCCGAAGACGACCATGTCTCGGAGCAATCAGAATCTGATTATTCAGAAGATTACACCTTTTTTTGCAACCCTTTATGTAGGGCTAATTTTTGTTATTATTTTACTATGTATTGAGAGTATCCATATACATTTTTAGATCAAAATATTAAAAACTGACAAAGCTGTGGTTTTTTGTTAATGTGCATATTTGAAAATCCTCACAATCGCCACCGTAAATATGCAAAATAAATACTTTATTTCAAGGGTCACTATTAGGCTAATTTTTTTATTATTTTGTCATACCTTGAATGTATCCCCCTAAATTTTTAGCAACAAATATTTAAAATTGACAAAGGTACGATTTTTTCGTAAAAAAAGCTGATTTTTTTATTGTTGATTGTTTTTTCCGCGAATTTTTTTTAGGTATGTTAAGGACATTTAGGCCACTTCTAATACATGAGAACTACTAAAAGAGGCCTCAATCTATACCTACAAATTTTTTCAAATGAAAATCTTCCGTGGCGGCGATTCTATAGACGTTCAAAAGTGGTTGGGGTCAATTTCACCCCAATTGTTGTCGATGATCGAAAAAATAGGTGTGTTCTCGGAGGGTTAATTATTAATATATTAAGTTCTAAGTTGTTCAATTTATCTATTATTACAAGTTATTGTAAGTTAGTATTAAGATGCATTTATTTTAATTACTGCTTTAATGGACAACTAGTCCGTACATAAGTAAATAAATAAATAAGATATACAAGCGGAGTCAATTCTTTTAATTGAAAGATACCTGAAAATATTGTAAATTGTAACGATGGTTTGTTTTTTCAAGTCGGAAACAATTTATTAAGCTTCCAGAAGGATCCCGAACCACCCCATGACATGCGGTGATACAAAAAAAATAGAGAGCACTCTCACGTGAAAGAACAAGTATGGTAAACACTCCCGAAAGAAGTGATCGGAGACTCATGGAATATGGTAGTAGGTAGTATCTAGTAGGCCTCGCCGCTCAAAGTTCACATTTACTTCTCAGTTAGAAGCAGATTCCGATTCATTATTATGCATCATGCAAAAGTATGAAATGCTCTTTAAGGGGTTAGTCCACTGTTAAACTGCTCCAAATGAACTTTTTTTTTAAACAGCTACCAAAAAAAAACTACTCAAGATATCGATTTGAAATTTTACATGCATCTTTATTGAAGTTAAGACTTAACATTTTCATTGGAAAAAAATATTAGAAAACAAAATGGCGGCCGCCCCAATGGATCGCCGCAGCACCGCCGAAAAAAAAAAGCAATTTGCGCCTCGTAAATTCCTGGACAAAATAAGCATCTGTGAACAAATTATCGAAAATATTTCATTAGTCTTGAGTATGAAGGACTGCACGGGCCTAACTTTAGAGCCCTAAAGCGATAAAAAAAAATGTGATATACTTTTGAATCAAAAAACTTAATAAAAAAAATTTTTTTAATCAATAAAATGTTTCCCAGATCGTCAAAAATTTTTTTTTTTGTTCTAAATTTAGGCCCGTGCAGTCCTTTATACTCAAAACTAATGAAATTTTTTTAGTAGTTTGCTCACAGACGCTTATTTTGTCCAGGAATTTACGAGGCGCAATTTGCTTTTTTTTTCGGCAGTGCTCCGGCGATCCATTGGGGTGGCCGCCATTTTGTTTTCTAACAATTTGTTCTAATGGAAATGTTAACTCCTAGCTTTAATAAAGATGTACGTAAAATTTCAAATCGATATCTTGAATAGTTTTTTGTTGGTAGCTGTTTAAAAAAAAAAAGTTCATTTTGAGCAGTTTAACAGTGGACTAACCCCTTAAGTTCTCCAGATTTCCGTTATCACCGAAGGATCACTGGGGAACGCTATGACCAAAACAAGGAATTTCCCTAGATTGTTCCAATGGATGCGTTGGAATGAGAGACAACGTTGCAACGAAAATATAGTGCGTATTTGTAGTATTTGTCGACTATCTGAATGATCTTGACCTGAAAAATTACAACTGGAGTTGCACAAAAGTCCTATTCCAGGCTAGACCTGATGCAGATCGAGTATGTGATCTTTTATATGTTAAGATGCCAGAAGCTGTGTTTTGTATCACATTCCTGAATCCTCACCTTGCTAAGCAAAAAGTGGATAATGATTCTTGTTGGCAATCTCTTATACTGAAATTTCAGGAGAACGTAATGAAGAACATTAATTTTTGGAACCATGAGGCGTCGTTCGAGAGAAGTTTAGATCGAAAATCGGACAGTATCAAAGAGCGACACTCAAATTAAAACCAACTCAAGAGATGACATCTAAAAAGTTTGTGAAGTAATCATCGAGACCTTCAATCTCGTTGAAGACTTATGGTGGATATCGACCGATTTAGAGCCTTTATGACGAAAAACTATTTTATGCTGCCTTAAGTCGCAGAGATGTGTGCCGCCGTCCTAAATATTAAAAAGTATCGAGTGAGGATTGCAGACGTTCAATGTAGAGGATCCGTATGAATTGAAAGCAGTGAATGGCGTGTTGGTCAAAGCGAGACTGGTCCTAATCAGTATGCTTGCAAACGAACATGTGGGAATAGAACTGCTAACTACTCAAGCACGATAGTGGGTCATTGAAAATTGGCAGATGCGATTGGCTACCGTGCGATGGGCTCCATGGCCTTAGCTCTTTTATGGTCCTTATGTGGCATAATCGAAACCATGGTGAAATTAGATTCAGCCCGTCCAAGTTTCTATTGGGCCGCGATTTTCATAGAAAATCCCTTTCTTGAATGGAAACGATCAGAACGGATCCATTCAAATATGAAGTTGAAGATACATTTTAAGCTCTTCCAGCTGCATCTGCTTCAGATGACAACAAAAAATTACTCCTCTGCGATTGACCCAGAAATTATAGATGCGATTGTTGGTTGATATGACGCTACGATAAGCAGCCGTTTCAGAGAATTTAAAGACGATTACTCATTCGGAAAAAGAAAACTATGTTTCAAAGAAAAACGACGAAGCTTCAGATATGTGCTATTACACGGAAGCAATTTGAATACGATTCTGTTTAGAACTATCGTGAGGTGGAAGATCACACAGGATTCTTAGTACTCTCAACGCTGCCGAAAGAGCAGCGTACAACCCACCCAAAAGCCAAAGGAAATCCAAAGCCACTATGGTGGGATGCGGAAATTACCACCCTAAGGAGCGAGTGCACACAAAAAAATCAACTCAAAAAGATTTAATGACCGATAAATGCATAAAACGAAACTGACAGTTTTCAAATATGCCGTAAGCAAGCCTAAGAATGCCTCGTGGAGAGCCTTCTGTGGCAACATGGAGGGTATTGATGAGTCAAACTGCCAGTGGAAGTTCTTAAGCATAACGCCGAAGACTGTAAGGTGAATTCAGAACCCCGACGACAGGTAGTTTAATTTATCTATCGATGCACTGAAAGACCTCATGAATGCATGTGTCCCGGGGAGTCATAGTCCTTCAACATACACGGCCTTTTCACCGCTCCTAACCATCTCAAATGAGGTGGGCCATAAACTCCCTCAAACTGATCAAATACATAGACCCTGATGGAATTCTTTCCGCTGATATCCAACAGCCTATCAAAGTAACGCTACCAGGACTGAATGAGATACATAACGCATGCTTGCACTTCCCGTATGTTTTCGTCCACTGGAGGGGAACAATAGTTGTGCTTATTCTTAAAACAGAGAAATTTTCGCACGTCAAACCATAGGGCTACCGTCCCATAAGACTTTTGGCAATTGATTCTATATTAGTATTGCAATCAAAGCATGCTGATTCTAAACATAAGTCTGTTGAAACTACTCTTTACGTCCTCATTGAGAAAATAGAAAAAAATTCTCGCTCTTAAAGAGTTTACGCTCTCTCCCTTCATAGACATTGAGAGGACTTTTAATACAATCAGGTCTGATGAGATTGTGGGGGCACTCGCAGAACTGGATGTTGATAGCTTTTAATAAGCAGCTACTTCTTGGCTGCGAAACGTTCACCTGCGACGAGGTGTCAACGCGGATGAAATCCTCTTTCCCCTCTTATGCCCCATAACAGGTCTAGCCCCCACAGAAGAATGGTAAACATGCTTCTGTGGAGGCTAGACTGTGGTGGCTGGAAATCGATTACTTATGCGGATGACATTACCATATCAGTGGCCGGAAAGTATCCATCTCCGCTTTTAAAGGGTTATATAAATCACTCTTTTGATATACTTTCACACTGGAACTGAGAATGCAGCTTGAATACGAGCTCCAGTAAAATGAAGATAATACTATTTGAATATGTTGCAAAGTACCCCTATTTTACTTAATGAAATTAAATAGAATCTCTATTTACTGAGTCAAAGGGTCAAATATTTGGGACTGGTTCTTGACTCGAAGCTGCTATGGAACGAAAACATAGCAGAACGAGCATGAAAAGCTTTCGGTGGACCGTCCTGCTCCAAAAGAGCTGTAGGAGCGAGTTATAGTTTGCAGCCTCGCATTGTCACATTGCTTCATACCATTTTGGTTACGCCGATACTACTATATGGGATTGGTTTTCTGATGGCAGGCTGATCTTAAGGCTGTCTGCGAACTGATAGTGGAAAGAGACTCTCGAACCACCCCAAATAGAGCACTTTTCGTGTTGCTTCATCAACCGCTCCACTAATCTTAAAGAAAGCCAATCTGGCTGCATTGTATCTCAATATGGATTAGAACTGAATTGGCCAATGAGAATCGTAGCTACAGCGGACGTTGAGTATGTAGCTCTAGATACCTTACTGAATTTTGAGTTTTCCACTTGTATTCCTGGCAGGGATAAAACGATAGTGCAACCCGCAAGAGTGTCGATCTTCTTCTATATACTGATGGGCCAAAACTGAGCAATAAAGTTGACATCGATATATACTCGGATGTGCTGAATACTCGGATGACTCTCTTCGTCATTCAAACCGCTGCTACCCATGCTATCGGTCAAATTAGCCATCAAGCAAAAATAAATTGGACACTAAGAAGTCCTGGGCAGTAGATCACAAAACTGGACAGCGCACAATGGTTGGGTGCTGGGTTCAACGATTTATATGAAAGTTGCGAGTCAAAGGATGAAAAAGAATCCGTATTCCATCTAGTATGCAAGTGTCCGGCTCTGGTGAGGAGAATTGCTTCTTTCGGAGCGCCCTTCTGTTGAGGCCTGACTAGCCTATCATTTATCGACTGAAAGTGTTTTTCGACAATTCATCAAAGGAACCAAATGGTACCCAGAGTTTAATTGCAAAAGGAGACTATATCTGTGGTATCACAACGGGCCTCTACTTTTGGCAAGACTCTGCGACTAACAGTCACATAATCTAACCTAAACTATCTGGTCATTATATTTATTGAGCGTCTCAAATCATCCTGCATTATTTTCGGGAAATCTTTTATTGGCGTTTATGCATTCCCTTTAAAGTCCCCAGTAAAATAATATACTGAACGGGTAATATCAGATATATAATTAGCACGAGATAGCTGAATGAGAGCCATCCGCATAAAGGCAGCATCCTGTTTGCAGACCTGTCTCGATATATTAATAAGATTCGAACATATTAGTGAAAAATTTTTCGTACGGACCATGTTCGTCTGACTTGGAATGTAGTGCTAAATGGTCAATTAGTTTCGTAAAGATCGATCTTTACATCAAAGAATTTAACAACACAAAGAAGTTCAGAGATTGGAAGACATATTGTACCACGTTTCTGTCACTGTTTCCGTCTATAGATTGTAGAATTTTGTGCTTCCAAACGAAATTCCACATTTCGATAGACACGGACGAGCTTAAGATGTTGCAACCGAAAGTGAAAATTGCAACTAAAGATGCATTTTCATGATTTACAAATGCAGCATAGGTAGTCATATTATAACTTAACATGAGAAATGCATACATAAATCTCACTGTTATGACGAGAAATAAATCTATTTGACGAGCATGATGAAAGTACGAAAGCATATCCCATGATATTCTAATTCAGTCATTCCATTGTTGCAATCTTGGTTACCTAAACACACGTATTACATTCAGTTCAGTCAGACAGAGATTAGCTAGACGATTTGTAAGCACCCCGTAGGGAATCAGGTGCAGTTTCTCATGTCATTATCATCCCGACACATCAACACCGCATGCTCATCATCTTAACCATCATCACCATCGCCATCTCACCTGCAATCAACTTTCGACAATAATATGAGGAACTGATTTTGCTTTTACACTATGCTCAAGTTGCGTTATGTTTACAATACTGCACGATACGATATGTCGCGGAATTATATCATCTCCAACAACGGTAACGATACCAGCACCAGCACCCGCGGCACTGCAGCTAATAATAATCAACGCGATGAAGAAGGTATTGTCGTCGTTGAAATCAAATCGTCTGCAGCAGTCGAAGGAGTTATTATTATGTTGTTTCAGTGAACTGAGTGAGATTTTAATAGTAGCATTTTTCTTACGAATGTCATAATTTCTTCTGTCGTTTATTTCCTGTAACTGTTGCTTGCATGCCATCGGTACCTCTCTGAAGACAAGCATAGGCATGATGGAAATGTTGATAAGGGTCCCGGCGCAAGCATGCAAAAAATTTAATGAAGTGTTTTGCTGAGCGCATTATGTTTTTATTGCGGAATATCTAAGTTTGGAATGTGAGTTGGAAATTGTTTGGTTACATTTTTCACTAAATGCTTGGATTTAATGATTTCTTTGCTCAATTGGTACGGTAGAGTATTTAAGGATTTTAATTGAATCAGGAAAACATTCCGTTTTGAGTAACAAGAAAACAATTTAATGTACTCATTGAACAGAAGATATTTTCATTTTATGTAAAAGATACTTTTGAGCTGACTTACGTTTCGAATGACACCAGAAACTCTCGAACTTTAACCAAGTGATGTTTAGTCTATTTTAGTTTATTAGTCACATTAATAATAATACATTTATTCACCAAACAAGGTACCTAAACGCATATAACATATCAAATAAAAATAGAAAAGTAAAGTAAATTAAAAAGTAAAACCAAGCAAATTAAATAAGGAACGAATAAATTAATAAATAACCATCAATAAATAAAACTTTGATACATAGTTTATAGCTTAAGGTTAGGGAGTACGGATGGCATGCGAAAGAGAGGATTTGAAGGATGATTTGGAAATCGAAGGGGAAAATAAATTGCTTATGCTGTTCAATATTCTGCAGCATCTATTTATTGGCTCATTAGCTGCCTATGTGGTCGAATGTGGATATTCTTTTAGGAAACGATTGAACCTGGTGTTCCTTACGGATATTTATCAAAATTTTACTATTCAGGAATTCTACATTAATAGCGCCTTTAGTGATATCGAATCTGAAGTAGGCCGATATTACCATTCTTCTGGAGGCTAGTGTCAATAAGTTTAAATAACCCAGCCGAAACTATTAAAATCATAAGGGTTGTACAGCTCTCTCAAGGCGGGAGGCAAAAATTGCTTTATATTGACTAGAGTCTGTCACTGTGGGATTCAAAAGCGGGATTTCAGCTAATGCAAGGATATTGTGACCCACAGCATAATATTGGCGTATTGTGTCTGACCGTGCATTTTCTGCAAAAACTAATAGCCCGGCATTTATCAATGTTGAGAGAGATCTTTTGTAATTTGTAATTTATTCAAAATAATTCATTTCACAGGCAAGATGCCTAGTTACAAAATGAATAAAAATAAAAATGTTATAAAGAATATGTAAATTAAAATTAAAAATAAAAAACACAATAAGTAAAAGTAAAGTAAACATAGAGAATAAAAGGACTATGCATATAATAATAAAACAGCAAAATACAAAAATACAGTATAAGAATAGAAGTAAAAAATTTGAATAGTAAAAATAAAGTAAGTAAAAATAAGGAAAAAAAGGATGTGTAAATAAAATGATTAAGTAGGCGAAAAAAGTGCACTACGAACTAAACTTTTGAAAATTGTAATTGAGAGAACCAAGCTGAAGATTATTATGCGTCCTCAGTAAACGCAAAACAGGCGAATGAAAAAAAAACGTCAGTACGTGCAAAAGGTACATTGAACATTGAGGTTGCCCTGCTAGGTCTGTCATGATGGCGTGGCGTAAAAAACACGTCAAAGATGAAGATAAATAGCCGCAATAAATTTTAAAAAGAAAACATTCATCGAGGTAAATTCTGCGCTGGTCAAGTCGAGGAATATTAAGGGCTGATAAACGTTCACTGTAAGGACATTATGGTAGGTTGTACTTGAAAATAAGGCAGCGAGTATACCTTCGCTAGAGAGATTCAACCGTCTCAGACAACTAACAGAAACAAGGACCCCACACTACTACAGAACAATACTCAAGGATAGAACGAACAAGGGAAAGAAAAAGACGCACACAAGTGGAAATTTTGAAGGAATTGTGGCATACACGTATAACAAAACCAGCGATCCGGGACGCCTTACGAGTGATGGTACGAATATGAATATCGACTTTAGCTTCCGATCGAAGGTAACACCGAGATCAGTAAAATGATCCACAACTAAAAGGGTGATGTCACAGATAAAGTAAATAAACTCAAAAGGAGGAGCCATCAATGTAAAAGACATTGAGTAGCATTTGGAGATATTCAAGGACAAGTAATTACGGTCACACCAGGAAGCAAGACGATTCAAATCGTTTTGAAGAGCAATATGATCGGAAGGAGCATTGATAACACGAAAAACTTTCAGGTCATCAGCGTACATTAGACAAGGAGATTCAAACACATCAGGAAGATCATTGACGAAGATGTTAAATAGTAAAGGCCCAAGAATAGATCCCTGAGGTACACTGGAGGTAGGAAAAAAAGGAGAGGACGCGGAGCCACGGAGAGAGACGTAACAAATACGATCAAATACAAATTATGAGAGCCACGAGAGAAGAGGCTCCGATATACCATAATGCTCTAATTTAAGAAAAAGGAGCTCATGGTTGACCGAGTCAAAGGCCTTAGAGAAGTCAGTGTATATGACATCTACTTGGTGGTGATTATTGTTTAGATTACACCAATGATCAAGTAAATCAAGCTTGGATTGGAGAAAGAGGGCATCCGATTTCGATTCAATGGTCTGATAAACGTTTTCCGATAAAAGTTCTTGAAATTTTACACATTGTGTTCGGTCGCGAGGGTAGGAAGTCAGCCACCTAAGTAAAGACCAGGCAAGACTGAATTGTTGAAGCTTTCGAATTAAGGAAGAATGGTCAACTCTGTCAAAAGCCTTACTGAAGTCAGTGTAGACTGCGTCAATTTGGTATACTTTTTCCATTTTGCATAGAACGTCTGAGATTAGGATTGTCAAATTCGTGGTAGTTGAGCGACCTTTTTTAAAGCCATGTTGTTGCTCATTCGGACGGGAATCAACAAGCGGAGAAATTAATATCCTTTAGAAAAGTGTCCAATTGTTTTTTTTTTTGTTCATTAGGATATGAAAAATGAATATTCAATATTAAGTCTGTAGTTACATATCGCACAAACATTTTTTTTAGATACTTTGATTATCTTTTTTTGACTACTCTACTTAGCATTTGTATACCTCGGGAGCATTGTGATCATTATCGAACAATTCATATATCATTTCACGTACACCAACGAATCATCTAATGAAAAACAAGCATTCATTCCGAATACGGTAGAAGATAAATTAACCCTGCAAGCATATGAAATTAATCATAAACGATTGACGCTCACAAGCTCTTCATACAACATAATGGACCCTCATGATTTTCACATTGATTTTTAATGACTTGAATTACGCTTTAGTTCACTCAAGTATGGCACGATTGGCTCGTGTTAATAGCCTCGGTGTTTATGTAAGAGCGAACGAAATCAAAGTACCAAACCAAATAAACCAAACTCATTCGAGAAAATCAGTTTTGTTTGTCTGGTGTCGATTCCGAAAAACCGACAAAAATAATTCACTGTCAGCAGAATTCGAAAGCGTTACGACTGTTTGAGCGAATTTTACTGACATGAACCACAAATTAATTGCTTGCAGGCACATACAGATATATGATTTTTCTCATGATAAACGAATAACTTGATTTTTCTATTTTCAAAAAAATTTATTGTTCGTTGAGTGTAATTTGAAAGTACCATTAAACATCAACGCTCGATCAATCTGTCATAAAATTCCAATTTAATTACTTTTCTTCGAAAATGTCGTCTAGAAAACTACAAAAAAAAAAAATTGATGGTCATTCGAACTTCTTATTTGAACTAGATTTGAGTGAAATCGTTGATTGAAAGTGGGAAACTGGCGGTTGATTACAAGGAAATCTACTTAGGCTAATTGAAAGAGGGGACATGTTGCTAATCAATTCTATTTGCAGAATGTAGATTTTTACTGTTGCTTGAATGGTTGAAATGAAGTGACCGGTCGAAATGCACATGTGCAAAGCATATGCAAAATAGGAAAATAAATGTCTCACAAAACATGCGTCACCTGATGAATAAAGCAGTTGGCTGGGTGTTTGATTTGATCAATTCCGAAACTATGTATTTTATGATGCATCGATTACTTGATTAGTTGCAAATTGACAGGTGGAAAATGTTGTGAAGTCATTGGCATTGCTAGTACAATACGTGCAGGAGGATTATTTCGAGGTAATCGTACATGAACGAATGTAAATGATGAATTCATGAATTAATTTCAAAAGCTTTAGATACAGAAAAATGAATATGTATCCATTATAAACAAAAGCCAACAGAAATATTGATTTAAAAGTAGCTAAGCAATAAATACCATCACGACAATTCAACATAGAGTATCGTTAACAGGGTTAACTCAACGAAGAATTAAATTAAATGGCAGTCCTTGTTTGAAGATGTAACAATTGGTTGCAATTAACATAAATATTTATCGAACGATTTTGCAGATCAATATAATTCAACTTACGGAAGCATCGCTTGAAACTTGCAAGATGATCTCCATTACATTTCACACACTTCCAATAGAACATTCTGTTGGATTGACCAATTCGACCGAAATAGGAATTCAATTTTTTTAGTTGTATTTTTTTATAGTATGCTCATAGGACCGAAAGAATTCAAAGCTGCAATTTTCTCAGATTAAGTTACAATCGAGACTGACGATCCCGATGCGTTACCTCCAAGTGAAATGTTAAGTAGTCGCTAATGAATTGTCGCTCATAGATTTTTTTTATTCTAGACAAAAAAACTCGAAACTGAGTAAAACTCATGAAGCCGCTTGAAAACAATCGGATATTTTAGTGATTTTTATTAGACTGTAAGATATACAGTGTGTCCCAAATTCATAGGGGCACCCAGTTTTTTAGTCAAATTTTTAATGTTTTTCAACCAAACAAATCTTAATTTGCACAAGCTATTCCTACTTATAATTCACGATTTCTGTCTTTTTTTGGTGAGCCTACGACAATTTGTTCGTTTATTATGCCATTTTTTTTAAAAAAAATAGTGTCCCAAGTTTATAGGGGCATTGAAAAAAAACACGATTTTCGATAGAAAATTTTTTATTATTGGTAAAATCCATTGATTCGCAACAAAAAATCAGTAATTAATAACGTTACCATCGTTTTTAAATAACATTTTCATCCGTTTTTGCATGGAATTGTTGAGATTTGTCAAGCTGCTCATACTGATGTTTTCCCAAGCTTTTTTGACGCCCTCCTCCAGCTCTGTGACTGATGAATATTGACGAGCGTTGTCATAAACGTCACGGACCATCATGCCCCAGACATTCTCTATTGGATTTAGATCCGGGGAAATGGCAGGCCACTGAAGTACAGGAATTTTCGCTTTTGAAAACCATTCCTTGGTAGATTTACTGGAGTGAATTGACGCGTTGTCCTGTTGAAAGATTAGTTTTGCAGAGCGGTAACGGCGGAAATAGGGCTTCAGATGCTTTTCTAGCACTGTTTGATAGTCTTCGCTGTTCATTCGATGCGAAATGATTTCTATGCCAACTTTTTCGAATCCACTGTAGGCCGCCCACACCATAACGGACACACCGCCAAAGTTCCGCCTGGAGAAAAAACGTGGCTCTTTTCGCAGATCTCGCCAATAGTCCCGAAGGCCATCTGGGCCATCTAAGTTAAACTTTTTTTCGTCAGACCAAACAATCTGAAATACGTATAAACAACCACATTTTTAATCTTACTCCACCTGCAGATGATTGAATGTATAAACTCCAAAATAAGCAAGTTATGTACCTTAGACCATTCATGGGTCCAATGCAACCTCTGTTCGGCAAATTTGTAGCGAACCACCATGTGATGAGCTTTTAACTTCGGGGCTTTCTGCATTTTCTCGCGCACCAAATTTGGAAATTCTTTCAAAGCTCTATGAACTGTGCTTTTTGAGACGTGAGGCGTGTATTCATTTCTGATACGCCTACAGCCTTTGGTTGATTGAGAGGCAGCAGCAATGATTCTACGTTTATCTCGTTCCGAAAGTTTTGACGGTGGACCACGTTTTTTCTTTTCAGTTTCCTTGATTTTCTTTTTTTAAATAACTATCAACGGCATTACTCGAACGATTGATTAGCCTGGCTATTTCTCTATTAGACTTGCCGCATGTCTTGAATGCATCAATAGATGCCTTTTCTTCTCTCGATAGCTGTTTTCCTCTACCCATTTTCACACAACACTCCACGTATAAATCTTTGCTGGCGATTAGCACGCAACTGAGTTTTCTGAACAAGCGTGTCTGTATTTATATGTACCTGTATTTATATGACTTTATATGTACCTTTATATGTACCTTTTTACAGTGCCTCAAAATTTCACGGTGCAAAGGAGTATTTCCTTTATACTTGTGTAAAATTTGTTGGTAAAGTGTTCAATTTCAACAGGAACTACAGTATAGACACAATCATTTGTAGTTCACGATAGAATTTCACCAGCAAAAATAATTTTCTATGGAAAATCGTGTTTTTTTTCAATGCCCCTATAAACTTGGGACACTATTTTTTTTTAAAAAATAGCATAATAAACGAACAAATTGTCGTAGGCTCACCAAAAAAAGACAGAAATCGTGAATTATAAGTAGGAATAGCTTGTGCAAATTAAGATTTGTTTGGTTGAAAAACATTAAAAATTTGACTAAAAAACTGGGTGCCCCTATAAATTTGGGACACACTGTATACAGACTTCTTAAATATAAGCTTTATTCTTTTGCTTATTTATTTATTTAGTAAGTTATCGACACATTACTTAAAAATTTAGGCAGTTTTAAGGAAATACAAATGTTAGCAATTCAGCGTAGATATTTGGTGCCTCTTAAAAGATTGGAAACAAGGGCAAGGACAAATCAAAGTAAATCGTTCTGCCTCCACCATTATTTTACGATTTGACGCAGCACAATAAGATTAGGCGGAACAAACCATTTGTGATTTGTCTTCAAAAAAAATCGAACTTTTCCTGAATGGAAGTGGGCCTTATAGCTAGATCAGAGCATAGTTTGGTAAATTCTAAAAAAAAAAAAATGTGAGATGTATAGCGAAGCGCGCCAAGGTCATTTTTTCTAGGATTTTTGTTCACTTCGCTATACCGCTACATCGACTTGGGCTAAAGTGTAGAGAAAGATAAGTGAGTCAACTCCTTCAAAAGAAGCAAAGTTTGCCTTGGCAAAAAACAAAAAAATCAGCTGAAAAAGAGGTACAAGAAATGTTAAAGCCTATTTATGAAGATTTATTATCAGAAGATTTATTAAAGCGCTGCTTGGGCAATTTTACGCAGAATAATAACGAAAGTTATAATTCTTATGTTTGGAATTTCGCCCCCAAACATACTTTTTGTGGAAAAAATATCATAAATATGGCTGCAAATATTTCTGCATGCACATTCAATGAAAGATTTATGGCTATCTTGAAAATAATGCAAGTCATGGGAATTACAAAAGACCAACGTGCACTGGAACATGCAGAAAAAAGAGATGCTGCAAGAATCAAACAGGCGGAAAAACACTCGACTGAGGCATCTAAAGAGGCTAGAACTTCTCGAAGGGAGCAAAAATCTTTGGAAGAGGAGGAGTATGAGCAAGAGGAAGGTATATTGTATGGTCCAGGCAAAGCAGATTAAATTTCGATAAGATTTATTACAAAAAATATTGAATTTTAACTTTAAACGCGATTTTCTCGAAATACTCTTTATCAAGTTGGCGTGCATTATTAAGAAAAATGTATTTATCCAATCGTTCTGAAATTTTAACACGTTAATCTGCACATGTTAATGCTCATAATGAACTACGGATGAAAAAATCGGTATTGAACCTTTCTAGTTATAACCGATTTCTGGGGGAAAAAAACTCGATTTTCGAAAAAAAAAACACCGCCAGTTTGTTATTTTTTAACCAAATTTTTTTTTAGTTCATTCCAAGGCCACTTTGATGCTGATAAAAACCCCGTTTTTGTTTTTTCCCAGCCTTTTCTGAGGGCAGTTATCGTGCACGCCAGGTTTTTTTGATGTTTTTTTCAAAAAATTTGTAGCAGACGACAGGGGGCCACAAAAAATTTTTTACAATTTTTTTTATGTAGTATAGGGCAAATAAAGTAGATTTGTCTTTTTATTGAATTAAAAACTAACCTTTGAAAAAAAAAACAATTTTTTTTCAATTTGAAGGTGCTATGTCCCCTTAAGGAAAACATTCTTACGGGAATACCTAGAGGTTATTGCTGTCTAGTGTCACGAAAAGTTTTAGAAGAGAATTTGAGTATATGTTTGTAGCTCGCAAGATTTGTGGTACAACTGTAAGATTAAATTTGGTCAAAATCAAGTCTAAGCTCTTTAAAAAAGTCACCTTCACATCATTGCCATTGATAAGTGTAGTTGATCGGTTTGTTTTTTGAGGAGTAAAAGTAAAGTAATCCCACGATAACCCTTGTTGGGTCTAGCTGGTAGAGAGCTTCATCACAAATTTACTATCAATGTAAATATGAGTGTGGAATGAATTCCACGATCCACTTTACCTCTGATTAGCTCCAGTACTTATCCAGATCTAGGTGAACTCAAAGCTAGTTGCGCGTCGCTCGTCCCAACCTGGATTCGAATCAGGAACCTACACACTAGAAGCCAGTGCTTGGAGTCTTGGTAATATGTAGGTGATTTTTTTCCAAAAATACGGTGAGCTTGCTGGCTGGCTGCTGTGTTTTCAAATCTTTGATAGTGTCTGGAAGTCTCGACGCTTGTAAGGTCAGTTTTCATAACAATGCACAAACGATCGTGGATTATGTGCAATCGACAGATTTTGTTTAGATACGTTTAAGGATAACTGGAACGGGAAATTTCGGTGAATTCTAAGCCAGTAAATGTTGTATCCAAAGAATCAATAGGATTCAAACATTTTTTAGGACGACTTTGTAAGCATCAATTTGCTTCCGTACAGCACAGGCTCATATCAGCGGAGTGGTCGGGTGCGCAAATCACAAGAAAGGTTCACAGAGGCACTCCGCAGGGAGGGGTTCTATCCCCTCTCTTGTGGAACCTTGTAAAAAACTCAATTCTGAAAAAGTTGGAAAGCAAGGGACTCACGGTTGTGGCCTACGCTGGCGACATTGCAATTTTAGTCTCGGGTAGGTTTCCACATAACCTTGGTCAGCTCATCGAGTACTCTCTAGGGTTGGCTGAGGAGTGGGCGAATTCTGTGGGTCTTGGCATTAACCCCAATAAAACGGATATTGACCATATCATGCTGGGCGGCTCCAGGTTAGGTCTTAAATTAGACAGCAAGCTCACATGGAAGGCGAATTTAGAGGAAGCGGGCAAGCAACGCGATTTATGCCAGCAAGAGAGTGCTGGGTAAAACGTGGGGTCTAAGCCCTGTTCTAAAGCACTGGATCTACTTGGCGATAGCTAGGCCGATCCTTGTTTAGGGATGCTTGGTCTGGTGGCCAGCAGTGAATAAAAGCACCTTTGCTAGTATGGCGAATAGAGTTCAGCGGTTGGCGACTCTCTGCATCACAGGACGTTCAGAGCAGACTCCTTCGTCTGCTCTGAACGTCCTGCTTCATCTCCCCCCGCTTGATCTCTTTATTAGAGGCACTGCCGCAAAAGCTGCTGTCAGGCTTAGGGAATCAGGACACATCGAGTCAGGATCCTTTGGCCACAGCAGTATTGAACGGGGTTACGCAGGAAGCACTGACTACCTGGTTCCCACTCTGTGCTTTGAGCGGGGATATCGAGCGACTGTGGGAGATGGGCAAGAATGGAATCGACAAATGTGTCCTGCAGCTCTTAGCATCTACACTGACGGCTCGAAGACAGCTGCAGGAGTGGGTGCTGCAGTATATTCTGCAGATGCAGCTATGGAAGCAGCTTTCAGGCTTCCGAATCACAATAGTATTTTCCAGGCGACGGTTTTTGCGATACGTAAAGCCGTAGACCTGATATACGCCAAAGATACTACTACTAAATTATTAAATATCTTTACGGACAGTCAAGCGGCGGTAAAAGCACTGCTGTCTCACACATACAAATCGAAGTGTGTATTCGATTGCATTCAGGCGTTGAACATACTAGGTCACAGCAGAAGAGTCAGAATCTTCTGGGTTCCCGGTCATAAGGGTATTGATGGAAATGAAAAGGCGGATGCGTTAGCCAAGTATGGGGCTAGTCTTCCCCTTTTGGAAGCGGTTAACATCCTTACTCCTATCCAGACAATTAAGTACTCAATCGACTCCAAAATGATGCAGGGAGCGACGCGCAGATGGGGTGCAACTCACACCTGCAGGGTAACCAAAATTATGTGGGGGTCATACAATCTCGCATCGACCAAGTACCTCCTCGAGTTAGCGCGGATTGACTGCAAACGACTCGTCGGTATCATTACTGGTCATTGCCTTGTAGCAGCACATCCTATGAAAATAGGACTCCTAACGAGCGACACTTGTAGAAGGTGTCAAGAGCCGGGGGTCTCAGAAACTATCCAGCATCTCCTGTGTCACTGCCCGGCACTGGGGAGAACCAGACTGCGATGGTTCGGTGAGCCCTGGCTGGTGGATCTCTCGCACGTGGCAGAGCAAAAGCTGAAGGACATCCTTCAGTTCGTGAAAAAGTCCGGGGCCTTTGATGGTCACTTGGACTGAATTCCTTTCTCGAGGTCCATTTATCTGGTATCACTACGAACCAGTAGGTCTATGTGTGGCCATGTGCCAGCCAGTATAACCTAACCTAACCTTCTGTATACAATCCGAAGAAGTTAATTGAGTTTCACATAAAAATAAGAAGAAGAATAGAGCTTTAAAGTCATTTTCGCAAAGTCTGCCGCCTCAGTACTGATCCATTTCTGTAGTGTTGTGAATTGCAACCTTTTCAGTAGAAAGCTGATGTAGTCTGTGTTACGGAGGTTTTTCACCTTCGAATGACGTTTCACACTTGCATTTTTGAATGCATAGAAAACTGTAGAGGAAAATCTCGAAATATTTCTTCTGGTTAAGTGAATCCTAATGCATTACCATATCGAAATATATCTATCAAGCCAACGTACTCTAAATCATTGTTGTTGTATTTTATTATACTACCACATCATTGCTTACAACTCACAAATGCAGGAATTTGTCGAACCACAAGAAAATTTATTTCAGGTTTTAAAATGTTGGTCGCACGTCAAATGCTAATGAGATCGCGTCTCAATGAAATGCAAATAAATTTATTATATTTTAACGACCAATTTTACACATTACTTCAACGGCAGAAGGAAGTCTACCAAAACAAATCGCTAGTTCGCTGTTGCTTCATAAATCACGCACATATAAAATCGTTAATACTTCACACAAATTTAATCCATAAAATAAATTTTATCTTTTTTCCATTCACATTAGATTCATATACAAGATAACGGTAAAGTAGCATGCATGGCTGTCTTTACCTTGCATTCAATAAAATCATTTTGAAATATTGCGCAATATCTTCGGGGGGCTATCGTGCAAAATGCAACGATGCGTGTAATCATTTAAAATGTTCTTTGCAATTGCAATTTTTCATCAATTAGCATTAGACACTAACGCATAGGTAGTACTAACACAAAACTGTGGAAATCATTCAACTTACAATATGAACCAATAACAAAATTTGTACACGAGGTTTAGTATGGTGATCGGTTAACTGTAACAATTTATTACATAATACGATGACTAAACTGTGTCTTTAGTTGCGAACAAGTGAAATTGAAAGTGATGGAAATGATGCACCCGAAGCATACTCTTACATCGTATGCAGTAGTGAAGAAATGGACGCGGTGGCGATGAAAATGAATTTCAATTTGTTCAAAATGACTGGTTTTCAGTTATGCGGTAAATTACTGTCAGTTTTTCAAAAAGTTCAATTCTATATATTTCCTCATTAATAGCAGTTGTGTTTGAACCTGTTGCAGAAAATATATGATTAAGACGGATGTATGTCAGTTTTACGGTGATTGGTTTCGAAAATGAGAACGACATACTTATATCCAATATGATTTTTAAGTTCTTGTTAGCAGATTATCGAAGGAATGTGGAGCCCCTACTACTTTGGAAAAATATCAATATAAAAATTCTGCTTTCGGAGGCTTATTCCGCAAAACGATCGAGTTTCCCGTATCAATTATTCTACAGCTTTGATAAACTTTAGATACGATATACGTTGTCTATGCTGATTTACAGACAAGAAGGGAACCATGATCACAAATCAATAACCTTTATGAGTAAATTATTTCGATGGATATAAGTCGGAGATGTTAAAATTTGTCACAACCAGTGTAAATAGAAATTAATGATTTCCAACTGCAAGTGGTCACACCAGTCAAGTATGCACTGTGTGCTGGTGTCTGATGAGAACCAGTGCATGCTTTCGAAACCACTTTGTCAAATAAAATTTTGAAGTTCAATAAAAATTTTTTCAATTTTAATTATCCCGCAAAAACAATTCCACATTGAAATTTGTTTAAAAAAAAACAAAGACAATACTAAAAAGATTGGCATCTGTCGAACTATTTTGCGTGAGAAACATAAGTATCGCTTCCGACAAAAAATTAAAAACAAGAAGCATGCAGAGGAGAGAACAGCACAAGAGAAACAAAAGCACAAAAGAGAAAAGAGCACATAAGAGAGAAGAGCTCAAAGTAGAGAAGAGCACAAAACGAAAGAAAAGCACAAAACGAGTTAAAAGCACAAAAGAGAGAAGAGCACGAAAGAGAAAAGAGCACGAAAGAAAGAAGAGCACGGAAGAGAGAAGTGCACGAAAGAGAGAAGAGCACAAAAGAGAGAAGAGCACGAAAGAGAGAAGTGCACGAAAGAGAAAAGAGCACAAAAGAGAGAAGAGCACAAATGAGAGAAGAGCACGAAAGAGAGAAGAGCACGAAAGAGAGAAGAGCACGAAAGAGAGAAGAGCACGAAAGAGAAAAGAGCCCAAAAGAGAAAAGAGCACGAAAGAGAGAAGAGCACAAAAGAGATAAGAACACAGAAGAGAGAAAAGCACAAAAAAAGGTGAATGATATAATGGGAAAAAAAAGAGTTATTACTCTAATGAGAGAAAAAGAAGCGCCAAAGAAAGCTTGTAAGAATCTAGGTTTGACACTAACAAAGAGCAACAAAAATGATATTAGCAGCCCGTCGATGAACCAGAGTCTTCCAAATGGACCTGATCGGTAAAAACTAGTGAATTCTAGATTTTATTTTTAATTTCACTAATAATTTTTGGAAATTAATCGCGTTCTTCGTTTTCAAGCAGAAGACGTTAAATTATTATTTATTTATTTACTGGGAACATAAAATATAAAAATAAAATAAGTAAAAATAGTTTTAAAAAAAAACTGTAGTACATACAAACCGCTAGAAGGACTGATTTTTGTACAAAAAGTAAAGGAAATAAGTAGATTTAGAATGCATGTTCTATCCAACATTCTCCTTATTACAGCTAATTTGTATCGAAGGTCGTGTACTGCATACTTGGTTCGAATGACTGCATCAAAGGTTTTTCCAGGGTTGTTTATAGAGATATTTTTATTATAGAATGCATAACAAATGCAAATTTGTCGACAGCATCCTCTAGTACAAAAATGATTAAAGTACACAGCGCTTTTTAGCACTGCAATCAAAGTTCTATCATACCTGCTCTACGCCAGGATCAGCATACCTTATGAATTTTATTTTTATCCCATGACTCAGTGGGGAATTATACTACGGGTAGATACTTTGGCCCAGTCATTTTAGCATAAAAAAGGGGTCAACCTCGGAATGGGAGATAATAAGCTGAATTTTTATACCTTCATTTTGGGGTCCTCAAAGTTGCCTCAAAAGTCTCATAAAATCTCGTGTCTGCGTCGAAAGTTATTCAAGGGCAAAGGTGAGAAAAAAACAGTTATTTGCGATTATCTTGGTTTCTATTGCTCCAATGATGTCAACATATGGATCGAAATTGTAGAGCATAAAATTTGCGACAAATTATATTTGGGGCATTTTTTTATGCCCTCAATCGTTTTTCCGATAGAGGGCGGTAAGCGCGCAGCACTCAGTCATATGTACTGTAATGCAAGGTCAACCGTGAATACCTGTGAATACTACCTTCAGTTTTGAATTATTTGTATTATTTATCAGTAAATATATTGTATTTAATAGCATTTTACCTATTTTTAAACAATGATTGTGCCAATTAGCCAAGAAAAAGAAACTTATTGGTATGCTCATTGAAAAGTTTGAGAGTGTAAATATCTCAACAAAACAAGCGAGAGATGATGCTGATGTTCTTATTATAGAAACAGCTATGGAAGAATCCAAGCGTGAAAGGACTGCCATCATTATAGGAGAAGACATAGATTTACTAGTTATTTTAATTGGACGCACCCAATTACATCAAGAAGACATTTTTTTTAAAAAAGTTGGCAAAGTCAATGTCAAAACACAAATATATTCTTCAAAAAGTTTCGACAAATACCCCATTTCTAAAAAACATGTTTTATAATTACATGCATTCAGTGGATGTGATACAGCTTCTGCGCTGTTTAAAAAAGAAAAAAAAAATCATAAAAGCACTAGAACAACCTGCCAATTTCGTTGTTTTCATGGCATGGATACGAGTCACGAATGCTGCGACAGAAAGAATATTTTCCCTAACTAATATAAGGTGTCAAGTTTTTCTAGAAGAAAAGTGCCCTGTCCAACAGTTATACAATAATGGCATTCGGATCTTACTAGCGATATACAATGCTCCAAAATTTGAGGATAATATCGATCATCATTGATATACTCAGTTCATTAAATCTACAAAACTTAATAAACCTGTCCAATTATCTAACCTTCCGCCGACAAGTGCAGCGGCCCATCAGTATATAAACCGTATCTATTACCAAGTTCAAAAATGGTTAGGGCATGATTTAGAACCCCAAGAATGGCGTTGGGTGCTCCAAAATGAGTCCCTGGAGCCAATGACAACAATATTACCACCAGCTTCCGATGAATTACTGAATACTCTATTTTGTAATTGTAAGAATGGATGTGGTGCACGGTGCCGATGTAGAAAATCGGGGCTGCAATGCTCTTTAGCTTGTGGCCAGTGTAATGGGCAAGCTTGCCTCAATGCTGTTTCATTGCAAAGTGACTGTGAGCAAGAGAGTGCTTTTGACCATGAAATTCAGGAAGGTCTGGAAACACCAATTCAAGGCAACGAAGATGATGACAATAATACAGAAATGTCCGAACGTCCAGAAGATGACGATGAAGAAGAAGAAAAGTAATATTTTTGTTATTTAAAAGATTGATAGATTAAAAATATGTAAAATATATATACTACTGTGGGCAAAAAATAGTAAGACTTTTTAATTTAAATTTCGCGCGGAAATCCATTCGTCGAACATTTTGTTTTTCTACATTGGTATGACTGTCAGTGACATCTGTGCCAAATATCACATCAAAGTAATCATTAGTGTTTAGTATACGCTTGTCTTTCTGAAGTACAAAAAGTGCATTCGGCGATTTTTACAATTAGTGAAATTATTCAACAAAGAAGTTCCATAAAATGTTGTGTGCGGAATGAAATTTCTGGTGCCGAAACGTTCAAAATGTTGCAAAAGGCCTTCGGTGATAATTGTATGTCGCGAGCAAGTGCTTTTGATTGGTACAAATTATTCAAAGAGGGTCGAGAACGCGTTGACGACGAACCACGTCCAGGACGGCCATCAACATCAACTGATGATCAACACGTCAATAAAATCAAGGAATTGGTGCTCGAGAATCGACGACTAACTGTCAGAGACCTTACTGATATCGTTGGAATATCGGAAGGATCAGTGAAAACCATTTTAAAAGATCATTTGGGCCTAAGAAAAGTGAAAGCACGATTGGTTCCAAAATTACTCAATTTTCTTGAAAAACAGCGTCGAGTTGACGTCTGTCAAACAATGCTTTCCGACTACTAAGATGTCATAAAACGTATTATAACTGGCGACGAGTCTTGGATCTACGCTTACGACCCAGAAACAGACGATCAATCGGCCGAATATCGTGCCAAAGGTGAGTCGAAGCCGAAAAAACCGCGTCAAAGCAAGTCAAAAATCAAGGTCTTGTTGACAGTTTTCTTCGATCATCGAGATGTAGTCCACTCCGAATTCCTTCCGACCGGCCAAACTGTCAACAAGGAATACTATTTGAGTGTTATGCGTCGTTTGCGCGAAGGAATTCGTAAAAAGAGGCCGGAATTATGGGCCGACAACTCTTGGTTTTTGCACCACGACAATGCACCGTCGCATACCGCATTGATTCTTCGTGAGTTTCTCGCCAAAAATTCAACCAATATCGTTCCACAACCACCGTATTCGCCTGATTTAGCTCCGTGCGACTTCTGGCTGTTCAGCAAACTCAAGCGACCGCTCCGGGGAAACCGTTTTGAGTCAATTGAAGACATTAAACGTGAATCGCTACGCGCATTGAAGGCTATTCCGGAAATTGAATTTAACAACTGTTACGAGGATTGGAAAAAACGTTGGCATAAGTGTATTGCGGCCGGGGGGGATTACTTTGAGGGGGACGAATAAATAAAGAATTTTAAAATTATGAACAAAGTCTTACTATTTTTTGCCCACAGTAGTATATTAAAATAAATTAAATATATGTAAAATGTTGTTAAATACAATGTATTTACTGATAAATAATACAAATAATTCAAAACTGAAGGTTTCACGATTGACCTTGCATTATAGTGCATATGGCTGAGTGCTGCGTGCTTACCGTCCTCTATCGGAAAAACGGTTGAGCGCATGAAAAAATGCTTCAAATAAAATTTGTCGCAAATTTGATGCTCTACAATTTCGATCCGATGTGTTGACATCATTGGAGCAATAGAAACCAAGATAATTGTAAAAAAACTGTTTTTTATCACTTTCTGAACTTTCAACACAGACACGCGATTTTATGAGACTTTTGAGGGAACTTTGAGGACCCCTAAATTATACAAAAATTTAGCTTATTATCTCTCATTCCTAGGTTGATTGCTAAAATGACTGGGCTTTTTTTGGGATAGCCATCGAAGAATTTCAAAAATTCCGAAAATTTAAACATATGTTACTTTCTTTCATTGTAGATGTTAGTCATATGAGGATCTGTTAGTGCGAAATCAACGAAATTGTCTGGTAGTGGCTATTCTTTGCTAACACCTTATCAAAAATTATACTAAATCTGCTTCACACTGAGACCAACACACCCTGAAAATATTGTTTTGATCAGATAGTTCTACTGGAAGCTAAACAGAATGTAAATGTTTCCGCCTGCGAAAATTTTAAAGTTCTCGAAAATGAGACTTTTAGTGTAACTTTCACTACAATATCATTGTTATTATTTTAAATATCTTTATCATTTGAAAATTTAATGGAAGTGAAAAAATTGCCACAGTTGGCAGCCTTATCCTAATTTTCCAACCAAAACTAAACTCAACTTGGCTTACACTAAAGTTCACCTACTTTGTGAATTTTGCTCAAGTCTGATGACTGCATCGAAAGTTGCCACTTTTCACTTTTCTTAGTAATTTTACAAGATGACATCACCGCCACAGGATTGCTTACAATTTCAAATAACTTCTATCAGACCAATCAATACATTCGAAAAAATTTCAATTGAATTTGAGTTCTCCCGAACAAAAATTACCGGGTGCTAAAAAATAGATGATTTGGTTGCCGTTTATATTTGGCGGGGAATTTGCTAAATTTCAATTTGGCTACGTACACAAAATATCAAATTTATCAACCGTTGGAATTTTTTCCAAAAAAGCAAAATTTTCCCGAATGGTTATTTATTTGAATGTGTCCTGTTTACGTACTTCTTGTATGTAGCTGCAGGTTTACCCATACATTTATCAAAAATTACACAGCCGTATTTCTTGTGTCTATCAACTTACTTTTTATGATAATGATCTAATGACTCTGTGCGCAGTTATTTAAAATGTTTAAAAATTTCTTTGCCAACTTTAGGCACTTTGCGCCCGCATAGTTTAAAACTTTAAAATCGTTAGGTGCGTTTTTTTGCGTCTCGCTCAAAACAACAACAATCCTACTTGAAGCGATATTCGTATTAGTTCTCGAGTTATAGTCAGTTAAAGGCAGCGCGGCGTTCCCCAGGTCGGTGGAGCTTTAAAACTTTAAACGCGTTTTTCTCAAAGTAGTACTTTTTCAACTGCCGTACAAGATATCTCAAAAAATATTGAATCGATCCGGCTCAAATTTATACCACATCTACAAAAGAGTATTATCTCCTCGTTGAACCTAAATGTTATTGTAATTTCAGAAAAATAGTTTATTTATTAATGTTTAAAGTGTAATTTTTTTTAAAAAAATAATCGATTTTTATGTTTAATCTAAAATTAATGTAAAAATTTAAAATATTTTTGTAAATTTTATTGGTTCACCTATGAATTACATATTTCATTAGCATATTTTTTTTCTCTGAATGTTGTAAGTTCCCCAGAAAAGGCGTTAAGTTGTACAAGGCAGTTTTTGATGTGTTTTTTTCATTCGCTCGCATCGCCGCCATTTTGTGTTGAAAAATTATTAAAAAAATATATATGTATTTCCCCCCTTAAATCAGTATAAATTCTTACAGGAACAAAAACGATTGAATCATTTATTAATCACATGTTCAGTACGCATCTAAAGTACTGATTTCCATTAGCTCTTACCCATTCAACTAAAGAGTGGTTTTTATCATATGCTATGACGATAGTTTATTAAAACGTTATAGAATCAAGATTTGCGAGCTTTACCGTTCAATAACTTGGCAATGGAAACCTTGAATGCATCACTTGCAACAGTAAATTAGCTTAATATGTTCTATAATCTCCATGTGGTAAAATCTATATTTGGCTTTGTGTAAGAAACACCTATTTAAGATGACGGCCTCTATTATGGTTTATTATAGTAATTTCATGTCTTAAGTGCAACGTTAATTCTGTGGCTGCATTATATGATGGAAATGTCTTTAGATGTTCTAACACGTCCTTGAGTTCATCTTCGCCGAATGTCTTTCAAATAGATATCACGTCAATGCACTGAAAATTTGATTTACGAAGTATTGCACTATCATGCATGATATCAAGGTAAATTTGTACAAAATGTAATTACAGTTGCTTCGATCTCAACGAATGATTAGTCGAGGAGTGTTACGGAAAGTGCTCTGTAGATGTCAAGCGTATGGACATTGACTTTATCAACAATGAATTTAGTTCTTGATGTGACCAATTATGATAAGTTTGATATGGGCTTGTACTGAAGTTCATTATTTACCGGTTTGATGGAATCAGAACGTACGTTTTAGTTTATTATAAATAACTAAATTCCATTGGATGTTGATGAGCTAGTTAAGTTAAAGCAATTGAGGTAGATAATAGTGAAAGTGGCAGACAAGGATCAGATTGTATTTAGGAAAAATATTTGACTCCATCCTGTCTAGTGATATACTTAGAATCAATAAAATATATCTAAATATAACACGAGTTTTTAACTACCATATAAATTTCCAATAATTTTTAACGAAATCAAAAGGATAGGGAAATAAGAACATCGAAACTCAAAAATCGCATAAGAACTCTTTGTCGAATTGAAATTGATTTTGCCTTTGCACGACAACAATGTTACTTTCGGCAACAATATATTTTTAATGTTTGAAGTAATTTTAGATTTTGAATATAAGCATAGTTTTACCACAACAACACACTGCGTGTGTGAATGGCAGGCTCGCTTGCTCGGTAGGCGTGGCTTGCAAGCGCGTCTTGACTTGTGGACGCTCAAAATTTTCTTGGTTTTCGGCACGGGACTGGACTCACCAAATGTCTCGGCAAGAGTCCGGAAGTTGCTTTAAATATCCTGGAAAAGAGACTTAATTTTTTAAAGTTGACAATTCTTCTCGAGCTATATATGTATATATTTCTTGATAGATTCCGGGAAGGTGTCGGCATTAATGATGCAGTGTACAAAGGGACTACTGTTGTAAACTCCTCTACGAAAGGAGAGAAGAGCGGCGCAGTGGCTCTTAGTTGCGTACGATAATGACTTCGCTGTGATCTTTTGCGGCTGTCAACTCAGGTTGAACTAAAAAGTGCGGACGATCACCAAGCGAATGACTGTCATTAGACTTCGAGGTCATCATCGTGTCAATTCTCGTTTCAGTGACGAGGTCATCGATCGTAAACCACTGGAATAATATTTAGAAATGATAACTGACACTAAGTTGAGTTTTTTTGGGCGAATAAGAAATCCAACCAAGAAAACAGCTAAGAATGTAAGTAGGTTCAAAGATAATGGCGGTGTTCCAAGCGCCTTCTGTTGATGACTGCAGTGCAGTTCGTTCTCTTGTTTAGGAACAGAGATATACGTTGCTACATTGAATAAGCAGATGTTCCGCCGGAAACTAGCTCTGTCTCTGAACCAGCTGTGTATCCAGCAGCCATTCCAATTAGTCTCTTCGCTAAGAAACGGAGATCGACATTTTTCAGGATACATGAAATAGTAAGGCGGTGAGTGTATCAGAAAGCATCCGTACGATTCAGGCATTACAATACTCTTGGGATCATTGAACAAGACAGTGCGTCTCATCAAAAATTTAAAACCCTGCTTGGAGAAAAACAACAGCGAGATCGATTACCACATGACACTATTTTATCATATTACAACTATCAGCGGACACGCATATTTTCGGTATTTTTTAACGAGTGTCTTTATAGCTGAAGGCTTGATGACGACGCCCGAAACATATTTTTTTCCTCAGACTACAGTTTGCGGGCACAAGACCCCAAAACTGAAACAACAACTACGAAAAAACAGTAGATTTCAACTGATTCGTTCGGTCAACTAACGTGAAGCTTCAAAAAAGGCTGATGTTGAGAATAATGTACTCAGCGTATGATACCAATGTCCTGTGCTATCGGCGGCAGCCACTTCAACCTACCTACCTACCTACCTGTGCTATCGGAACTGAGATTGAGATTTGGTATTTGCTAAATATGAAAACAACTTTTATCTTCTTTGAAATTTTGAACTAATAGCAAATAGATAACTGAGACGGACAAGAACCGTTTGACGGCTCTAAGTCTCATAGTACTAACCATTTTACCAATGATTTCCGGATCTATTTATAAAGTTTGTGGTCAGTGGTAGGAGATGTCTATCCTCCGCATGCACGCAATATACCAGCCGAAGTATTAGTGCCTGATACGCTCGCCATTCACAAAGAAAATACATCACAGAGTTCACCTTTTTTTAAGCAGAATGGGCAATAGTGACAGGCTGCTAAATAGCAGTTTGCTATTTTCCAATTGCTATTTACAAATAGCAATGGCAAATTGCTATTTATAAATCTGCCAATCTGCTATTTTCTTGAAGCAGCATGAATAATGACATACATCACAGTGTATCTGCTTTTGTTTGATCCTCATGACATCGACTGTGTTGGTCTGTCGACATTAGTTGAATATTTCGATTTGTGTGCCGTATCCCGAACATAGACTTTTTGTACATACACTGTCCAGCTGACTGGGCGATACGTCCCCACATCGCATACATTATACATATCAGGCGGAGGGCTGAAGACCTTCGCGCGGTTTTTCATTGCGATCGAAACTCACATGAAGCAGCGAAACAAACGAACTGGTAGATATTTAGCACAAGAATCATAGCGATAGAGAACCTGGTCTATCTGTGTCCGCCGCAATGCCACGATAATATTGCCTTTCCAAACAAGACTGCCCTTTTTTAGCTGCTATTTGAAAATAGGAATAGCAGTTGCTATTTCAAATTAGCAGTTTGGACCATCACTAGTGGACTAGTGGACAACACTTACGAGGTGTGACAATTAAGTAATGAGACTGATTCCATAAAAACCGTATATTTAAAAATTATTCTACAACTCTGCCACCCCCTTCAAAGTGTTCCCTTTGGGCAGGTATACAACGATTCCAGCGCGTTTTCCATGCTTCGTAACATTTCTGGAACACTTCGACTGGGATGTTCGCGAGTACCCTCGTCACGGCCGCGTGGATGTCCGTAATCGACTCAAAATGGGATCCTTTGATCACCGATTTTGGTCTAGGGAACAAAAAAAAAGTCACAGGGTGACATATCGGGCGAATAAGGCGGCTGTTGCAACACGGTGATCCCTCTAGAGGCCAAATACTGGGACACGCTGAGAGCGGTGTGGCACGGCGCGTTGTCGTGATGAAGGATCCAGCTACGAGCGATGTCTGGGCGCACCCTGTTGACTCGTTTTCGCAATCTTTCGAGTACTTGGCGATAGTAGACTTGATTTACGGTTCGCTCCGATGGAACAAATTCTTTGTGGACGATTCCACGGCAATCAAATAAGGCAGTAATCATCGTTTTCACCTTCGACGGGGGGCGTGCGGAGACAACCATAGTGAGCTTTGGCGTTTGGTTTGACATAAAAACCAATATTATGGTGTTGGAAAAACCAGCTCTCATCGTCTGTAATAACTCGATCAAGCAGCGTGGGATCGATTTCCACTTGTTCCAAACAGTCTTCTGCGACGGTCATTTGATGCTGGTTTTGCTCCTCAGAAAGGTTCTTTGGAACCATCTTCGCGCACAACTTTTTCATCTCAACATCGTCGGTTAAAATTTGTCTGACTGTTTCACGGTTCATACCCAGTTCCGAGGCCAACATTCGAACTGTTAAACGCTGATCTTCACGGATCAGGGCGCGCACACGCTGTTCATTCGCGTAAGTCCGCACCTCGACTGGTCTCCCGCTCCGCGCTTCGTCTTCCACGCTTTCACGCCCCTTCTTAAACTTTTTATGCCATCGAAACACCTGGGCACGACTGAGAGCACTATCACCATGCACTTTTACAATTTAAGCGTACGTTTCCGAAGCTGTTTCGCCGAATCTGGCGCAACATTTTATCGCGACGCGTTGCTCTAGATTTTGTTTCTCCATTTACGTGACGAGCACCACCAACACACGTCTACTTAACACGACACAGCAGACGAACTAAACAAGGTAGAGCGATGGTAAATACATCAATGGAGAGGGGAAGGATGCCGGGGAAGGGGAATTTCAAGATCGTAGGTTTACCACAAGCGCGGCAATAAAATCAGTCTCATTACTTTATTGTCACACCTCGTATATGGTACATATGTTCTCTTAGGTCTAAGTATGCCTGTCGTGTCTCTACGATTCTTTTTATTCATGTTGAGAGGAAATCCTACAGTCCTATATTTTGGTTCTGAGATGAAAATATTCGTGGATCTGGCCTTATCAGAAGATAGCCATCTTTGTTTATGGATAAAGACTACCCGCTTGAGTTTCTGCACTTCACCACAAGTATTGAATCCCTAGCTAGAGAGAGCACCAAGTAGTGGTGATCAGAGAGTAAAATCTTATTTGGGCCGTACCGTTCAGTTACTAATCTAACTAATCCAGATGAACAAAATGATATGTCAGTAACCTCATTTCTTTTAAGGGTGACCAAGGCGGGAGGATCTTCAGCGATAAGAATCATAAGCCTCGCAGATTGTATAAAATCAAACAGTCTGTTTGCTCTGGTGTTCCATTTAATGCTGCCCCAACCAATGTGCTAGGAATTAGCAGCGCAACACACCAGAAGTTCCAGTCTCCTCAATTCGGCGCACTGAACCAGTTTTTTTCAGCTCCTGTGTTGGCGATGAGAGTAAGGAGTTAAAAGGAAGGTGAGCTTTAGTTATGATGTCCGCTGACAGGTCCTGGCTTGAAAACTGTCTGAGCGTAGTGATATCTTGATATCTAAGAGGGTGGATGTAAGAGAAGAGGTTTCCGTTGTCGTTGACCTTAAATCTTAAAAGGTTGTTTCACTGAGTTGAATCGACAAGTCCTGCTGTCTCGAAACCACGGCTCCTGCACAAGCATAATGCAGGAGGATACTTGCACTTTTATCAATGCGCTTAGAGGAAATGACGAAGCTTTGAAATACTACAAATTGATCTATACAAATCTTAACCTTCACGCAAATAAATACTCAGAATTAATGTTAACAGAGCCCGGTGCAGGGACCCTTAAACAATGTCCGAATGATTTCGGTGAAAGTAACGATATAGGAGAGAAGTTTGACTGGACCTTATAGACATATCGAAGGGCAGCCAAGAAGAAGAGGATGCATTACATCTTCTTGATTTAGTTGAATTAAGTTTGTGCAATGAGCTTGGGAAATAAATAAGAACTATCATGTTCATATTACAGCCCGGCTACGACTTGTACAGTTTTCTTTGTCTCCATTTTTTTCTTAGGTAGATAATTCTTTGAATTATATTATTTATATATTATCTTTCTCATAAGTTGCATGGCCAATACACGCCTCCCCTTTCTTCAGAGTTTACAGCCAAAAATAATTTACATAAAAATTTAGAGGAAGAGTCTGCGAAGTCTCTATTTCACTTATTTCGATCCAATTTCAAATTCAAGTCTTTACCTCGCATAAGATTTTTTTGTAGGATATTTCAAGGATATAATGGTTTGAGCTTCAATCAAATGCGAGCCACTTTGTATACCACCATGAACATTGAACAGCGTTTTCATTTGTGCTGTTTTTCGATTTGTTACAGCAGATTTTTTCCCGCTAGTTACATGCATAGGTCGACAAAATACTGCAAAAACAGTTTCGTTGCAAATAGAACAAGAGAAATAAAGAAATGGCTAGGATTCTATCCTAATTCAGTGAAGTCGAGCTAAGCTCAATGTTAAAGAACATATTTTAGGTCAAATTTCTCTGATATATTTACTTGTAGAAAATGTTGCTTAGGAACGAGCATTTTTTATTTTATTTTTTATAAAAATTTTATGCGCATTGCAGATCTTGACTATCATTTGATACCTTTTCGAAAATTATATTTTATCCAAGTATGTAATAGTTTCCTTTTTCTTTTCAGGTATGTATCACACTCAACATTGAAATGTTCAAGGTGATTTGGTGTATTTATAAATTTTATCTCCCAAACATTCATTCAAAATCAAATACATAAAAAATATGCAATGGCATAAGTAAAGCAGTACAAAATATTAAGAAAATACGACGCAAGTCAAACTTTCTCATATATGGATTAAATATCATCATCTACCATGTTACGTTTGCCCACATTTGCATGTACTTATTGCAGATAAATCTTATCTAAGACATTTATTGCTTATACAAGTATTTTATGGTCACTTAAAAATGCTTCAATTTGTTCACCAGAATTATGGCACACGCAAACTCATCTTTAAAACTAGCACTCCGGCAGTTACTTCTTCATTTGGCAAACACAAAAATATTGCTCAAATTACCACTACAGGCCGGTAATTAGATCAAGGACAGCGTAATGATGTACACATTGCTCGTTTTGTATTTTAATTAGTCCAATGAAAAGATGCGTAGATGTCCAAATATTGTGCATCCTCATTTGAGGCTTTGCAAAAACTTAACCATTCGCTAAAATTGCAATCTATTTTGCACAAAATTAAATAATTTCAATGAAGTCTACTTTCAAAATTCAAAAATCCTACAATGTTATCATTGTGAGAAAGATATTTGGTCCGTAATGGATGCAATCAAAATGTTTCTATAAATCCGTAACATAGCTTAAGTGCTATGAAAAATAGCTTATCGAAGAGTTAGTGAAGTTTCGTACAATGGCAAAATTTCACAACTACGTAAAAATTTGTGCTTTTTTCATTAACATAAAATAAAATGAAATTTCACAGAATTGTCAAAAAATATCTTTTATCATCTGGTCGATCATAAATACATAATAATTAACACCATCCAATAAATACACGAAAAACTGCTTTTAGCACCTCATTCATTTCAACTATCTTCTCAAGATGTTTATCTTTGGATCGCATGGGAGAATACATATTATTAGATACAATTTATACCGGTGCATATCGTATGCATCGTTAGACTCAATTTAAATGAGTCCCCATTTTCCTTTTGACCTCCATTCGGAACACATGCTAGTCTAACGATCTCCTCGGCACAATGATTTTCGTCATACTCGGATTTTCTAGTGTGATGCTGAGTCGTGGAATGTTAGTTTGCATCACATTTGGATGGAGGCTCGGCTTTTTGACTTACGGTCGCATGGTTCGAAAGCATTTATGCTAAAACTTTAGAAAGATAAAAGATTTTTCCTGTAGCATTCTGATCGTTCGAATGTGCACAGAGATAAACGTGGCGACCAAATTTACATATGATCGAATTCAAAACAAATTACGATGGTTAGAATGGAATATTGACTAACCGTCAGTGTTGTCTTTTAAGAGAGGTTCACCAGCAGTTACTGATTGAATTTATATCTGAGTGTAGTTTTTACAACGATCCGCAAGCGTTCTGCTGGTAATGCATGTGCATAATATACGCGAATTGAAAATTTGAATTCCAATTGAACTTTGTGTTGCAAGTGGAAGTAGTGGTGCATGCAATGCCAGGTCCACGAATTCGAAGTAGCTCCATCAACAATGACCTCGTTCTTTATTAGATTGGTTTCATGGAAATATTCATCACACTACATTTATCTGCCTTTACGTCCTCTACGATATAAGCATTCATCGTTGCAACGCTATACGGCTTTGATATCTTTGGGTTTTATGTATAGCGAAAGAATAGCGGCGAGTCTTGGTGAGCGCTCAGATTATAATAAGCAGTCGTGACAAATATTTGTGGTAAATGATGTTGCAATTAATCGTTTTGACTGTAAAGTTGCCGCATGACAATCAGTGACCAGTAAGAAGTTGAAGGGTGACGATGATGATTATCTGCGGTGATCTGAATAAATCAAGTGCATGCACGTTGACGGAATGTTGTGTTACATTATTTAATAATTTTTCTGATGGATGAATCTTATTCGTTTGGATTATTTAATTGTTTGATTTAATTGCATGGAATTGGCGGTGTTAAATAAGTTTTTTTCTACGTTTTGATTCTATTGATATTCATAATTTGAAACAGGTTCTGATTTTCTAAGCATAATCTAGCCGGTTGGATTACACGAGGTGGAGTTTTTTTTTAAATTTTCGTATGTAAGATAAAAAAAAGTTTCATGGAAATCTTGAGCGAAAATATTGAAGGTACGAATGAATCCAGTGTGTTCAAGCTGCGAGACCTATACTGTTTTCATGCACATTCATTTTCCTGGCTTTGAGGAGGTCAACAGTCAAACAAGAGTTGAAAATCGATTCTTGTTATTTCTAGTGCGCACATAAGACAGACCGTTTATTCTTTTGATCTTTTCAAGTCCCCAGGCCCGGATGGTATCATTCCGGTTGACATTCAGCAGTCTATGTCTTGACTGATGGCCATATATATATTGCCTACTCGAGGCTTTCGTGCATTCCTAGCAGATGCACATTAATCTCAAATGCTTATACCACCATTGGTGAAGTATACTGAAAAATCACTTGCTGGCAAGGAGTAGCAAACAAGGAGTGAAGCTAGTGCATTGTAGTGGACCACACAAACTTGGACCACACAAACTTGGAGCACTGGCTCCAAGTTTGTGTGGTCCGTGGTTCCAGTCCAAGCTCGGAAGAACTTTGAGTTCGCCTAGCTGTGAATAGGTGCCTGGTTTTTTTTCTTTCTATGATGATGCCAAGGCTCAGGGGATGCCCTATTATGCTATAGCACAGCCTTGGCAGAAGGAAATTTAAGGAAAGGAAGAAGGGAAGGGTTGCGTTTGCAGGAGATAGCGATGCACGATTCGTTTGAACAATTGTGGCTCATAGTTGGCGGGGAAAACAGTAGATATCAGGACCTAAAATCGACAAGGGTTCTCGTGGGTTTACTTCTTTTAAAGGAGTACACACTATCTGCAATTCTTCGGAAACTGGATTTCAATTGGCAGCTGGTGGAACTCATAAACCAGCTACCCAAGTATCGGGCATATCACTCGTCGCTGGATAACTCAACCATCACGCGAGTAATAAATGCAGGCAATTCACAGCGCGGTGTGCTGTCACGCTTGCTTTGGAATTCAGTAGTTAAAAAAGGAGACTTGATCAAGCTGACGGTCAAGTGATAGCGTATGCAGATGACATCGATATATCTATATCAGCAGAATTTATCTGGACTCTATCGCAGAGATTAATTCATCACTTCCACAAGCGTTCACCTACTGAAGCTTAACGGAACTCTTATAGGCCTCCGAAACAAAATCAACTACCTAAGATTCATCCTGGACTCCAAGCTTTTAGGCAAGGAAAAAATACCAGAATGGGCTTGGAAGGCATTGTTAGCTTTTTACATACATATGTCAAAAGGCTAGAAGAATAACTTGGGGGCTACGACCTTACGTGCTCTTTTGGATTTAGACTAGTATAGTGGAACGAAATTTGCTGTAATTTGGTAGTCAGCCGTCCTTAAGGCTGTAAATCAGAAAATGATTGAGAAAATACGTAGGTTTGCAGCTTTATTGATAACTACCTCAATGAAGGCATTCAGATGCTCCTTCATTGGCTTATGTGGAAATATAGGCCCATGCATCTAAACTGAACTACAGAGTGAGGTGTGATTTTTACATTGAGCTTAACTTGAAGCTTTTTCCTTTCACTTACCGGACCACTGCAATGTCTTTCAGGCGGAGGTGTTCGCAATTTTCGAACCAACCAATTGACTCTTATGTAATCAGGTATTCGGAGTAAATATCTACACTATGGAACTCCTTGAACTTTTTAACTGGACATTGTCTGTTTGGCAAGCATCAGTTGCGGATGGGTGTCTCTTGCAATTATTTCTGCCGGAGTTGAAGATACGAAAAGGAGGACTTCTTCACCCTTTGTACGAAAGCCCGGTCTTTAGCACATATTTCTTCCTTGGTCCTTGAAGACCCTTGGCTTATACTTCTTCGCTTGCCTAACGGAAGTATCTTCGATGAACCTTAAAGGGTCGCCAAGTTCATCAAGAACTCGGAGTGAAATTCCACTGAATAAGGGTTGTGCACTTCGCAATCGCATATCACAATGGCCTAATGTGTGTCAAAGCATGTCTTCTCTAGAGTCTGTTTAAAGAAGGCAGCCGTTGACACTAACCCGTTCAGTTTAAATCTGTCTGTAGATGGAGAATTTGGATTTTCGGGTAAAACTAAAATTTTGCAAAAATGAGATTTAATTATGGTTGGTTTACATTATAATTTCGCGACGTTTTATTGGGATTGTTATCTTCAAGCATCAAAATATTCAAATCTTGTACTTGTAGCGAATAAGATAATCAAAACAAGACGTGGTTGATTAGATTATACAAGTTTTAACTGGTGCACAGGATGTCTAATAACATATTTTATTTTATTTTAAACGTACAGAAAAAATGCATTTACATCATGATTATAATTTTTAAAAGACTAATAATAGTAGATGCAAGTTTTTGCAAATAAAGTAGCTCAAGTTTCTGAGCAACAAGAGCCCTGTTCGGGGTTTTGAAGGCTGAAGATCGGGAAATCAGGCAGGTCTGAGAAAAGCTTGTGCACTAACAGGACGAGTGGACAGCGACTTAAGGTTAAATTGGTTTATTCAATGGACATAATCTGAACGATGAAGCTAATGCGTAAGTATATAATAGGCTATCTGCAGATTTACACTGGATATATTTTATGGCATTTTGGCGAAAACTATGTTGAGGAGAACATTCAATGGATGGATATTTAAGTATGGATCTGCCCAGGGATGAATAGAGGATTAAGGAAGGTTTACTTGAGGTTTATTATTTAAATGGCTGCATATCGAAACCAGGAAGTTTGTAGGCTCAATTGAAAATAACACGAATATGCAACCCAAATCTGGGAGCAGACCATAGTACAGCATTTGCTTGTATTTAACACTGATTTATTCACTTGCCATCAATTTCAAGCATAGTGAAGATCACTTGTAATAGAGAACAGTACTTAATTGACGTAATTCTGGAAAATAGTTAAAAGTCGTCTTTATAGAGAAGGCGTTCACATGAAACGAGCAAAAGAAAAACAAGGTCGAGAAAGGAGCCTTGAGGAGCAGCAGTACATTGTCGAAAAGGGGCAGTTATGCCAGATTCATATCTAAGGCGACAAAAACGTTCAGACAGTTAGGAAGCAAATCATCGAATGATGATAGCAGAGGATAAAAAATTGTATAGATTACTAAGGAGAACATTGTAACAAACAATAACAATGACCCAGGAAAAGTCTGTATAACATAGATTGCATGTAAGTCAAGTTACGCATCTTGTGATTTAGCCACGAAGTTCGCAGACATTCTAATGGCGGAATTACACTCTTCCCGAGACATGGCATATTTTGTCAAGGCGAGTGTGTAAATGGTCTCCTCGTCTATTCTCGGCTGTTTTTTTCATGGCAAGCACGCGTGTGTAAATGGCTTCCTCGTCGGCTCTTGTTTGTTTTATGAAGGGATAATGAGCGTTTTATGGCTGTGCCTGAGTGTTTATGGCCGTCTCGTCCTACTTCGAAGTCGCTGGAAATGAAGTCGATTTTACGCATCGAGTCAAAGGGCTTTAAAAAAAGGTCTGGTGCTCGCTCCGATGAAATTTACAAAACTATTTGGTTTGCCTATGATATCAAGATGCATCATATCGGACAAGATGCATGCGTACGGATGGGTACAAGGCACACTGTTGGAATATTTGTAAACAAATTTTATACTGCCACCGCCATACTTTGTTGTTTTCTTGGTTTAAAGGATTAGGTTCCTGGTTCACACTCGGTTCGCCAACATTTGCCATGTGTGTAAACGCGGCATTAAATTTCACACCATGCAGAAGGGTGCGAAGTTTCAGTGTATAGAAATACATATCGTGTAGGTAGGTAAATATCTTTTCATAGATAAGCCATGTTTACCCAATGTCTTGCTGAACGTCTTGTCGATTGTTATGCCGAATGCCCTCACGAAACATTCGTCCTATGTATAATTGCGGCATAAGAGGATTATATATATCCTATTATTCTATTACATATATCCTATTACAGAATAGTTTTCCAATCCTGGCGGCGCTAATTCCGTTCTGCAAATCATTTTCTATTTCTGATGCTTGTTTTAGGTTAATTAAGAACCTGCTTTCTACTCTTCCATGCAATCCATTTTCTACATGTTGAGCTCTAATTGTTCGGCAGCAAATTGAGGCGTTAATTTAAATCTTTAGATGAAGCTTAAGTTTTTACATCTTTAGACAAAGCAAATGTATTTTTTTACACTCTCTTAGTCATTGTGGATCAAAAGCTGCCATGATTATTCTCCACCCGGATTTTACACCTTATTTCTTGTTAGTATTATGCATCTTTTTTAAGAAAAAAAAAATGTTTGTGAACCGTAAGTCCTTTTTGATACAGGTTTTTAATTTTTAAACCGTCTTCATCCGTGCTGTGCTTATTTCTTCCCAGAACGGGCACAATTTTTGCAAACTTATTCTCTGAGATATGGACTCATCAAATTTTGCACTATCGCGACACGAACAAAGGACTTTTCTCTATCAGCTGATCTCAAAAACTTCGATTAGAAGCTCAACACTCGATAGCTTTTAGAGTTTTAGAAAAATAATGAGAATTTGGATTTAATTTTTTTCTCCTATTATTCTTGCCACTATTTTATTTCATTTTATTTTATTTTATTTATTAACCAAGCAAGGTACAAGTTACATAAACAATACAGAGCAAAATTGAAAATTGAAAATTAATATGAGTTTAAAAAAAAAAAAATAACAAATAAATAAAACATTGACAAGTAACTTAGCATAAGGGGTTACGGATGGCTTGGAAAAGGAAAGATTTGAAGGATAATTTTGAGACTGTTGGAGAATACAGATTACTTTTGCTATTGAACATCCTGTAGCATCTATTTATCGGGTCATTAGCTACGTGAGTAGTGGAATGTGGATATTCCTTAAGTAAACGAGAGGACCTGGTGCTCCTTACAGGATTATTTAACACAAATTTACTATTAAAGAATTCAACTCTGATAACGTCTCTAATGACGTCAAATGTGAAGCAGGCCGAAATCATCTTTCTTGTGGATGCAAGTGTCAATAAGTTTAGGTGACCCAGTCGAAACTCATAAGGAGGAAGGGCATTAAAATCGTAAGGGTTGTAAAGTTCTCTCAATGCGAAAAGTAAGAATTGCTTTTGTACTGTTACTGTGGGTTTCGAAAGCCGGATTCCAGCAAATGGAAGCATATTCGAGAATAGGGCGTACAAGTGATATGTATAAGGATCTTGTGACCCACAGGTTACGAAATTACTTGGCACGTCTTTTGATAAAGCCTAGATGTTTGTTTGCACGGAAAAGTATTTTATCATAATTCAAGGTGAAGCGGAGTCTCTCATCCAAGATAACACCAAGGTCAACAACGTTTTTAACTCGAGCTAACAAATTATTGCCGAGCAAGTACGCGTTATGTGAGACGATGTATTTTGCGGAAAAACTTAAAACTTGGCACTGAGCAATGTTGAGAGAGAGCTTGTTTTCATTGCACCAATGATCAAGTGAATCAAGTTTGGATTGGAGAAAGAGTGCATTAGATTTAGATTCAATGATGTGATAGACTTTGAGATCATCGGCATAAAGTAGATGAGGTATATTTGCTAGGACATCAGATAGGTCAGAAATAAATATATTAAAGAGATGTAGGCTAAGATGGCTACCTTGTGGTACACCAGAGGTAGCAGAAATATTTTTCGATAAGAGTCCTTTAAATTTTACCAATTGTGTTCGATTTCGAAGGTAGAAAATCAGCCAGCTAAGCAAAGATCCGGCAAATCCGAATTTCTGAAGCTTTACTAAAGTCTGTATCAACTGCGTCAATTTGATATCTTTTCTCCATTTTACACAGAACATCTGAGATTAGGACTGTCAAATTTGTGGTAGTTGAGCGACCTTTTCTAAAACCATGTTGTTGCTCGTTCAGACGGGAGTCAACAAGTGGAGAAAGTTTATCGTAGAGATGGCAATGCCCCTATAACTCCCGATACAGCGTCTATCGTCATTTGAAGATGGGTGTGACATATGAAAATTTCCAGCAAGTTAGGAAAACTCCAGACGAAAGTTATCTGTTGAAAAAATATGAAAGGGAGCTATAAGCTGCTCTACACACTTGCGCAAAAAAGCTGGAGGAAGAAGATCGGGCCCAGGACCTTTGTTGCAGTTGTGTTCCGAAATAGCTTTACGTATTTCGTCACGTGTAATTTCTAATTGGTCGACAAAAGCTGAAGGAGTAGAATGAGAGAAAGAGAGGTGTGAGTTTGATGGATCTGGTGCATTAAAAATATTCCGGAAACTATCTGCGAATAAATCACAAATCTAAATTTTTTCGGGTCGCGGATTATATTTTCGCCGGTTGTCTTAATGTAATTGTCATAAACCTCGTGAGACTTTGCTTAAAACTGCGTAGCAACTTCATTATATTTATCCTGAATAGCACAACTAACGTCGATATTGTTTTTATTCCGCTTATAAAGCTCGTTCTTACGTTTTCGCAAATGTAGGTACATATCTTTCAACGGCGTCGAAGATTTTATTATAAAAGGTGAAAATGGCTTCCACAAGATCTAACGTTGAAAGAGTATCCGTCCAGTCTATAGAGTCAAGGTGATGGTGAATGCTTTCATAATTAGCATTAATAAAGTCATATACAATTGAATTATTGTACGTTCTTAAGTAAATAGAGTGCTGTATGGTGCGAACTATTACAAAAAAGATGCTCCGTGTCATTAGTTGGACTTACCACTACTTCGTCATAAGCATTAGTGAACACAAGATCCAACCAATTACCGTTTTGGTTAGGAGTCGGACGAACTTGCTGCAAATCGTTGCCATAGAAGGTACACGTCAGGTTGAAGTTGCTGGAATCTGAAAGGTTTACAGGGAGTCATTATCATCGGGAATAAAATATAGGTTGGGGCGATTGAAATCTCCCAGATATATAACTTTGTCTTTTTCGTTAAGGGATGATACGAAGGAAGATGCTGATTCACATAGATGGTCGTATACCGATTCGTCGGATCTGGGTGGAATATAAACTACACTAATGTAAATCGAAAAATTAAGAGTTGAACAATTAACTGCTGGAACATTACGTTTGGTGTGGTATCCATGCGTCTGCTTGCAAGTGTGTTTCTCACAGCAATTATGACACCACCTCCTCGCGTCTGACCTGTAGAGCAGTAGTCGCGATCATCTCTGTAAATAGTCCAGCTGCTGTCAAGAATTTCTTCGTTTGTATGTGAATCATTAAGCCAAGTTTCGGTGAAGGCAAGTAAATTAAAATGTCGAGATTTGGCGTCAAGAAAAAGTTTAGATAATTTACCTCTTATACCAGCACAATTGTGGTAAAACAGTTTGAGGTTCTTGTGTGTTTGGTTAGGCACACATAATTATAATTTTAAAAATCCAATTAACCTGCAAAATGTGCTCACGATACAAAAACTCTAAAAATTGACAAGGCATTGGAATAACAGAAATGGATTAAGATAAAGGTCACTATGTGAATATTATTGTTCAAAATACATGGCAAATTGAATACTTCTCAGGAAACTACATTCTATAAAAATCTACTATTTTCTAATTCAACGACTCTAAATGAATTGATTCGAATCTCGGTATTTCCTTGGCTAGAAACATATCATTACTCTCCATTAGACAATTATCAGCAAACTACATCGTTTCACCTTCAATTTTCATATCAACAGTAACCATGTTCATTAGATCAACTGCTTCAAGACACAACCAACATATAATTAGAGGTTAATATATTTTTTCTTCGTTCCTTCAACTCAGTAGATTTTCGCTTTGTTACAATATATTCAAACAATCAAACACGCTCGATACAATTTACAGCATTTGTGCGAATAAACAAAGACAACAAGCCACAACACTCACTCTTTAACATGTACCACCATTGGATTTATGACCTCTAGTTGAATTTTTCACAATCAGTGCACCGCAGAAAGTGCAATGGCATCAAATCGTCGTCGTAATTTGAAATACTTGCTTTTAGAACGATGAAAAATCACGTTTAGATGCTTGAGGACAGGGAAACATACAGATAATTTTTATTTGAATTCGGATGCAGAAAACTGTAATTGAAACACGTTACACTGAAGTAAATAGCCTTCAGAGGCCGTTTCACATGTTCGTTTTAAATCGTTTTAGAAATGGCCTTAATGAAAGTCTACATCAAATAAGAAACAATGAAAAACCAGAGTGTTTTTTTTTCTTTTTAGTTTGGTGGGAATTGGTTTTCTGTAAATGAGGAGGTATGTATAGCAGAAAATCGCAATGTAACTAAGTTTCTGTTTGCGTGAATTCTACCGGTTTCGCCGCGTTCTCGTGACGGAATTAGTCAAGGACGAAATAGATCTATTGTTAATGTGGTTTTCGCATAAATTGAATGTTTTACTATAAAATGAGTAGCTAATAGAACGCATGTTTTTGAATACAGGACGCACAATTGTGACTTTTAAAAAATGATGGATCATTTAACAAGATTATATGCTTTGAGAGATTTGCTTTAAAATACATTCTGCGAATTTGTAAAACAACTTTAAAACAGCCAGATGGCATTTGAAATTTAATAATTGAAAGTTAACTTCATGGCTGAAATAGTTTCTCTATTCATTTTAGAGCTCTGTTTTCAGCCTGTTAACTTCCCTCAATGGATCATTTATTAGAATCACAATAAATCGTGTTAATCGAATATGATTTACCTACATAATTATATTTACATAAATTTTCAAATGCCTGTCTGTTCTTCAAGTCCATGTCTCTTTACGTGAAATAAGGTCAAACCTAAACACGATTCTTTGCTGGACTTAAATTTATATGGTAAACGAAAACAATGCGAAAAATTCATCTGTATCGCAACGGTATTGTTACTGCAGCACATTCCATATAAGATCGCTGATTTCCATACCAGTATCGAACCTATTCAACATTAAATTAAAATAGAACTCAACCAAATGATAATGCCTCTTTGGAGACGTTAAAACACCACAGAAGTTCGAACGAAATAAATTGATTTACGATTAAATGTGTTGACAGCAGTTGTGACGGCGGGATTTAGGAATATTAAGGGTACCATTTTGGCTTGAATTTTGGCAGAAAAATTATTACAATAAAAGTCGTTCAGGTGATCTCTAGAAATTTTTTGTTGTTTTTTTGTCTAGGTTTTTTTCTAAGAGAGCATTTAATTTAGAGATGATTTCTTATAGGAGTTTTCTAGAGACAACATAAGGCATAAATATAAATAAATTGTTCATAATAATAACACTAATATTCATTTTGCGAAATCACATCACCCCCTTTAATCACGGACCCTGCTACGATCATGATCGAGAAACTTGCAAGCGCATTTATAGCGTACGAAATAGAACTTCGAAGATTGTAGTATGTTGGCAAGCAAGAGCTTGGCGCTTAAGAAATATTAAATTGTGTTGTAATGGTCATATCGCAAACACGATTTCCATCATGCGAAAATCGTGAATTCGCTCCCAAAGTAGACCGAACGGTTGGACGGACTCCATAACATTTGAAATCTCGATAATTTTCATGACATGTAGCAGGCTTGCTTTATGTCGTAACATACTTGGGACGAAAACTGTTGGAAAATTTCCATTGTATGTAGCTCGGTATTTATAGAATAAGTGTTTCAACTCAGTCGAGCCTGCAGTCATGGGAAAGTCTTATTTCAAAGAAAGTGATTTTTAAGTCAATCGGAAGTGAAAGGAAAATCGTTTAGGTGACATAATAGGGTTTTCTGCGAAATAAAATATCAGGAAAAAAACGTCCTTCGTAATGTATCTCAGAATATCTGATACATTCGTTCCCCTGAAGAAACTGTTTCAATTTCAGAAAGCACTCATAACTTGAAGGACTATTTACCAGTAGTGTTACCAAACATGAAAATGCATATTTTCGTACAGTGTAGCGTAACGGGCAAAGGTAATTTACAATGAAAAAAATGGCCATCATTTCCGGTACCTTATTTCTCGATAAGTTATAAATAATCTAAGTTATAAATCTAGCCTTCAATAATGCTAGATCTGATATTTGTTGAAAAGACTTCGCCTTGTTCAATTTCTCCATTAAATGAATAATAATATCTTTTTCAGACAGGTACTTTTCGGTGTCTTGTTTTTTTGGTAACCTTGACGCGGTGTTGGTTTGTCCGATCGTTCCTGATTTCGACGATGTTATTACAAATTTTCTACTTCGTCTTTTATGTAAAGCCAGCCTAGAATTTTTTAAAGTTTTAAAGTCAATATTTGGAAGGACTTAACGAGGATCATACTCATCTCAACAGAGCAGATTTTTGCATCAAGCGGCAAGAAGAAATAAGCAACCTCCTCTTTGTCGTTGACCGATGTTGTTTTCGAATGACCTCGACAAGGATCCAGCTGCCCAAATCTGGGTTTGAATATTCATCATGGTTAGCCATATCAGTTTAATCAGTTTGATAATACACACGACTTTGAAGTCGTATACTGAAAAAATCAACATAGCACGTAGTCCGATGTAATTTAGCATAGCATTTATGGTCGCATACGATATGTACATAGCACGCTGAATTTTAAAATATTGCTCCAAGCGTAATATACACTATGTCTATAGTACCCTGAGCTAGTAGGGCCAAATTCCCATGCATTATGGGATTTTCTGCTATACACATAGCCCCAACTCCTACCTAACATAGCCCTCACTATTAGTACTACGAACATGATCTCGAACATAATCTCGGCACAGATAATTCAAGAAGAGTAAAAAATAATAATTTTCCAATAAACTCGTGTAGCTAAGTGAGCAGGGCGGCGACTCGTGAAGTATAAGGTTACGGGTTTGAATTAGTGATGGGCTCAAAGACGCCAAACAGTTTGCAAAAAATATTTGGCTGCAAAAAACGAACGAACAGTTTATCCAAATAACGGCAAACAGTTTTTCTAAAACGATCATTTTTTCTAAAACGAACATTTCTAAAACGAACCGTTTTTCTAAAACGAACCGTTTTTCTAAAACGAACAAATTTTCTAAAACGAATAGTATTTCTAAAACGAATGGTTTTTCTAAAACGAATCGTTTTTCTAAAACGAATCGTTTTTCTAAAACGAATCGTTTTTCTAAAACGAATCGTTTTTCTAAAACGAATCGTTTTTCTAAAACGAATAATTTTTCTAAAACGAATCGTTTTCGTTCTAAAACGAACTGTTTGGTAGTGGAAAACAGTTTGCGAATGAAAAACTGTTTCTCAGCTGCGAACTGTTTGTTAGAGAAACACTGTCTGACAGCGACGATTTGTTTCGTATCGGCAGATTAGTTTTTAACGACAAACAGTTTGGCTATGGAAAACTGTTTAGCTGCGGGGAAATAGATGTTCAGAGGCAAAGCATGAAATGAATAACCCTGTATGATACGAGGTTGTCAGATAAACTCTTACCACTGGCATATGTACTTCATAGCAACGTGTCTTTGATTACACTTTGATGTAGTCAAAGATATTTTTAATTCATTACAATATCAAAAGCATATCAAATCAGCTATTTAGCATATGAAACTTTTATGCAAGCATATCTCACAAAAAGTGGCCGACCCGCCCAGTCTTTGAGTTGACTGGGCGGGTCGGCCACTATATTAGACCTACTTCTTTATTAAACCATCCTGTCCTGTGTGTTTTGTTTTGATCCCACGACTACATCGAATACCAAACGAGTAGACAGACATTAAAGGTTGCTGTCTACAAGTTTCGAAATAAAGGAAAAGCACATAAGAGCCTAGACAGACAGCCACTTAAATTAATAATTTACTAATGATCATTTATACCTAAATTAGTAATTTAAAAGTAGCTGACACACAGCCCTTGCGTTAATCATGAATACTGTCACTGACTGTCTGTCACTCAAAGAAATTAGTTTTTGAAAAATGGAGAAATTGAAGGTGTTTTAAATGTATGTTGCCTCTCTTATGTGCTAATTAATAAAGTTGGAATACAAACCGCGCAAGAACTACGTTAAAATTCTGTAAATATTTTGGATTTTTTTTTTTATAGTGCTTCCCAGACAACTACTTTGTTGGTATAAGGGACAGCAAAAAGGTTTTTTTCTCGACCAACGTACTTGGGTGTTCCCAAGCGGTCCCCCATCTAAGCACTAACCGCGCGAAACACTGCTTAACTTCGGTGATCTGACGAGCACCAGTTGTTCCAGTGTGGTATGGCCGAATTTAATCTGACATGTCAAAAAAGTTGCCTTATTATTTTTGAATGGCAATAGCGACTTTATACAAGGGAAATTTGTATTATATCGGGCAACTCTACTTCATTAAGAATAAATTATGAAAGTTTGATGTTCATTAGCGATTTGCTTAATGATTGATAATTTGGTCATTTAGTGGTGGTTAGTCCAAATTAGCATATGACACACAGTACATAAATGATCATTTACGACAAATTATCATTAAGGCTGCGCTGTCTGTCTAGGCTCTAACTTGCGTATTTTCATTAATTGCATGTTTCCCTTATGAATATTTGAAGGGAGCATCATCTCTAAAATGTCAAAAATACTTGGTGCTGACAACTCTTCGCTTACCTAGTTTTGCCAAAATGGGTGACTTATGACAATTAATTGAATTTGATTTTGATTCGATTGGAAGACCTGTACTTTGCCATGGGTGTAAAACATGGACTCTGATCCAAACCTCCGAAAATATGATTGACAGATTCGAACAGAAAGTTCTACGGCGAATTTTCGGGGCTATTTGCGACCGAGATAGATGGCGCATCCGGTACAACAATGAGTTGTACGAACTGTACGATGAGCTGGAAGTCTCCGAAATCGTCAAACTACAACGTCTACAATGTACCAGGCATGTACAACGCATGGATGACGATCGCATGCCGAAACGGGCTATGAACGGCAGACGAAGCGAGACTACAAGGAAGACCGAGAGCTCGTTGGGAGAGCTCAGTATATGCCGAGCTCAGAGAGCGACCGAGAGCTCAGTATACACCGAGCAACTACTGGGATTCCAAGGCTGGAAGACACGGTCACGGGACCGAGATAATTGGAGAACAACGATCCAGGTGGCCAGGGCCCGAAGTCGGTCTGTTGTGCCGCGATGATGATGAATTATAGGTAATAAAGCCTCAATTTTGTTGAAATTTGTTTCAAGATGGCACTACAGCCACAGGGTTGCCACCATATTAAGCAAACATCTGTCAGGCATAGTTCTTATCAATATCAGCACAGTTTTGAAATTCAGGAAGAATCAGGTCGTGAGTTCTCGTGAACACGCCTTCCGGATGTTCAAAAGTAGGTAGTTTGGTGAAGGGCAACCGTTCTTGCACTCAAAGAAATTTTGAAAATTTCAATTCAACACCAACTTAATCCACCGCTAGCATATTTTCCTCAAAAGCAAATAGAATCGGATTTCTGGCTTTCTGGAGAAATTTTAGTAACGTGTCTGCCGGAGCTACAAGGTAGCCACTCACTACATGGTTGCTCGCATATTTATAATAGTGAATATATTTGATGAATTTCATTTTAATCTGATGATCTGGTCATGAGTTTTCGCGAACAAATATTTCGAATATCACACACGCCTATTTTTTATAAGCACCAATGTCACCTTTCGTACGCTTTATCGAACCTTATCAAAAATAGAAATTTGAAAGAAAATTGACGAGTTTTAGTATCGGCATACAATCGTGAATTAGCTCACTGAATTAATGCGAAAAAAACACTCTGTGATACATTTGGTGTTTGTGAAACATAGATGTCCGACATCTAATTCAGACGCATCGTATTCAAACCAGTGTCCTAATTCAAAAAATTTTGAACAATAATTTCAGCATTATTGAAAGATTGGATTGTACTATCATATTCCAAGAAAAAATTTAAATCCATTGATAATAGGCGAGTTAATAAATCTTTGTGCGATACCAATGCCAATCTTGTAAAGTAACAATCAAATTAACCAACAACTTTTACTGCCATTAACATTAAATAAATCAGTTTGATTATCGGTCAATCTATGTGAAACTTTTCACTCACACAATTTCAACTGTCAAAACCTAACAATACCTCAACTTCCAACCATCAGATACTTTTTGATTCGCGACAAATTACTATCAATTAAGTTATAAGCTAATTAAATTATCGAAACGAAATTGATCCAGATTATAGCTTCGATTAAGATATTATGCGAGTTGGACAGCAAGTATTGCATAATGGAAACAGGATTTTGTACATCAAGCAATATTACTGGTTTTTTAATATGAGGTCCACAAAAATTGATGTTGGGTTCCTTTTACTTTCGGTGAGCATTTGCCAAGCACTTGAATTTGCGGTGTCATGTGTACTTGCAGAATAAGTGAATGTCAGCGACCGGTTCGAGTAACTGAAGTTAATATATATGAGGTGGCATTTAGGTTTGTTTCTTCTCATGACGACGGATAAAAGCAATTAGACACGGGATGTAAGATTTCGCAAGAAGCTTGCAGAATGCGGTTCAAACTTAATTGACTGGTTGCACTGATTTCGAAATTTTATAAGTATTCAAAGTCAAACACTTATGCAGAATGCAGCGTATTGGCGCCAGACTCAAGTTTGCAGCGTATTGGCGCCAGACTCAAGTTTGCAGCTACGCACAACGCTAAATTGAGACTGGTACGTATTAAATGGATTTATGTTTGTAAAGATAAAACGTGCAGACTGAGGCTATCCTAGTTTTGGTCCAATCCATTTTTCGCAACATCTACTGCACTATTCGTCGGTTATGCAAATTTCCACCCGTTCCGAGATAAGACCCACTAATTGCAATTATTGAGAATTTATTAGTTTATACCGAGTAATTAATTTCTCTCGACGATCCATTCACCGGCACACAATTCAGTAATAAGTATTACTAGAGTAGTGTCACCGTCAAATTGTCCGTCGTTTTTCCAGCAAAACAAGGAGGAATACTCTCCACTTACGGTTCGGTAGATTTGTATCTAAAACGGCAGCAAGTCGATCTATTCCAAGCATCATCCATAGTCCATCAAATCTGTAAATCGGCTCTGAAACGTATCGACACTCTAAGACTACGTTCGCATGGAAACTCTGAAGATTTACACTGATTGCAGGGGATTTATTTCTACTTTTGCACAGATAAATATCTTCGATGAATGCATCCAAGTAGTCTAGTTTGATGAACAGAAAAGTTTTCCGCGTTAATTGGATACTCCTGAAAGTTTGCATGACCAACTTATTTGCCAATTGGCAGTTTGAGTTAATTCTGTAGCTGCGTGTGCTGGCAAGTGTGGGAGGGTGGAAGAAGTTTAGCGAAAATGGCCATTTGATACTGTTTGAGTGGCGCAACAAGTTATATAATTTATTGTAATTGAATTCAACAGTTGGATTATTTGTGTTTTGCAAACTTAATTAGAACTTGTTTTGAGTTGAAAGAAATTTATGTAACGGAAAGCAAGCAGCAATTTGATTCCTTTGCTGAGTTTTTGTCCATTTCAGTTTACGATAAAATCATTAGAATCTACAATTTAAGAAGCAAGAATATATTTTATGATTTTAAATAGAGCATGGACGAACGCACACATTTCCTGGCCAAATCCAAAAATTTCTTAGTATTATTATTTAGTATTTTTTTTTTGAATGTTTTTTTTGAAGGAAAGAAAGAGTAGGTATATCCGTTTAGATGGCTTTGAAATGGAGGTTTTCAAATATCGTTTTACATTGCTTTACTCAAAGATGACTTTTTTCATTTCACAAGAAAATTATTTTGCAGCAGGAAATTGCCTGATTGCTTTTTGATTTGACGGTCTTATTGAAAAATTCACAAAGGCCTACTTGATTTCTCCTAAAAACCAATTAAAAATGCAAATATTTTGGTATATTTGGTTTTTAGGAGTTCCACGTTAAATTCTTGCAAAATCCAGCTTGTTTCCAAATATTTTAAGTGGAAAATCATTTTTCCCCAGCATCTGCATCTCAATTGTTTGCTAGCTATCAATAATTCGGATATGATCCGCTCTTATCAATGTGCAAATACTCGAATATTAAAAAAAAAACATACCCGAAAAAATACTAGGAAATTCAAAAGTACTCAAAAGTATTCGAAAATACTCAAATACCGAAAAATATTGAAATTCTTAGAAATAATCAAAATATACGCAAAAACTCAAAAGCACACATATGCTCATCAATGCACAAAGCCGTAAAGAGTAATTGGATATACTTGATTTCACGATAGTTCATTATTTTTGATACTTGAGCGTTTGAGTATTTACGAGCATTTGAGTATTTTTGAAGATTTGAGTATTTTTTTTTATGACTGAAGTATTTTATAAGAATTCGATTATTTCCAGAGTATTTGATTATTTTCGAAGTATATACATATTTAAGTTTATTTGAGTATTTTATTGTGTTCTGAATATTTGAATGGTTTCAGAAAGGGGTTGAGTTTTTTTCAGATTGAATATTTACAGTTTGTGTTTCTAACGTCATTAGATATCTTTGCAATGTAAAGTTACCTTAAGTCTCCTTGGTTGTCTTTATAAACAGCTACACCACGCGAAGGTTTGCGCAAGACCATTTTTTTGTTATCGTAATACCAAAGCTTAGGGAATAACCTTTTGGAGCAAATCCTTAGCTATGGCAGTAGGGAGACACACATGGGGAAACCCGACTTTATCATTTCAGTCAATTGCAATGCAGTGACACTTTTTTTCGATCAGTAGGGCGCTGGTTTTATACCCAATTACCAGCGACTAATTATGGTGACACTCAATTAATAAAGCACTGGTATTATGCAGACAAAAAACGCCTTATTGAGAGCCAGGTTGATAATTAGCAGGAAGTAACTCTTTTACATCTCAAACTAGAGCTAAAGTAGTGTCAATTTTAACGGGACGGTGGAAACGATAACATTAGTCTGCAATCCGTTTCTGTCAGATTTCGCTCTGGCATAAAATAAAATAAAAATTGATATAAGTCTATTGAAAAATCTACCAGCAGACGACCCAGAAGACTGTTTTCAACAGAAAAAAAAACCGTATATCGAAGGATATATGTAGTTCGAATGCAAACAACATATAGGGTCGGTTTAACTACGGGACTTTCTGGCAGCAACTGTAAGCCACCTAGTCCAAAATAATGGGCTGTTTTCAGTAGGATGAAGTCAAGTCTAAGACTATCTATTTTTGTACGACAATTATAATAATGAATTTGTAATTTGCTATTTAATAACTGTAATATTTATGTTTTGCATAATTTTCCGTCCGCAGAACTAATATCCAGATTATTGTTCATGATGTTTGACTTAGATTTAGCTGTTCAAATTTGGTTGCTTTATTTTACATAAGGAAAGCTTTCGAGTGGTCACTTTTTTGACGTTCAAGATTACATCTAAACCTCCTTTATAATTTTGTTTTTATGAGAAAGTTCAAAAACAAAAATTGCTGGCGTTAAGTTCGGGTTTTTTTCATAATCTCATTTCATAGTTAACTGCATTTTTACGCTCCTGCAAATGGATTATTATTCTGTAGATTGCATTGATCAATTGAAACTGTACTTGTACAAAGACTGTTTCGTATGAAAACAATACTATATTATTCATAAATCTAAAGAATTATTTTACATACTATAGCTTATAATTAAAATCTCATCCGTCTATGGTAAATTCAATTGGTAACGAAATTCTTTACGCCAAAATCAGAAAAAAAATATATCAAATCTAACCTTAACCGCATTTCGCCAGTGCAACTAATGCTTTAATTGTCAAAAATCACTATAGATGCATATACACAAAAACATGCAAAATAAGATTATATCGTATCTAACGTGGAAATGATACCAAAAAAAATAGCTGAAGCTTACAAAGAAAAACTACAATTACTCGTGGTCTTGATCAAACAAACGTACACATGTACTAGTTTCTTTTATCATTTGCTGAATTACTGTTGCTTTCAATGTATCTTCAATAACAATGAACTTGGACTTCCATAACGATGTTAAATATTGAAATTTTTGGTTTTCGATCAAAAAGACAAATTTTCGATGTTCGAGTTTTTCGTCCGAAAATGAGAAAGAATGTTTGAATGAAAATGACATCTTAAAATTGATATACAATGACCTAATTCGAATAACGGGGAAAGTAATCGATGCTGTATGGCTGATATTATAAAACAAATATTGATGTAATTTGCAACCAACAAATTTTATCATATCCAAATGGATTTTATCTCAATCTAGTGAAAACCAGAAGTAATAAAACATCTTTTCAGGCAATATGCTAATGGCATTAGATATTCATAATTATGTTTTGTTGTTATGTTGTGTTTTGTTCAGGAAAAATCATTAAAAATTCGGAAATTTACTTTGATTTATTTGTGAAAAATTTTCGTAGTCAGTGTTTCTTTGAATTATTGTGTCTGTTCGAATTGGAACTACTCCTATGTAACATATACTTCCTTTCTAATAAATAGGAAATTTTGGTAATAATTTACAAGATTGCTGTGTACAAACGCGACGTAGAGGACGATTTATTTACAGTAGCATTTTGATTGTAGGTTAATGCAGTGGCGTGGCGTGGTTTGACAATTTACCGAAGGGAAGCAATTGGTTGATGTTCATGGTTGATTACGCTTTCCGCGAATTCGTTATGTGTAATAGAACCCCTCTATAAAAGCACCCAGGAATTACAAACGGGGACGTGAGAGTAGACATTCTGCATTCTTATGAAAATAAAAGTTACACAATAGGAAACCATATCAATATTTATCAGTAAAATAATAACATTCCCAGAACTAGAAATATAATATTTTTGAAAGTGGCTTTAAAAATCTGAAACTTTTTAAGGATGAAAACCTTGAGTTTATTTTAAATTATGCTACCAATTATTTTGACATAATCACTTGTAAAGAATGGTACAACGTTCCCATTGTTGTCAATTATGCACCTTGCTGTTTTACGATGTTGTGTTGTTTCACAAATCGACCATAATTCGTTCCCAATTCCCGTGAAACTATTTCTTAAAGATTGTATTTGATCTTCAAATTTTACCATTTTGTGAATATGATACAGTATATTACTTTGTTAGGACTGAAATATATCGAATAGTATGTTTTTTTTTGCTTTAGAAAAACATTAAACAGAAAATAAACTAAGAATCTTTAAGTAAAATAAAAAGCCCACTTTCACTTTTAACGATCTCTCCGTCTCAATTAGCACTATCATTTTCAGTTATATTTTCCACGAGTCATTTTAATTGCTCTTTATTATAGACTAATTGGCAGAAATGAATCCATAAACCAAAGTAGCAGTATTTATACTTCAATATGTCATATCGTTTGCGCCGCCTTGTGCCAACATAGTACACTAAAATTGCAGCCAACTTTACGTCATTGCTAAATCGGCCATTTCATCTGCAGCAACCTAATAGATAAGCATGCAATAAAACTGACCAAAATATGCGAAATTCTTCCTAAAATTGTCAAAATATTCAAGAAAAAAGTGTAATCGCCAGATTTTTGTTATTTTGTCAATATTATACAAAATATTTAGAAATATTCTGTATGTCTTATAGAAACCTGGCTTACTGATAATATCTTCGATTCGGAAATCTTACCTGACCACACGGTTTTCCGTAAAGACATGGATCGTTTGAATAGTGGTAAATCCGATGGTGGAGGTGTTCTCATCGGTATTAATAAGGCACTCAACGGAACACTCTGGCGTGATATTCCTATCTGTCCTCCTGTTGAGTGTATATTTGTGCGTATTTCCTTGCCTTCTGCCAAAACCTTAGTCGTTGCTTCAATATATATCCCCTGCAACCTTCCTCTATCGATTTATGAACAATTCCTGGCGGAACTCTGTTCTTACCTCAACAGTTATTTTCCCACCGCTTACGTTCTGCTATGTGGTGATTTTAATCTCCCTACTCTAGATTGGGATGTTGACTATTCGGTTATCATCTCGACTAGTAGTGTTTCTTTAATAACGTCTTCGTTTCTCTCACTTTGTTCCCTCTCTCAGCTCAACAATATACCAAATGCCAGCAATAGAATTCTGGATCTCGCTTTGTCCACTCTCCCAAAATCATCACTTTCTTTAAGCGCTGCTTTCTTTCCTTATGTTCCTCCTGATTCTCATTGTCCTATTCCATTGTCCTCAAAATTGTCCTAGTATCCCCATTGGTATGCACTTGGGTGATACAGCTGCCTCCACTCCACAAGAAGTGTGTGAGCTTTTTGCTTCTTACTTTTCCTCTTTTTTCTAACAATCCTCTTCTAATTCCTTAAATCTTCCCTCCACATTCTCTCCTGAACCACACTCATTTCGAACGAACCCTCTTGAAATTGAACTTCTGTTGAACGATATCGATGCAAATACCGGTAGTGGTTCTGACGGTATTCTAAATATCCTGGCTAAATCTCTTTGATCATCTCTGTGCGTCCCTCTTTCTATCTTGTTCAACTTAAGTATATCTTCTGGCTCTTTTCCTTCTCGCTGGAAAATTGCCAACATCTTTCCTATACATAAAGCCGGTGATCGTACATGCATCTCAAACTACCGTCCCATTTCCCGTCTTCCTTGCTTTAGCAAGATCCTTGAAAAAGTGGTTTACAAGCGAGTCTACTCCTTTATCCAGCCTACTCTCGCTCATGAGCAGCATGGTTTTCTAAAAGGTAAATCCACTTTAACCAACCTTCTTTCCTTCATAACCTCCTTCTTCAAAAGCTAAGGTACGATGGCATTGCTGGTCCTCTTCTTTCCTGGTTTAACTCTTACATCCTCGACCGTACCTGTATTGTAACTGTTAATTCCTCCTCTTCAATTCCTTTTTATCCTGCACCAGGTGTTCCGCAAGGGTCTATTCTTGGTCCTCTTCTCTTTCTTTTGTTCATAAACGATCTCCCTCCTTTAATCCATTCTTCTTGTCTTTTGTATGCCGACGATTTCAAGATGTTTCGAGTGATTGAATCACAAGATGATTGTATGGTTTTACAAAACAATCTCAACAGCCTAGAGAGTTGGTGCGCTTCCAATGCTTTCACTTTGAACATCGTGAAATGTCACAAAATGTCTTTCTCTTTGAAAATTTCACCTTTCTCCTACTCTGTTTGTGGCTATCCTCTTAATGTCGTTGATAATTTTAGAGATCTTGGCGTAATGTTTGATCCTAAGCTCAAATTTGATATTTCTTATATTACTGCCAGGGCCTCTAAATTATCCGGTTTTATTATTAGATCCTCTAAAGCTTTCGTTAATATTTCCACCTGTGTACACCTTTTCCTCTCCTATGTACGTGGTATCCTTGAATAATGCTGCCAAGTTTGGTGTCCTCGTTTTGTCTACTTAAATACTGCGTTGGAGTCGGTTCAACGCAGATTTACTCGTACCCTGTTTTATAAATTTCAGCTTCCTTACCGTCCTTATAGTGATCGTCTGTCGTTCCTTCATCTTCCTTCCCTCGAATCACGGAGACTTTTCCTGGATGAGTGCCTACTCTTCAAATTGTTTCATAGGTTGCTAGATTCCGACATCAGCAGCCACGTTTCTGTCCGAGTTGCAGTGCATGGCACCCGCTCTTCGTTTGAGTTTAGTGTGTCATTTGCGCGCACTGGTATCTTTTTTTATTCTCCGCTGTTGCAATTACTGAGGCAACATCATGATCTACGGTTTGGTCCTCTACCGCCGACATTATATGCCTTTAAAACTTTTCTAAAAAATAATGTTTTGCTTACTACTAATTCAATGTAGTCTTTTTTCCTTTTCTTTTTTTTCTCTATTTTTCTTATTTTGAATTTGTACTTTTTCACTTTGATTTTGTTTATTATCGTTCTTTATTTTGTATCATTATCATCTCATTATTTCATTATTTGTTATTGAATTACTTGTATTTTATATTTTCTATATTCAGTAATTGAATTTTATCTGTTGAATAATAGTAAATAAATAAATAAATAAAGAACAACATGCTGTTTGCAATGCTCAAACGTAAAAGATTGCCGTTTCTCAGCCAAAACTGATTTATAAAATAAAAAGATCGCTCTACATCGGCAGATGTAGCAACGACAAAACGAAACATCGGATATTCCGATGGTGGCAAAATGCAACGTTAAACAGAAGACTGTTTTTAGTACTGCTGACACCATTTAAGTTCTATTAAATAGTCTGAAACATGATGTAAAACACATCACAATGCGCATACTGATCCGGAAGGATTTTCTAGAGCGATGAAAAGTGCACTTTAATGATTGACCAATACAAATTTCACCATGATTGAATGACTGTGGCAGAAGTTATCACAGCTCGAAATTTGAAAAAATCTTTGTCTTTTTTAAGGCACTCAGTGCGCAATAGGATTCAAAATCTGCTTTCCGAATGGCAGCCGCCGAAACTTGGGTTTTATGTGAGGGTTCGTTGGCTTGGTGAAATTTCCCCGTTTCTTTTCTTTAATAATCTGCTGTAATCCTTTTATTTGGTATATATAATGGCCAAATATGCATCCAAATATTCTACTATAAAATATTCTACCAAAAAAGGAACGCCATCACCTTTCCCACAGAGCTCAACATTTCACATTTCAATGATGATCGTTCCAAAGCCATCGACTCTTGTTTCAAGTTCCGTCCATAGTCACGAGTCGTTTCACAGCTTGGTATTTGTCAAGATAAGCCATTGAAATGTCAACTCATCTCTTCGTTTGCTGATTGGTTAACATTCTCGGTACCCAAGGGACAGGAGCCTTTTTTAAATACAGTTCATTGGTGAGGAAAGGGTGTGACGAGGTCACAGGGGTCTTATATGGTAGAATTCAAAGGACATCTGATAATATATGCATATTATCAGATGTCCTTTGAATTCTACCATATAAGACCCCTGTGACCTCATCTAAATGTCTAATGGTTACTCTTCGGTCTATTTTTTAAGATATCTTCGATGAGGGACGTCTTTCACGATGTTCATCTTGCATGGATGTTTTCTCCAGTCTTAACTTCTTGAACCAGAGTTAAATTGTGGAATATGGAGGAGCAGAGTCCCCAGTATTTGCACCATGTCGGCGTGCATGTCTTTGATACATATTTGTTTAAAAAAAAGTACTAGATGACTGCTCTCAGTTGGTTTTTCTATTTTTGTGGGGCTTCGTTGAGAACTCAGAACGTCCGGTGCCTAATGGGGGTTTCTAGAGGGTCCTCGTGTAGATACGCCTGGGACCTCGTGATCTTTTTGAGGTATAGTTAGACCTCTTGAGATCAATTGTATTTGGTGAACACATGCTGAATATGGTTCTTTGTAGTTTTTTGAAAATTATCAAATTGAATATGAATCATCTTACGGTATTTAACAGAGTAAAAACAGACGAAAAATTTTAATTATTTTAAATCAAGCTAAAAATTTAATTTTCAACAAAATGACTTTAAAAAGTCAATTATACTAAACCAAAGCCTTACTATATAAATTACTCATTTTGGTTTATATTTTGCAACATTGTATATGCGTTTTATATCATATGTATTGATATTTCATTCATTTATGGGAATAAAAACAATAAATTTTAATAATAAAATATATTCGCGCTCATTTAAGATACGTTTTGTCAAAAATTCAAAAGAAGAAACTCAGATACACCGTGTGTCGATTTGAAAATATTTGAAATTTTTTATTTCAATCTGAAATTTTGAAATATTTTATTTCCCGCAAAGACTTTCTATTACTATTTTTACAAAGACAATTTAGCGGCTATTAGCACTACAGTAATTTTTCAATATCAGGTTTCTCGTTTGAATCTTTTATATTGGATCATATCTTGAAAACAATACATGCAATATGCTTTGTTTTTGATATGAGATAATATCATGATGGTTTGTATGTCTTGTAGAAATTTAATGCAATATGTACGGTGTATAATGCAATTTTTTGTGAGTCTCACGGAAGTTGTTTTCAAGATTGCATACTAGTCTGTGCGATATCGAAATGCAACACGGATTTCAACTACATCGAAATGTATAGAATAGATTGGCTGTTCAAACGAATAATGACAACTGCTTCGTAAAACAATGGGGGCAGAATGATATTCACCAACTATAATTTGAAATAAAATGAATACAAAAGTTGAATTATTATTTTCATTTATGAGCCGGCAGAACAATTTTGGCAGAGCGCAAAAAAATGAATGAAACTAAATTTATTTCCGCACTTTAATAACGAAATTAAATTATTTATTTAATTTTATTTGTCTAACATTTTAGAATAGCTTTTACATAAATTACAAATTTTAGTAGACAATTTTAACTTAGTAAGTGCCATAATACTTTACCAGATATTCAAATCGTAACTACTTTTATGTCAACCTGTTGCAAATATAGCCACATCAAAGCCATTAAGCACAAAAAGTTAATTGAACATATTTCAATCCAGCAACTAAGCTAACGAGGCTAATATGTGAACGAGACATAATTATGATGTGGTTGCATAATTTTTAACTATGGTTTTTATCTACATATATATAATACGGCATGGACATGAAAAATAAGTTGCCTGTCTAAAAAAAACTGTCTTGTTATAAATTCTTTTCTTTGTTTACGGAAAGATTGTTTGGGTAGAAATAGACGTGATGCTCTACATGATATTGGTTATACTATGAGAAAAAAATGTTGAATGTATCGTAAAACTATGTTAAGTTAATCAATTGCAGAGTATGGATGCGTGCTAATATTAGCTCGTGATATTGTTTTGTCAGTAAGTCTGTTAAAATAGGATATGAAACAAGTGTTTGGATTTTATATAAAAGTTTTAGTTACATTGTGCAGATTAGTTGTTTTCAATATTGATATAATTAATTATTGATATTTGAGTAATATATATTTCATGATCGAAAGTTTAATTTGATTAGGTAAGACCTAGTCAAACATTTTATAGCTACAATTGAGTTCCGCAAAAACAAACACGCTATGTAGAACAGGAATCAGTTTTATCAGGTACCAATTTGGGTTTTTTGCACTGTTTTATTGACCATATTGGCACTGGAATGCCACTAAGTTCAACTGAAGTGAGATGATGATGATAATGATGATAGCCTGGAGTGGGTCCACAGTGTCTGCAGCGGTCGTCCTGCTCCTCAACTACATTTTGGTACATTTTGGATGGAGTTTGTTTTGGATGGAAGGTACATTTTGGATGGAATGTGTCCTGTCAATGCTCCGCATTAGGCTCTTATGCCACTTTTGCAGAGAGCCACTGCTTTTTTTGCTCTTTTGTTGTCGAAGCGAAGGTATTTTTTTGAGTGTTTCAAGCCCTCAATATTAAGCCTGTAGTCTTCGATCTTTTTCTTGCTACATGTTTTAATTTCCTTTTCCGTATCTGCTTTTGTAAAACTCCAGTACGGAGAAGGACCTATGAAGGGCATTTTTGGTCCTTTTTTGGCTCTGGTATCAGCTTCCTCGTTTCCCATCATGGCCGGGGATCCATATCAACTCGAGGCTGTTCTGTGCCCCTATTTCATTTAGGGCCTCTCTCACCACTAGGAGAATAGCCGAATTTATTTGATCGCGATTTATAGCCATGAGAGCCGCTTGGCTATCCGATAGGATCTTAATTCTGACCTTTTTAGTGTTCCTAATTTCAATCCTAATGTCAATGCTCCGCATTAGGCTCTTATGCCACTTTTGCAGAGAGCCACTGCTTTTTTTGCTCTTTTGTTGTCGAAGCGAAGGTATTTTTTTGAGTGTTTCAAGCCCTCAATATTAAGCCAGTAGTCTTCGATCTTTTTCTTGCTACATGTTATAATTTCCTTTTCCATATCTGCCTTTGTAAAACTCCAGTACGGAGAAGGACCTATGAAGGGCATTTTTGGTCCTTTTTTGGCTCAGGTATCAGCTTCCTCGTTTCCCATCATGGCCGGGGATCCATATCAACTCGAGGCTGTTCTGTGCCATTATTTCATTTAGGGCATCTTTCACCTCTAGGAGAATAGCCAAATTTACTTGATCGCGATTTGTAGCCATGAGAGCCGCTTGGCTATCCGATAGGATCTTAATTCTGACCTTTTTAGAGTTCCTTATTTTTATTGTTTGTGAGGCTCTTAGTATGGTAGATAGTTCTGCTTGATAGATCGTGGCCTCCTTTGGGAGAGGGAAATGCATTTTGCACTTGGGACCTACGATCCCTGCTCCTACTCCACAATCCATCTTTGAACCATCCGTATACCACATTTGCGCTCCTTTGTACGAGGGAGGTCGTTCATCCTTCCATTTGTCCCTTGATGGTATTGTGACCTTGAACCTCTTCTCGAATACTGTCTCAGTTTTTATTTGGTCGCTGAGGTTTAACATTTCCACTATGGGCCTGACGACCTCCAGGATTTTTAAGTGGCCTTTAAGGTTCCCTGATTTATACTTGTAGGCTAACGGCTTGTTTCGTTGCTTCCTCCTGAATTTCGAGGTGTAGCGGTTCAAAGTTTAGAAGAGCCTCCATTCCTGCTGTTGGAGTGGAGCTCATTGCTCCTGTAATCAGCAGACAGGCCATCCTTTGAAGCTTGTTTGTATGCCCATAGGGTCTGCCTTGGAGATAATCCCCAATTGCATCCAAGCATTTGTTTTGTCGCCCAGAGTGCCTTAGTGGCCTTCATTGTCGTTTTGTTTGGATGATTGTCCCAGGTGAGTTTCCTATCTAGGTGTATTCCTAGATATTTTACCTCTTCCTGGAGACATACGACTGTGCTCCTAATATTTAGGGCTCCTATTTCGATTTTTCTTTTTTTGGTGAATGGTATTATGCTAGTTTTCTGAGGATTAGTGGATAGACCCTCTTTTTCGCACCATTGGGTTGTTTCATTTAAGGCTTTTTGCATTCTGAACCTCGCGGTATCCATGTGTAAGCCTCTTATTATTACCGTGATGTCAACCGCGTAGCCGAGAGCAGTCAGGCCCTTACTATTGAGGCTCACGAGAAGGTCACCAACTAGTAGGGACCATAGGAAGAGGAGTAATACCCCTCCCTGTGGACATCCCCTCCTATGGTCCACCCTTAGCTTCGCCTCCCCCGGCTCCGCAAACACACTGTGGATCGTTTGAATAGTGGTAAATCCGATGGTGGAGGTGTTCTCATCCGTATTAATAAGGCACTCAACGGAACACTCTGGCGTGATATTCCTTTCTGTCCTCCTGTTGAGTGTATTTTAGTGCGTATTTCCTTGCCTTCTGTCAAAACCTTAGTCGTTGCTTCAATATATATCCCCTGCAACCTTCCTCTATCGATTTATGAACAATTCCTGGCGGAACTCTCTTCTTACCTCAACAGTTATTTTCCCACCGCTTACGTACTGCTATCTGGTGATTTTAATCTCCCTACTATAGATTGGGATGTTGACTATTCGGTTATCATCTCGACTAGTAGTGTTTCTTTAATAACGTCTTCGTTTCTCTCACTTTGTTCCCTCTCTCAGCTCAACAATATACCAAATGCCAGCAATAGAATTCTGGATCTCGCTTTGTCCACTCTCTCAAAATCATCACTTTCTTTAAGCGCTGCTTTCTTTCCTTATGTTCCTCCTGATTCTCATTGTCCTATTCCATTGTCCTCAAAATTGTCCTAGTATCCCCAATGGTATGCACTTGGGTGATACAGCTGCCTCCACTCTACAAGAAGTGTGTGAGCTTTTTGCTTCTTACTTTTCCTCTTTTTTCTAACAATCCTCTTCTAATTCCTTAAATCTTCCCTCCACATTCTCTCCTGAACCACACTCATTTCGAACGAACCCTCTTGAAATTGAACTTCTGTTGAACGATATCGATGCAAATACCGGTAGTGGTTCTGACGGTATTCTAAATATCCTGGCTAAATCTCTTTCAAACACACTTCGATTCCTTAGTATTTTGCTCGCCCATTTCACTACTTCTTAAGGAGCATCCATCCTCTGGAGACTGACGTATAGCCATAGGCGCGCCGTAGGGGGGGCCAGGGGGGGCCGGGCCCCCCCCAGACCCCAGGCTGGCCCCTCCCAGAAAAATAATTGTTTCCTACTGTATACACTTGAGTTTTCTTTGATTATTATGGTTACAGCAAGATTTGTGTTGTGCAGGAGTGTAAGTTTATACCTCAGAAGAGAGAGACATAAGGAAAGAAAGCAGCAGTGAGAATTAAAACAATTTGCCTGTGGCTGAGCGTTAGTAGTAGTGAAGCAAAACTATGGGCATATTTGACAGTCTTCGACTCCGCTTACAGAAAGATAGGGATAGGATAGTAGGCCATGTGTACGCGAATTTGTCAAGCTACAACCCAAAGTTCGTAGAACTTAGGTAGAACAGGAGTCAAAGGGAATATACGAGGTAGATTTTATCTTTGTAATAAAATTGCTTCACTAAATTTCGTATATGTATACGTTTGTTTCATATCCGTGAAGCTCTCTGTTCTAATTTCTATACCAAAGCATCCACATTAATTATAACATAAAAAGTGCGTTATTTGTGGTATTGATTACGACATTATGGTAATATTTAATTTAGACAAGTTGTACGTTAAGAAAAACGACAGAAAACGCCTCGCCAATCATCCCTGTTTTGTTAAGATAATATGTTCATTCCTACTAGGCACTATCCCTGTGTTTAGATAAGAACACTTTTACACACTGGCGTTTTATGCAATTATGTTTTTCAGAAAATATAATCTGAGAATTGAAATGGCAGGCACTAAGGAAACTAACGTTGAATACACTTTTCATTTGGATAAATAAAAATGGCATCCCCGCAACTTTTATGGTATCCATTCAAGAGAATGTTGTTTGTTGGGAGCAATGCTGTGCTTACTCTTTTTTGGTGGGATCATATGCAATTAGCACATTCATACCTAACATTAAATCAAACAAACACATTCTCATCGCATATTTGAGAGCATGCTCCTTTGACTATTGCGCATGATAAAGCGGACTTATTAGGTTTCAGTCAAAACGTCCATACTGAATAGCTCGGAAAGTGCAATATTACTGCTGCAAACCTTCAGACACCTCCACAACCAAGATTATATCCAATTTGCATCCCGTTAAAATAACTTATCCTGTAACTTTCGTTTTGATCCGTTGACAACTTCGGAAGTTATAAGAGAAAGAAGCTTTTTGGGGTAACCTTCCGCGAATGTGTTAAAAATGTTAAAGCTGAAATATTTTCGTCCTATTTTCACTACGAAATCATTATTATTTGAAAATTTAATAGTAGCAGTTTTCAGAACAAAAACTAATAAAATCGTTGTTACTCGCAGCCCGGACCTAATATTGCACCCAAATCTCTGACCTCCTTGTTTTACACTATGGTTCATCTAATGTGTGAATTTCATTATAATTGAATTACTGCATCGGAAGTTATAAGGCATCTTCAATTTCACCGACCGTTTTTTCATGGTGACACAATCGCCACATGGTTCCTAATATTCATTAAACTTTTGTCAGTCCTGCATCTGCTCAAGACCAATTACCTATTGTGAATTAGATATTGATTTGACTTTCCGGTCTCGAGATACCTTAAACGCAAATATCAGGTCCTAAATATATAAGTAATTTGGTGAAGGGCTACCGTTTTTGTGCGATTCAGAAATTTCAAAATTTTGATTCAACTGTATAGATACTTATAGTATCAAGTTCATCAATCATTTGCATTTTTTTTTCTAAAAATCTAAAAAATTACATGAGACTCAATGGTGTGAAAGATTTGTGTTTACATACTTATGCTAACAACAAGTTTTCCCACACATTATTCAAAAGCCACAAAAACTTTTTTCTTATATCCGCTTATGAGTCCTGTAAATTTCATGACGAATTGATGACTCTGTGAGAAGTTATGACAATTTGAAATTTTCCATAGAATTTCCACTGTCGCCAAAAATAAACCAAGAACTCTTGAAAATTTCTGCACGACCAAAGCACGCGATCCCGAGAAAACCTCTCTCAAATTCTGAAATATGCCAACACGGACACGAAACACCCTCCTCGGCACCGCTGCTCTATTTTGTGGCACTTTTAATTATGTTCGACGAAAATTAAAATTATGTATGGATATATATATATATATATATATATATATATATATATATATATATATATATATATATATATATATATATATATATATATATATATATATATATATATGTATATATATATATATATATATGTATATATATATATATATATACTCTTATATCCATATACATAAAATATATGATTTTTGAGCAAAGTGATATTTTTTCCCGTGCTGTAAGATTTGTGTTGTGTTCGCTCTTAATAGGAAAAAGAGGTAAATGTTTGCAAGTTAAAAATTCCACAAAACAAAACAACAATGCAGCTGAAAATGTATTATGTCCGTGTTGTTATATTTGTGCTGTGTTCGGTTCTAATAGAGAAAAGAGATCTACAGAATGATATTGCAAGCCTGCAAGTTGCAGTACTGTTATAGTTGTTCATCGGCCGCCTTGCATTTGTACATGATTTTTGATATTAAACTGAGTTAATGAACAAACAATAACCACCAGTGCTTTCAGTGATAGTGAATATTTTAACTAATAGATTTTCGTTCCAATCAAGTAAGCCAAGTGCAAAAAACTAGTAAGGTAAGTGATAAAGTAGATAGTTACGCAAAAACTAGGATGGGTAAATTAAGCTTAATTTGCAGTCATTGAGGATGAAGAGATTTAAGGACATCAAGTCATTTTTTAAAACAGAACCATCCATTAACAAGCAACCGCGACAAGCCAATGATCCTAATGTGGTCGAAACTTTCGTTTCGTCGGATAGGCTAAGAGCATTTTCGTCAAAGTACTTCGAACTATACAAATGGCTCGAATACAGCATTTCCAGCGACAGAGTGTATTGCTTCGTTTGCAGACATTTTTCTTCGCCCATTGTTCGACGCCAAAACGAAGCATTTTTATCAGGATTCAATAAATGGAGGAAACTTGGGGAAGCGCTCTTGAATCACGAAGCATGTAAAATTCATGCACAATGTGTTCAAGGACATATTACATACAATGCCTCTAAGAGTGCTGGCAAGTCAGTATGTAATATGGTGCATGAACAGTCTAGGAATACTATTAATATGCACCGAGAATATTTGGAAAAGGTTATTGACCTAACGATGTGTCTCAGTCGTCAAGGACTTGCTTTTAGAGGACATGATGAAAGTGGAGCCAGTGATAACCGTGGAAATTTTTTGGAATTTTGTGAATTATTCGCGAGGCATGATCCGACTTTTGAAAAGCACTTTAAAACCAAGGTTGCGAACTACTGCAGTGGTAAATCACAAAATGAAATAATAGAAACAATTGCTGAAATCGTTCGCGAAGACATTACAGCTGAGATTAAAGACTGTGGACTGCTAGCCATTATGGCAGACGAAGCAAGGGTCCACAAACAAGAGCAACTCTCCGTCGTTGTCAGATTTGCTAAAGAGCTAATAGTCGAAGAAAGATTCTTAGGGTTTGTAGATTGTTCAGGAGCTAGAGATGCTTCGTCCCTAGCAAATATAATTTTGAGCTTGTTAGACAGCTATGGGCTTGGCGAATTGCCTATTATTGGACAGTCTTATGATGGTGCTAGTGTCATGTCAGGGCAAAAAGGAGGTGTGCAAACCAAAATTAAGTTGAAACACCCTGCAGCTACATTTGTACACTGTCTAGCTCATAGAGTTAACCTTGTTGTGATGGATACATGCTCCACCATTGAAACGTGTACATCATTTTTCAATGCCATTGAATCCCTTTACATACACTTTTCGAAGCCATCACATCACCAATTGTTAAAGCAGCTTCAAGAAGCACTTGGCCTAAACACAAGGCGTGAACTGGGAAGCCTTAGCTCGACTCGTTGGTCAATGAGATTCCACAATTGCGAATGTGTGATCCATAGCTATGGAGCTATAAAAGAGGCTTTAGAGAAAGAAATGAATGAAGGAAAAGACAAAGACTCAGTTTATGCATTGGGAATCTTTCAATCAATCAGCAATCCTAAGTTTGTAGTGAATCTTTTCATATTCCACTATGTTCTTTCTATAACGAACATGCTAAGTAAATTTTTCCAAACGAAAAATGCAACTCTTTGGGATGGGATGGAACTTGTCAATGGAACAGTCAAAACACTATTAAATGAGCGAAAAAACTTTTCTGTAGTTTGGGAAAAAATTAATTCCTTCGCAGAGAAGCATTGTCTGGATCTTACTTTTCCCAGAGGATCACGAAAACGAAAAGCAGCAGAGAGCACCAGTTTTAAAGGTTTTGCTGTTTCATCTAATCTCGGACCCGTAGATAGCGCTACAGAGACACACATGTCGGATTATGAACAGTGGCAAGCGCAAGTGTACTATAGAGTGATTGACAATGTTGTGAGCCATCTACAGAACAGGTTCCAGTCCGCTGATATTGTGATGGGCATAAAAGCTTTCTTCGAACTTAATTTCAACGAATCAAAACCATTTACCTCTCTTTATTGTGGAACTCTTCAAATTGATAGTCGCGTTCTGGAGGCTGAAATGTTGGTCACGAAGAATATGATGAAGTTTGGTGAATCATTGCTGACTGTTGTAAAAAAGGAAATACAGCCAAATATATTCAAACTTCTTCAGGTAAGCAGCCTGCATTTTTAATAAGATTCAGTATCTGTAAATTGGGTGGGGCTTTGTTTAATTTTTGCTTCACAGATAGCATTGATTCTGCCAGTTACCTCGGCATCATGTGAGAGAAGCTTCTCTACAATGCGGAGAATAAAAAATTGGCTGAGATCAACTTCGACTCAAGAGAGATTTTCGAATCTGTCAATTATGAACATTGAATCCAATCTTCTCAAGTCAATATCAAAGGAAAAAGTTTTGAACCGCTTTTGTACAAAGGACAGGCGGCTTCGTTTAGAGTAGTTTAGTTTTTACATGTGAATAAAATGTCACATTTTACTTTTTTGTTAGATAACTCAATATGTGGATTTTATTTAGTAATTTAAAATGTTGAATATTTACCACAGCTATACAAATGTATATAAATGCATGGTTTGTAGATGAGCAAATAAATCCAGTTTAACATCAATGAAACATTTATTAATTAAAGAAGAACATTTTCCCTCTCATAAACATAAAAAAACTACAATTTTCAATTTTTGATAGGTTCATGGGTAAAAATATTTACCCATACGAATTAGTTATTAGAAATTATTTGTCATTGTTTGTTAGAAATTAGCTGCAGTTCCCATTAATGTCTACAGTATAGTATATTACGTTTTTGGCGTGGCAAGATTCCACATATCTTTTATTGCTTTCTCCGTTTTTTTATTGGGTTTTTGGCTTCTTTTCCAACTTTCATCTTATAAAAAATTTATATGTTATAATTTTGTTTTTGTTATATGATTTGTGTGTTTTGTCTATGCTACTATTATGAAAAAGTAGGCACTTCTAAATTAATATATATATATATATATATATATATATATATATATATATATATATATATATATATATATATATATATATAGTATATTAGAAAATTATAATACATTAGAAAATTACATAATAAGTATGAAAAGCATGTATACCTTATGAATAAAATCATGGTATGTTCTGAGCCTTTCGGCCCGTGGCACCTGCCAGATTTTAGGCCACGGCACGCCTATGCGTATAGCGAGTCGTGTCTTGCATTGTCAAAGGCTCCTTCAAAACCATGAAGGCACATAGTACGATTTCCTTGCAGCCCAATGCCTTTTTTATTATTTTCTTCTTTTTTCTTTTCTATTATTTGAAGTGAGATAGTCGCATTTTTAAATGCAAGCTCCATAGAGGAATTTTTATTCGCTGGAATCGCAGCGACCCGTGACTTGAAGCAGTAGAGGCTGCTGTAGGATATACGATGAGGCAGATTCACAGAGCTTGTGGAGTCTCGATGCTCCACCGCATGGATTAAGCTGATGAAGCGCCAGAGATAGCCACTTCGGGAACTGCTGAGTTCGTCCAATTCAGACTTAGTTAAGTACAGCTGATTCGTCGGCGACAGAGATGGTCATGTTGACGAAGTGGAGGACAGCGATTGTCATTCCTACGACGACGATGACCGTGGGCTCCGCAGAGGTCTCGGCCAGTAATTTAGTAAGATGTCTGGGAGTAATGGTGGGCACTAAGCTGATCTACTGGGGACTACATGCGTACATGCGTGGTGGAAGTGGACATACAACAGACGCACACTAAGATTATAACCTAGATTCCTAATGAGCAGCTTAGAGATGCTCTGCGTATCGCCTGTAGCTACTGCACCGTGTTGGTAGTATGGTGGAAATTCTGAAAGATCTACTAGCGTATGACCGAGGGCAGCGCTCTTGGCCGGATTGAATAGGAGCTCTTCTAACGCACACACGTTTGCGAATCCTGCTGTTTGGAATGCAAGCAACAAAGGTCACTGAACGATGCGACTAATAAGTGCTCTGAACTCATGGGTCAGCCGTGGCCACGGAGAAATAAACTTCTACCTGTGCCAATTCATGATGGGATACGATTATTCCAGAAGTTACTGTAGCTACGACATGGATTAGTACGATCAGTTTAACCGCACATTCTTTGGGGGCACTCACTTCGCATGTTTGAGGAGCAACCTCAGATCTACGAACGGCTTCGTCACACCAAAATGATCGTAAAAACGATGCTATGTAACTCAATATATGTTGAGAAAATCCTAGGCACAAAGCGATTGAAGGGTTGTCTTATCGACAAACCAGCTGCAGTGGCTGATGAAGCATATGAAGTGAGTGAGCAGTCACGATTGGGTTGAATTAATACGAAAGCGGATTCCGACCCGGACTTTCGAGGCCTGCAGATGGACTTTTTTATTTAGTTGAAATCTTACATAACTCTCGGTTCTCATTCCCGGATATCTTTTGAAAAAAATGTTTGACCATCTATAGCAAAACAAATACTTCCATCTGTTTTTTATGCCCATTTCAATAATAAAAAGAGCATTGTGGAAAATTATCAGATGTCTTGTTAGCTTTTTTGCTAACAACCTTTCGAACACCTCGAGGCAGTAGAGGCTCAGATGCACGAGTTTACACGCTGAAAATCTCGATGCGATGGCGATTTGGTCCATTGATGTCTCGTCCAATTCGGTGCGTCTCAACAATTGAAAAATATAAAATTGCCCCTGTTTAAACTGGATACATCAAAAAATATATTGACACTATAAAGAGAGAGTTTCCAGCGTTACTATGCTTCATTTATTCGGTGAAGGCATTTTTGGCATCAGTAATCATAAGACACTTTTTTACGACCCAATTATCCATGTGGGATGGGCATTACTGCTATTAGGTTTCCACTTTGAGCATTAATAAACAGTCTGTTACCGTTTTTGATTTGAAAATTCTACAGCTTTTGCGGGCCTATTTCTCGCATCATCTCTGTCAAGGCATATCTAAGCACCAAACAATTATACAAACGATACGTGTGTAGAGTTGTAACACTAACTTGACTCAAGCAGAGGTCGCGATCGTTGTAGCACGAAGTTTGTTTTAAATGTAATACTTAGCGGTTAGCCTTCAAAAATCGACAACCTTCATAAAAAGTGCAATAGATTAAGAAACCAGATCATATATTAATTCTAGGGCAGATACATTTGTGCGGTATTGTGCTTAAGTGGCAGCCTGAGTTCTCAGCTGAGTTGAAGCTGCAATTAAGTTATTGTACTCCAGATTAAAATTATATAGATTATAATTGCTTTCGGGACTCATTTGAACTATCTTTGTCAATTGATTGACTGAAACGCCACTTTCGAGTAATCAGATATATTTGAGACTCTGCCACACATTCTACGAGCAGATCTTAACAGGAAATGAAAGTATTTTCATAATGTTTGTTTTATTTTAGCATAACTTGTATCTGGCCCTATTGTGGCACCTATATTCCACACTCTACAGTCACAGTATAGACTAAAATTTCATTACGACATTTAAATGGCCAGGAAAGCTGGTGGTTCGATACATGCATCTATGGGCACTCGAAAGTCGACTTGTGGTCCACCGTGCATACCTATAACAATTGGATGAAAACGACATGTAATATTTACTGCAACGGTAGCTATTATAATCACCTAACGTCGTATGCACATATATCTCTATATTTAGCTGGGAAAACGACATGCACGCGGATTGAAAGACACGGAAAATCAGTTTCGCATGTTTGTTACTTACCGTGCAGCATAACTAAATATATGTTGCACTGCATTAACAAGGCAGCAAAGAATGAATAAACGGACAGTAGAATGAGTTTGTGAATACAGAGGTAAATGTTATTCAGATTTTAAGTTGTCGGAATAGTGAAGTTTGTATTGCGTCATTTTTACTGCTGAAACACAATGTGCAGCCGTGGCCTGCTGCGCATGCTGTCAACAACGCTGCCGTGAGTTATGTAGCCAGGCATTGCAGCATTGACCGAACACAATGATGTAGCCAACGCCAGGTGTCAAAACAATTTTTTTTTGTGTGGAAGTTCGTTACATTTGGTTATTTGGCTTTGAATTGTCGCTGAGTTGACTGTAGGAGTAGGTTTACTAAAAAACTTTAGTTTTGTGATTGGTTTTAATTGGTAAGTAATAATGTAATTGGTATTGACTAGCTGTTTATTTTTATATCAAATGAAGGCATTGTTGAAAATTTTGGTGGTTGAAAATTTTGTGTCCAAAGCGTTTTGTACTTGAACCTGCCACTCCGAGTATTGTGATAAGTATATTTAGGTAGTGGTCTGCTTCAAATTATTATTATAATATGATATTCGAGTTAGGCGTTTTAAACTAGGGCAGATATGTTTTCCAAACAGTTGCCGGTGTGGTTTAGGGGGCCTGCAGTGTGTAATATCCCAGTGTGACAAATTCGGCATTTCGTTGATAATAAATAATGTATAATAATTTAAGGTTAATCAGAAAACTGTCTCAATCGTTACAATTTTCTCAAGAGCTGTATATGGGAAACGTCGAAGGAAGTCTGGAAGTGTTCAAAGTTGCCTTCTTTACCTCTTGCAAAACTTTTAAACATTCGTTTTTTTTTGTCAGGGTTAATTGCGTTTTATTTTAAAATTCGTTCTGAATTGTTTGTGTGTTCTTTGCGAATTATTTTTGAATCCTTTGTAAATTGTTTTGAAAATTATTCTTAGTTTTTCTGTAGTTCTTTGACAAAGCTTCAAATATGTTTTCAACATATTAATATTGCATATATTCAATAAAATACTAATTGTTTTAAATTCCATTACTGATTCTTTAATTGTTTCCATTCATGAATTATATTTGTTTGCAATACAAAATCTGTAAATTAATTTGTGAACCTTTTTTGATGCTATAAAAACCCTTCTTTTAAAAACATTGGAGCTCGTTTCATCTTGTTGAAGAAAATATTCGCACGGGAACTTCCATACAAAATGGATAGGTTATTGGAGAATGAAAATAATAATTAACATTTCAAACCTTTCAAACATACTGTGAAATCAGTTCTGAATGCCGAATGTGTCAATCTGGTTACTTTCGCAGTGTTTTTCTCAAATTAATTTCAGTGCCATTATGGGTCACTATGTCTGTTCGCGTACTACGATTAATTGCAGATAATTGCAATTAACCTCTTTGTTGGTATCCGTTATACTCAAAACTGTAAATTCACACTCTTGTAGTAAATTCCAGTTGGGTCTGAGGTACATGAGGTATATCAGTTACATCACATCTTTCCGAAAGCCCGCCTACACTTGACAGTGTACAATATTCACTGAACACTGTGCAACAATCATTTAGCAGTGTACAAAACGCACTGAACGCACGTACATGCAAGCTGTCAAACATGTAGCCAGGCAAAAAGTAGAGAGTTGGTCAACTTCGGCTACGCCCACGGCGACATGGGCTACGCATTGTAACTGGTTCAATGCAATCCTGTGGTTTTAACTTTTTGACAGTTCCTGGCTTCGCTGCAGGCCACGGCTACGGCTACACATTGTGTTTCAGCAGTTAGGGTAAACATTTTGTTGTATGGATTACTGGCTAGTACACGTATATTCAAAAGAAGGCAATGCTGATATGTAGAAGGTACTTATTTTAGGGACAAAGTGTGGGAAAACATTGATTTTTTTTTGACAGATCTGAAACTAGAAAACAATATAACTGAAAAGTATCTACTACTTATAGAAGTTTTTTGGTCCAAAACAAATTTCAGCCTTAAATATTGACTGAGTAGTTTTCATTATACTTTTAAGGTGCAGTCTAAATCCTTTTTTTCATTCAATTTGTTTGCATGATAGCCAAAATAAACTCAAACTACGAAGAATATAAAATCTTTTTCATGATGTTCTGCGAAAATATCGAAGCGATGGATTTTATCTGAATAAAGACTGTCCAACTCGATTGGTTTGTTGCATGACTATATTTACCAAAATTTATTTCTAAGTGTCAAATAAGTTTCGGTCCAATTTACTGCGTTTTTAAGAGAATCCAATGTTTAGATGTGGTTATAATGAGATGTTAGATGTGGTTATAATGAGACTAATACTGGGTGATAACTCGTATTAACTGGTTTTGATGAATTTCGGAGGTCTAGGTCAGCAAAGAATAATTCCCAAGAAGTGCCGGTTTAGTTAAATCATAAGCTGAAGGAGTTAAGTATTTCAAGTTTAGTTTCAGATAGAAACAAAAAAAAAACACTTTGATTAAAAATAATGTGGCGTTGAGGTTATGCTGAATATGAAGCTAAATTAACAGTACAACGGGCCGAAAAAAAATATTGAAAAAACTCTAGCGAATAGGAATCACTACAAAAACTCATTTTCCGAGAAAATAGATTCGTTTCATATTCAATATGATTGAAATGTTAATTAAAGTAATCTCTTGTACTCACCACCGGATTACCACATAAGACGAATAGAACATGCAAATTGAATTTCTCAGCACACAAATGGCCAAATTTTTGCTGATGATCACTACGTCCGCAGCTATATGGTCAGAAAGACTATGAGAATCACCACCCGCGAAAATTTCAATACTGTAGAAATTTGAAGAGTTGCAGCTTGCTTCCATTATAAAGTGTTTATCACATGAAAATTCAATAGTAGCATCTCTAGGTACACTAGCGACAAAATGACCGGTACTAACAGCCTTTTAATGAATTAATTCTGTTTCACGTTGAGAACAGCTTACACTGTAAATTTCGTTTTGTAAAAATAAAGTAATCCAACAACCTTCGTACGGGTCTAGGGGTTGAAGCTGGTAGAGAGCTTCACCACAAATTTACAGCAATCAATGTGAATACGAGTGTGGAGTTATTAGCTCCACGACTCACTTTACCCCTGATTTAAATCAGTTACCTATTAAGAGTTAGGTGAACTCAAAGCTCGGTGCGCAGTCTCTTGACCGTACCTGGATTCGAATGAGGAACCGCACATACAAGAAGCGTCCTCTACCCACTAAGCAACTCAAGCTTCAGAGAGGCGCTTGCCACCTTTTAAAACAACCAAATGTACTCATACTCCCAGCCTACCATAGTTTCTCTGATTTCTTAACGAAATCGAGGACCAATTATAGGGGAAAAGAGGCAACGTGCTGAGCATACGTGCTACAACTCAGCCAAGGCATGACACGCACAGAGGCTGTACATTTAAAGAGAAAATTATCCGCAGAGTCAGCCTCTTCTAGGCAGGATGAGAGGTTAATCCTTTGTAACAGCAATTCGGTACATTTGCCCTCATATGCAGTAGTTTCGTCATTATACCTGTCATAGATCTGCAAACTAATGTATCCTGTTTTGCAGTGGCGGCTCGTCAGAGTGGGCCCGGCCCGCCTGGCCCACCCTGACGAGCCGCCACTGAGTTAAAGTAAAGTAGATATTTCTTGTTGGTATCCGCGTATACCTTATAATAGTGTTTTTGTGTCGAGCCGCCACTACTCTTTTGTTGTTTTGTGGATCCTCTTCGTACAGAAATCTGGGTGATCCCAGTCCTTTCTGCTCAAGAAAATTACCTCGTATCTTCGCCCGATTGCGAATAAGAGGCTAGCACTTGAGCGTCCGAAGGCATAGGGAGGATCGTAAAGATTCCATACATTCACGTTGAGCTAATCTACGGACAGACCTCATTACCACACTCTGAATTTAAATGTCGAGTTTAGGCAGATTGAGAGGCATATCTATGGCCGCATAAGGAGTAGTACTCATGGCACCCCAGATACCCAAGCACACAGTCCTTTACAGTGTTACTTCACAATAGTCTACCAGACTATGGATACCTAAGTGATTGCGGGCTTTATGATTGCTACGTAAATCCACATAACTACATGAGGCTTCAGACTAAATGTGGTGGCAAAAGCTCTGTTACGCTGCCCCAAAGCATCACGAGCTCCAGTAAGCTTAACTTGCTCATGCTGTTTTCGAAGAAATTTTCTGTCCAAGATTACTCCTAGATATTTGACTGCATCTAAAATTTGAAGAGTTGCATCCCCTATATTAGGAAGCACTAGTCTTTACAGTTAATATAAACAAAACAAGTTTCGTTTTACCAGGATTCACTGTTAGACCGTGTCTCAAACACCAATTTTTAATTAAATCCAATGCTCGTTGGGTATTACCATATGCCTTATTTAAATCTTTACTGACTACCAGTGTGACCACGACTGCGCGGGCAGCCGTCCTTATTGCAGTTCCTTTAGCAGGAAGTCAATAGAATACTCGATAGGAGCGGTAATACGACACCCTCTTGAGGTTATCCATTTGTCGTCTTCGTTCTTAATTTGCAGTCGACTGCGTCAGCATGGTATCCATTTAACTAGGAAGCCGTTTTCGTCATGATCTTTCTCTGTAGGCGGTCCAGTCATCTTCAGTGTTGCTCTTACATGCTCGTTCGAAGAGTTGCCTGGTATTTTTCGCGAGCTTCTCCAGTTCCCAGTTCCATGAGGGAACCTTCTTGTTGTATCTATTCATACTGATCAGGCAAGACTCTTCATAGCTACTATTATATTTCCATTCAGAGTGCTTAATCTGGATTCTATTGATTTTGGCGATTTTTTCCTGCCTCTAGGACAAGTTCTGGCTGCGACAAGTCGATTGAACTTAGCCCACTCAGTGATTCATGGATTCCTTCTCTTCACTTCATCCGATTAATGTATCACTATGCGCATCTGGAATAAAAACTATTTCAGATGAGTATAGTGATTTTTCACTAATCGCCCTTCTGTTAGGGGTGACAAAATCGAGAGAAACTTCCTGAGTTTAACTTCATTAGCCCTGCAGAAGGTATAAAATCAACCAATCTGTCGCTTCCTCTCGTTCCAGTTTGTCATTTTCCCGATGCTGCACGACGACCGCTGACAGGTCCTGGCATGAAAACTGTCTGAGATTGGTGGCATCAAGCAGATTGGCAGCTAGAACACAAGCCCTCGGCCTTGTTGATCTTTCATCATAAAAGATCTCGCCCCCCATGATTGAACTTAGTTCGTAGATTACTGCTTCGAACCCACGGCTCCTGTACAAGTGTCCGTTTTTCACTCAAAAAAAATACACTGCTGGGGTCCTATTATGATTCAAATTCCGATATCGGAATTCGTAGAATTTCCCGACTCGCCAATGGTGGGAATTTCGCATTATGATCTATTCTCAAATCGGAATTTTCCCATTTTAAATTGCAAACAGCTTCACTCAAATGAGATCGAAAATCAAAAGCAGTGTTGAAAAGGGAGTCGAGTCGACTGACAAAGGAAGCTAAACGGGAATTTTACTTGAAAAAGTTCGAAGCATCGACTGGAAGTAGTTCAAAATACTGGAGAGCTATTAACGAATTAATGCAAGCAGGTAAAAATGTAAACCAGCTGGCACCATGTATTAATGGATTGTTGATCTCAACTCCTGAATTTATCGCAGAGGAATTAAATAGCTATTTTGCGATGATTGGAACTGATGTCAACCAACAATTCCACAGTGTTTTCGAGCAAAATGTTAATACAATTCCTGAAAGTTATGCCAGTATTCATTTAAGACCTACCGGGCCAAATGAAGTAATGGAAATTATAGATAAATTAAAAACCAAAGTTTCTCCAGGTGTCGACAATTTAACATCCGTAGACGTCAAAATGCTTAAAAATGAAATAGCGGAGATTCTTTCAAAAACTATTAATAGTCACTTAAAGGCAGGTTCTTTTCTTTCTTGCCTTAAGTTGGCACGAATAACACCAATCTTTAAGAGAGGTGATTCTTCGAATCCTTCTAATTATCACCCAATTGCCGTTATCAGTGTAATGAGCAAGATATTTGAGAGAATCTTAAATTCCCGTATAGTGCAACATGTCAATGAGGCAGCAATTTTGGCTCCAATACAATACGGTTTCCAAAAGCACAGCAATACAATAGCGGCCACATTAGACGTTGTCCAATTGTCCAATACGTTGTCCGTTGTCCAATAACGCGGTCCAATTGATTAACGGCTCATTGGATAAAGGTAACTATGTAGCATCGATTTTTTTCGATCTCAAGAAAGCTTTTGACGCTATTGACCACAGAATTTTACTTCAACATCTCGAAAAATATGGCATTAGCAAGAAGTTTAATTCGATAATAAAAGATTATTTATTGGATAGACGGATTGTGACAAAACAATTACAGTGCATCAGTCGGGAACGTTTCATCAATATAGGCATACCGCAGGGATCAATTCTTGCACCAGTGCTCTTCATCCTGTATGTAAACTGCATCCAACATTTCCAGCTGTCAGGCAAATTGGTCCTTTTTTCTGATGACACACTTCTTTTATATTCTAGTAAGGATGAACCATCTCTGGAGCATAAAATTAATAGAGAGCTAGAAACATACCAAGTGTGGCTTAGGCATAGCAAACTGCTTATAAACGTCAACAAGACCAAGTACATCATTTTCCAGCAGAAAAACAAACGTCCTATAAACCCCTTTATTCAGATAAACGGAATTCGTCTGGATAAAGCTAAATCAATGAAATATCTTGGCTTAATCCTGGATGAGAAAATGTCATGGTTACACCACATTAACCACATCAGACATAAACTCGAACCAATGATTGCAGCCTTAAGAAAATTTGAGTTCTTCGAAACCAGAACAAAATTAATGTTTAATGCTTATATACTTTCAACTATCACATACGGAACTATTTTATGGAGTCAGACATCAAAGCGAAACATCGAGTTAATTGGAAGACTTATTTCGAAAGCATTTAAAATTGTTTAGAATGCCGACTCTAACACCAACAGTTACTGTGTACACTCGAACAGAATTGCTTAATATTCAACAACTAATTAATTTTGAAACCAGAGCTGCTAGAAATCTATCTCTTGCAATTCCAAGAACGGATAGATTGAAGATGGATCCAATACAGCAAGCTATCGCATATTACAATTCATTACCGAACTCAGTCTAATCAGCAAAAAAAAACATAATAGAGTTCAAGGTATACTTGAAATCTCACATCAAAAACACCAATCCTTAATGAAGAAGATACCAGAGTTTTTTGTAGACCTTTCCCTGGACACATGTCAAAAGGACAAACATATAACTTAGGTTATGAAGTGTAATTAAAATTAATAACAGTTGTATCTTCCCTTATACCAATTTTTAATTGTCTGGAAAGTACTAGGACGATATGTTTGATGATACTTTGATGCACACGGACCGTGCATACTGATTGAGTGATGGAGTGGAAGGAAGGAGGAAAAAAAATACTAGATTTCCAAGATGTTTCCAATAAAGTTACTTGCCACTAAATAGCTGTTTTGCAGTACTTGAACGAAACGAAACACACACTTCTACTTGAAAAGATGCTTCTACTTATGATTGAGAACCTGTAAAACAAAAAATTAAAACAGTTCAAAAAATTTTCAAAATAACTTCTCTGTTTTATAATACTGAAAAATATACACTTATCATCGGACACAATATAATTTCATTATACAATTCAGAAAATTCAAAGAAAAAATGTTTGTTCAAAAATAATATTTATACAATATATAATTCTTTCAGACACAGATTTACAATCAATGATTGGTGTCTGAAAAGCTCAAGCAGTACAATTTCATTATATAACAATTTAAATTTTTTTGTGCAATTTTTCAATTTTCTACGATATTTTATCTTTAAACCAAATAGTGTATGAGCAAATTATGTTTTAGGGAGGTGGAGGATCAGAAGAATGGATCGATGTAGATGTTGTCTATTCGTGTTTAATTTTCAGCCTTGCCGTTCGCCTTCGTATTCAACGTTTTTTCAGCTTCATTAAGAACGGATGTTTCAGTTTTAATTATTTATTATAAGGCATGCAATTTACTGCAATTCCAAGTTACTCTTAGGATTCTGTGCCTTTGGTAGTTTTTCTCATTGTACTCTTGTCATTCACCAGTTTACTCCATTATATAGTTATTACGTTTCAACATGCAGGTCCTGGCGCTCTCGATAATATTATTAGAGAGCATTTTGGATGATTTTATCTAATATTACTTTTTTTTGCATTTGTTCAGGTTCTTCATTGAATCGAGGATATGCTCGATTTTCATATGCGATGAAATTAAATATCTTTCACATCTGACATATTAAAGTACTCTTCGTCACGCATAACGCTTGGAGGTATTTCTCCATCCTCATCTCTTCGAAGCCACCTACTATTTACCACCATGTCCAAAGACCAGCGCATTTGCGCTTCTGGCTGTAGAAGAGCGCCGACCATTGTCTTAGCGTTCGAAGACAACCGTTCGACAACCTTTTGACGAAATGCAAACTTTTTGCACTGCTGATCCTCCAGTAGTTGATGAAGGTTCGAATCGTCGAATGGCATCTTTGCATTCAGCATTATAAACAAAATTATACCCAAGGACCACACATCCGCCAGCTTCGGGTCGTACGGAGTCCCTCTGACCACTTCCGGTGCTGCATACGCTGCTGATCCGCAATAGGTTTGAGACAGGATTTTGTTGCCTTCGCTATCCGAACAGTAGCGTGCAAAACCAAAGTCGGCCAGTTTGATGTTCATACGCTTGCTCAGCAGGATGTTCTCGCACTTGAGATCCCGATGTGATATTTCCTTGGAATGAAGGTAACGCAACGCTCTCACCATCTGAGAGAACCATACTTTCGCCTGTGATTCGGCGATTGGGCCGTTACTTTTAATGTAATCGAGTAGGTCCCCATTTTCTGCGTAACGCATGAAAATGAATATCTTCGGACCTCTTTGTAGTATACTATGAATCTGGATAATATAGGGGTGTTCGATTTTCGTTACAATATCTAATTCTCGGGGGAAGAACTTTTCCAAAAAATCGGGTGGTGCTTTACTCTTGTCAATTACTTTGCAGGCCAGGCTTACACGCCTATCGCTCTCATCGACGTATTGGGCAGTAATTACCGTCGCATAGCTCCCACGTCCAATCTTTTTCCCGATACTATATCCTCTCTGCGAGAGGGCTTCAATGTCCGAGCTACGTGCATATAGACCACGTCCATTGTTCTGCGTTGGCATAATTCTACTCACCAACGTCACCCTCCTCGGTTCCTGGTACTTGGATCGTACGGCCGCCGTGTTGAATTAGTTTTTATTCCCAGCTCTCATGAGCTATCAACACAGAATTATCCTTTCGTCGCCCTTTTGACCCTCAAAATCAAATTAGCTTTCGGTCTTCGACTGACAACGCACTTCCGTGGATCTTTTTGAACTAATACGAGGCAGTTGTGCTACGAAAATTTTTGTCAAAATAACACCGTTCTTATACTCTTCTTCGCTTCTTTGTTTTGTGACAACAAAACAGAAATACTGATGATAGGCAGAGATCAGCAACAATGACCACGACGACAACGACGACGATGATCACAAACGAATTTCGAGATCGAAATCGTTAGACCTATGCTGCGCTGTTTCGCTTTAAAACAGGAAAAAAATTAATGGAAAATTGATACGAAAAATACACAACTTTAAATTTTTGGAAAAAAATGTTGGCTGTTACTAGTAATTTTTGCCGTGCATACTAATATATTCGTGTCGGGAACAACAATTCAAATTAAAATTGTCATACTGGCAATTTTTGTTTCCCCGCTTATTATTCGTATTATTGAAAAAATGACATAAGCCTACTTAGGCGAATGATTTTTGTGAAAAAATTTTTTATTTATGGGGGGTTAAGAATTATTATAGAATTGAGTGTATAGTACCTTTAATAGCTATCTTGAATGCTCAAAGCGATAGTAATAAGACAAACTACTTTAATCTTGCATCAGTTAAGAATATTGCAGTCATAAATATATTTATCAACTATTTGCCTTTATTGGCAGTCAAATGGTAGCATAGGCCACGGGGGTGTCATCGGGTGCTGGTTACCGAAGAAGCAATTGAAATCCCGAGAAATGCCTGCTGGAAACAACATCTACAGCTCTGCTACTGAATCCTACCTTCGACCTCCCCGAAGATGTGATTTTACAATTTCACATTGGGTGGCTGCCGGGAGCCTTCATGACATTTCAGATCATGAATGTTGCCAACGAAGGAGGGTGAGGGCGAGTTTCCCGCGACTTAAATCGGGAACATTAACCAGACTGGCCCTCCAGGTTGGGGGTTGGGCAATGGGCCAATAACCCGTTCCCGTAAAACTTGACTTATTCAGGAACCTGATACTTCGCCTCGGATACTTGGATTGGATCAACGGAAACGACCACGCAAACGAAATATGGACTACTCTATTGGAACCTGGAACGTGCGAACCCTGTACAGGCCGGGGGCCATCAAAGCCCTCCTCGAACAGGTCACTCACTACAAAATAAACATTCTCGCTGTGCAGGAAACGAAACTATTTGGTGCCGAGATTATGGACATGAGATCGTACACAATCTTCAAAAGCGGGAAGTCATCGGGAAGTCACGAATTTGGAGTGGCCTTCATCGTGGACAAAAAAATGAAACCGCAAATAATCGACTTCAAGCCTGTCAATGAAAGATTGTGTGCGATCCGCATTTTAACGTTTGGCTCATTAACGTTCACGCCCCTACTGAAGATAAGGATGAGGCAGTGAAAGATAACTTTTATAACCTTCTGGAAAGGCTATATGATTCACTGCCATCAAATGATGTGAAAATCCCGCTGGGCGACTTCAACGCAAAGGTTGGAAAGGAAGAAACACATCGCGGAACCACCGGCCAATTTAGTCTTCACGACCTATGCAACGACAATGGACAACGACTTGTCGACTTTGCGAGTAGCAGAAATCTCATCGTAAGCTCCACGTGTTTCCCGCATTGCGATATTCACAAAAGGACATGGGCATCCCCGGACGGCCACACCTTTAATCAGATTGATCATATTCTGATTCAGAGAAGGTGGGCTTCCAGTATTTTAGATGTGTGAACCTTCCGTGGGGCCAACTGCGACTCCGACCACTACTTAGTCAAGACTCGATATCGATGTCGAATATCACTGTCGTATAAAGCCAGAGCAAGTTCAAGACGCAAGTTCGATGTCGACAAGCTTCGAAACAAGACGATGGGAGCCGAGTATAGATCTGCTCTGGAAATGGAACTAGCTTCTACGCCTAACACCACATCTATCAACGAAATTTGTACTACCATCAAAAGCACAGTGAATGCAGCAGCGGAAAAAGTAGTGGGATACAGCCGGGCAACGCAGAAATGAATGGTTCGACGAGGAGTGTCAAGCCGCGTTGGACGAAAAGAATGCGGCCTACAAAAACCACATTCAACGACCGACTAGAGCCAAGAAAGAAAAATATGACGATCTTTGGAGAGTAGCTAATATAATAATCAGACGTAAGAAACGAAAGCATTTTGACAGCATGGTGAATAGCATGAATGACAACTTAATGGCTAACAACACTCGACAAGCGTACAAAGTAGTGAGGCACTTAAAACAAGGCTTTAAACCACGAATTAGCCTCTGTAGGGCTGCCAATGGAAGCACCATAAGTGGCTCGGAACAGGTGAAGGAAAGATGGGCGTCATATTTCCAGCACTTACTGAGCGGAAATGTCCCCGCACCCGACGAATCGCCATCACTAATTGGTACATACCTTGACAGTGCCTCATCTCACCCTCCTACACTAGATGAAGTCCGACAGTCCATGGACCGCTTGAAACCCAACAAAGCACCGGGCATCGATGGGATCTCCGCGGAGCTCCTGAAGACAGGAGGAATTTCCGTTTTTGCTATCTATGGATTGGTGACAGACATATGGCAAATAGAAACGATGCTGGATGAGTGGCGAAAAAGTGTTATATGTGTATGTCCCATTCACAAGAAAGGAGATAAACTGCGATGCGAAAACTACAGGGGCATATCACTACTCTGTACGTCGTACAAGCTCTTGACAAAAATTTTTGAGTTAAGGATTTCCCATATCGCTGAGAAAATTCTTGGTGAATATCAAGGTGGTTTTAGACGTGGAAGATCGACAATTGACCAAATATTTACGGTCAAACAAATTTTGGAAAAATGCTGGGAATTCAACATCAACAAATATTTGTCGACTTCAAACAAGCGTACGACAGCATCAACTGAACTGCATTATATAACATCATGCTGCAGTTCGGAATCCAAAAACAATTATTAGACCTGTGCTATGCTACGGAAGCGAAACCTGGACGCTGACCCAGGCATCTGAAAAGGCCTTGAATACGTTTGAGAGAAGGGTATTGCGAAGGATCCTCGGTCCAATACGGGAAGAAGATGGATGGTGAATCCAATACAACAACGAGCTGTATACCATATATGACAAGCCGGAAGTCTCTACCGTCATACGACTCCAAAAATTACAATGGGCTGGCCACGTCGAACGAATGAGCGACAATCGAATCCCCAAACGATCTCTCAAGGGGCGTGCGAGCGGAGCCAGGCCAGTCGGTAAGCCACGCAAGCGCTGGGAGGATTCTATAGATGCTGACAGCAGGTCACTTTTGGGAGCACCGAACTGGAGGACGCGGTCACTGAACCGAGACGAATGGAGGCGAAATATTAGGGAGGCTAAGGCTCGATTCGGGCTGTAGTGCCCCGATGATGATGATTTGCCTTTATTCGAATACACTAAAATACAAAAATAAACATATATATCATTAACAATGGTTATAGGGACGTAAAATTACGGGACAACATTTGCCCAGCACCTTAGACTACCTTGAATCAAAACGCATGGAATTCAAAATGATACAATTTATCAGCCATTTTTCAGTACAACGATTTATCAGAAGATGTAAAAAAAAACAACGTTCGAGCTTATGTTGCTTTAAAAAGGAATCTTAAACATGGGGTTTTAGATAGTTTTTGACAAAAAATTTCCCGATTTATCATGATTATATATATGATTTATTATTTAATATTCAATTAACTCAAGTCGCAATGTTGCTAAATCAATCAATTCTTGCAAGTGTATCCGAGTTCATCGCATTGCTAAATCGCAGAACAAGTATTTTTCGTCAGCAAATATGCAATGAGCTACGGGTGGACTAACATCTTATAAATACGTGTATTGTAACTAAACTCAAATTATTGCATAGTAATAAAGTGATCCGTTGAAAAAACAATCTTTTCATTTTTCGGACCCAGTGTGACGCTGCACTCGGCGTCAGTTACATTCTGTTTAAACATTGGGATCTAGCAGACTGTGTGCCACTGACATAAAGCAAATAGCTCCGCCGGCTGACAAGCGGCGATACAAATATAAGATGACCGTCCTCTTATATTTCAAACGCGGTACGGTCAGCAGAATCAGCCAACACGATGCCGCAACTGCCAGTCATATGGACATAGGACATAGCAATGTCTAAGCACCACAATCAGAACAGCTGCCAAGCAAATGACAAAAGCTTAATCAGCTGTGGTTTTGTAAACCTCCACACTTAGTTTATCGCCCCAGCTGCATCAAGCGTGTAGAATACCTTCGCATAAATGCCTATTCTGCTCTTACCAAAAACTCCAAAACGGCCTGAACATAGAATTCATTTCTGAGCTCACAAGAGAAGCTCACAAGAAACTATGGAAACTTCGTAAATCTCTCAAACATAATTATCGTCATATTAATCCTCTCCAATAGACCGAGGGCTCATTGGTTTTTGCGGAAGGCGAAAAGACAGACCTCTTAGCTAAAAGTTTTGACGAAGCCGCATCATCATTCAGAGCCCATGTGACATCGACACTGGGACTACTGTTAAAAACAGCGTCAATAACGCCCGAATTCCCTGCTGACTTCAAACCATGTGATCTTTGCTCTCCCGATAAAATCAAGAAACAGCTCAAGACCTTGAAACTTTATTTACCTCTCGGTGAAAACAAAGTACTTAAGATTGTGCTGAAAAGCCTTCATTTTCAACTCCTGTTTAATGTCGCCTCTACATTAGGGCCCATCATAGGCCACTGCAATTGTTGCCATGATGGCCACCATCCCAAAATTGCCTCTACACTCTAAGCCAGACATGATTTTTCAGTTGAGCATGATGGCGCACTTTGATGTGTTGAAAAAAACCGCTCCCAAAGTCATACTAGGCCGAAGGACTAATATTTAAACTTATGAAGTACTCCAGACTGTCATCAAAATAGTTGAGTCTTTCCTTGAGACAATGTCTATGAAATATAGCGTTTCTGCTGGTGTTCCGCTGAGAACAGTTTTAAGCCCCGTACTTATTAATATTTACAATGCTGATCTACATCGCTACACTAATTGTAAAACCGCGGATGGCACAGCCATTTTTTGCAGCTCGAATAACCCAGCTTCTCGCGTACCAACATACTGCAGCAGATGCTCGCGCTTATTAGCGAATCTAGCGAAAAATAGAAAATAAAAATTAACGCTGCTAATACACCAGCCATATTTTTCAGCAATAAACCCTCTGAATTTCCAGATAAACATCATAGGAAGACAATTTGACACAGACTCACTCAGTGAAATGTCTTCGTGTTCTTCTCGACTCAAAACTGATTTGTAAAGAGCACACCGAGGCTTTTGTGAACAAAGTTTCCAAGAATGCTCGAGTCAATTACCTCTTCGTATGCAGAAAGTACAAACTGTCGGCAGCAAACAAGATAATATTATATTCATATACTATTTATATATCCAATCTAGCTCAAATCTATAATTCAGCCGATTGTTATCTAAGCAGCCCTTTGGAGTAGATGCACTTCGTGCCATAAAAAGAAACTGGAAATAGTCCAAAACAAATACCTGAAAATCATCCTTCACAAACCATTTTATTTTTCAACCAGACTCCCTACACTGGCTTGCCAGCATTAAACCGATTTCACCCCATCAGTCGAAAATAGATTGCCACTATTTATATTTAAGTGCTACGTTTTCTCTAATCCTCTCATATCATCTTTAATAAATGTTTAAGTTTAATAAACTACACTACTTTTAAATATAAACTATGTTTAATTTAGTCTAAGCTGGTTAGTAAGTTTCCGTGTTTTAAATTCAAACATAAGATTCGTGTAAGCTTTTCCCCTTAATCTGTAATATCCTTAATGTCTAATCTGCATCTAATTTATTTTTTATTTATTTTCTAGGAACAAACATTGCATTTGCAATAACCGTGTCACCAGATGTCGGCCTACGAAATCAATCATCAGCTCATGACATTACAGCTCCGCCAGTAAAAATCAACTCGCGAATACCAATCGAAAAGTCAGAGCGATTTCGAAGACTAATACCGTACATGACATTCTACGTTCCTTCTAATTTCCCAATCACGGATTATTATAATCTCAATCCAATTGTAAGTCGTTACTGGAGTATGCTTTCTATTCTATATTTCCATACAACTTCTTTTCATATTTGACAAAAACATCCATTTTGCATCATTAAACTTTCATTAGCAACAACAGAGAATGGCCGCTGCATTACAAGCTACAAATGGAAACGCTGGTCCGCCTTCGCCTCCACATGGCTATCAGGATACAAATCCAGTTCAAGTAACAAGACTGCAACCATCCAGCCCAAATATGGCCGGTGCCGGGACATCAAAACACCGACCCCCACTTTCATTTAACCTTAAGTTTCCCAGCTCACGACCGAACTTTCAAATTATTGCTTATAATACGCGCCATCAAAGTGCACAGCCACAAGCTATGCCATTGCACCGCGATTCACCCATTCAGCATACACATTTAAAGGCAATTCATCAATCCCATCACGAACAGGATCTCGATCACATATTGACACCTTTATCATTTAAACATTCCAATATGGTAATAAATTTATCAATGCATCAATCAATCGAAACTATTTTCAACTAAATCTTATCATATCCTCTACTCAGAATATGCCATATCGTGCTTTTCAAAAGGGCTCGAAACAACACAAACATGTCATAAACCCATTTACTAATGAAAATAAGCTACCCGGATCTTTTAGACCAATAATTTATGCCGACCCTGAACAGGTTTTCACCCCACAAGGAGAACAGACTGAACAATTACCAGAGCAACCAAAGGAACAAGGACAAATACAAACTGGAATCGATGGACCTACGTCGACTGTAAGGTGAGTCAACTTTTCTGCTAAGCTTATGTACTATGGGTGAAAATTGGACTAGAGTAATCTATTTTCTCAGCACCATTCTAGAGTAGTAGAATCCTTTACATACAAACTTTAAAACGTTTAAACTGCATTTCTTCATTTTAGGACGATTTACTATAGCGAAGCGCCACAAAAGCAAGATCTTACTCCACAACAAAAATACGTTGCCTACTTGCAACAACAGGTCGCTTATCAAAATTTGCGATTAAAACAGCACTTGCAACAAACTTATCAGGAAGTAATCACACCCAGTACAGCGTCGCCAGATACGGAAAGCAAGCTCTCCGAAAAACTTCCATCGACAACAACAAGCTCCGTACTATACACACAAACGTCGACGCCAACAAGTAGCCTCGACGAAAATTACAATCAGATTCCAGAGCAAACCGTTCACTCACCTAAGCCTGGACAAGGACACCAACCAGTTCGAGTATCGACAGTAACCAGGTTAGAAATTTTACTTTCATTTTAAAGCAAATGCCTTAATGTATTTTTGTACACTTCTAGGCCACCTAATTATTTGGAATATCTACAGCCAAACCAACAACATATCATTAACATTCCGAATTTAGTTCCTTCTAACCAACCGTACAACTCCTACAATTCACTAGTTTATTACACAACGCCCAACCCGAGTTACATACCATCCCGAAACCCAATTTACAGAACTCCCGTCATCGAACCTCTGTACGAACCAGATCCTGTGTTCAAAGTTCCTGTCAAAAAACCACCGCCGCCCATTCGACAACATCATACCGAAACAATTAGCTTCGCACCAGCCGTGTCTACTTATAATCCAAATATTGAACACGTTACCACACCTCGACCTAAATACAATTCCTATGCAACTCTATCTCGGACCGAGAAACATAAACAAGCTCAAAGACATCGCCCTCCTCCCCCTCCTACAGCTGTTGAAAGTAACGATTTAAATGTTGAGCATCATCCGGACGAATTACCACAATCTAGACCAATTTATGCAGAAAACCCTGAGAAAAGGCCAGATCAGGTCTACATTCAACAACAGGAACAAGTCAATCAAAATGCCGGGTTCCGACCAGATTCACAATTTAGTCAGCAGCCGCAAGTTTTCCCAGGATTAGATTACGCTCCGGATCTTGTATTGATTCCAAGACCGAAGCCAAGACCCAAGCCGACTCCAAAAACTACTTTAAAAGTACAACTACGTCCGCAACATGAGTTCCATTATGAGTCCGCTATTCGGCCTAGTCCTTCGTATTATAATCTACCTGAAAATAAACCCAGCTACATACCAAAACAAAATTTTCATCAGCAGGCAGAGCTACGCCCACAGACTTATCAAGAACTAGAATATCACACAGACTCTATCACCCAACCTGAGCCACGACCAAACTTTGAGGTAGTCCCAGATTCAGAGACTACGCTAGGTCAATCAAATCATAGTGTCTGGTCACAGCAGCCTGAGTATGAACATACAGGACCGGGAGTCTCCCAGCAATCACAGGCCGACTCTACTGAGACTGCAAAACCAGATCTCATTACAGAAGCAAATCTTAAAGAACATCCTGACGCTTTCCTTCTGAATCACAAGACGTTGGTGCGTCCAGTTTCACCAGGACCTCCCATCAAGCCTAGTTTGGTGTATACACCGCGACCTGAGCTATCACGTCCCGCTTCAGTTTATAAGGAACAATCTGACAAGGGCCTGGCCTCCAACATCAAACCCGACTCTCAGTCGGAACAGTCTCATGCAGTCGTTTCGTCGCCAGCAAAAATCACTGGTCAGGATATTAGCCAGCATATCGAAGATGATTTGAATGACAGTTCTTTAGCAGAAATCCTCCGGAAACTGCAAGATTCTAATCAGCTACCCAAAACATTAACTCCAGATAACATCGATGATTCCATTCGGACGTTAATCAAAATTTTGAATAATTTGAAACAAACGCAAACTATAGCTCCTGAGCCAATACCGGAACACCATGAAGAGGAAAAGGAATATCATCAGGATATCGAGTTAGTGCAGCCAGGTATACATACTAGGATGCCATTTTTAAAGAATAATTCATTGAATTTACGGCCGCAACACATGAAATTTTTACTTTCATTTTCAGCTAAGAAAAAGAAGCCAGGCCCAGGTAGCGGCCGACCAGGTATCGATTATCCAACCTTGGATGAAATCCCAAAAACAGCGTTCAATTGTAAGGAGCAACGATACAAAGGATTCTTCGGTGATCCCGATACTGGTTGTCAGGTTTGGCATTATTGTGATTTGAATGGCGGTCAGGCGAGCTTCTTATGCCCCAACGGAACCATTTTCAGTCAGGTGAGCGTTTGCAGGATACACGAAATATTTATTTCAGTTCAACGATAAAGAGAAGCCTATCATCTGATTGTGACAGCTTTGCAGCTTGTATGAGCAACGCCTGAATTACCTCTAAGCGTATCCTTTTGCAGATGTACAAATTTTACACATTGCATTCTGAAGTCGCTGTCCGTTTTCAGACTTTCAGACAAAATTACTGTATTTTTCTTTTGAATTTATGGCGATGGTGTGTTAGTTGTTCACGGGGCTCTTCAGGAAACACCCCGTAGGGTCTTCTCTGCGTCTCTTCTTATTGAATGTATTGCTGTATTGCTATTGTTTTCGCGTTAGAGCCTAGACAGACGACACAAGTTAATTATCATTTCGAGCCCAATGATCATTATCCATTACGTGTGTCATGGTTAATCATCATTTATAACATCATCAATGAGGTTCTACGAATTATCATTTGGAAGCTATTGCTAATTTGCTCTTATCGATTGTCGCACCATCTACGGAGAAGATTATGAAATTTACTGGGGAAATTCGGGAAATTCCATTTGAAATTGTAGTTACTAACTGTCAAAAGCAAACATATTATTTCGAATATATTACAATATGGCATACAAATGTTTCATTTTTTTGCCCATTTTTTCGTACTCTCTTCTTCAATACCTGAACATTTTATATTTTCTCTCTTATCGTGATTAAACTTTTTTTTTGTGTAAAATTTCCATAATTTTACACAAAGGCCCGTTTCACACGAGACACTCGGTGTCCGGCCACTGTGTCTCTAGCCACTGCCGGGGCATAGAAGTAAATGAGAGCATACACACAGAGCCACAGTGTCCGGGCCACAATTCTATACAAAAACAGTGGCTGAGGATTCAGTGGCCGGACACCGAGTGTCTCGTGTGAAACGGCTCTAAAACTTGTACTAATTCCTGATTTTTTTATGTGTTTCGACAAACAATAACTGTCAAAATAATACCATTTAAATTCAAACAACCTACAGCTGTTAAACAACCTCATTCAAATAACCGTGTGTCACCCTCCAAACAAATTATCATTAGCGTTCAATAATCATTGTGTTAATGATCATTAACTTGTGTCGTCTGTCTTTAGTCTTACCCTCGCTCCCTCTAATATTCTCAATGTTTCCTCGGTATATCTTCCTAGCAATTCCTCAGTTACACTTTATAGCGAATTTTGCCATTATCCAGCTACCTCAACTACAGTTGCTCTTTTAGCTCGATTTTAAAATGCGGTGATTTCCCAAAAACTTAGCGAACGTAATATGGAATCATACTTTTCTTCCTTAATCTCATCCAACAACATATCCTTGGAAACCAACTCCTTTCTTTCATTGTGTTCTCTTTCTCAATTCAATTGTCCCCAATATAAACAATAAAACACTAGACTTCGTTCTGTCTTCTATTCTTTATCACACTATGATTGTTCGCACTGCTCCCGGCCCTACGTCAACCCAGACTTGCATCATCTTGCTTTTTCAGTCGCAATTTATGTTGCCGTACACTTTAACTATTATATAAAGAAACCTTCGCTGGTATGACGATTGAATTCAAATCAATTAATTGGGTCTCCTTTTTTCGCGTCCTTGTTCACGCTAGTTTTAGAGCTACAAGGGTTCATGATCATTTCCTTGAATTTTCGAGGCTTCGTTCTGCTGTCAAAACTACCGTTAATCAGACTATGCGCGATTACTTTGCAAGCGTAAAATCCTATATCTGTTCTAATCAATAATATACAGTCTTATATCCGTTCCCTGAAAAATTACCATTGTTTTCCCGATTCCATATAAAATTTGCGACTTCTTTTCGAAATACTTTTCTTCCTTCTTTTCTCAACGCTATCCAATCTCACTTTGTGAAGTTTTAAATGTTGTTTGATGTTTGCTCTCTTCCATTCACACCAGTCCTATAGAAATTGAATCCTTACTTGATCGTTTAGATGTCAATGTCGGTTGTGGTTCTGATCTTATGACGTTGGACAAACGTCCAACGTCCGTTGGAGTTGGACAAATCACTTTCATCGACATCTATTCACTTTCATCGTCGTCTATATAACCTCAGCATTTTCTCCAACTCCTTCCCAAACAGTTAGAAATCTACTTATAGGTCACACATCCGCAATTCTGATGACCGAAGCTTCATTTCCAACTATCGTTCCATTTCCCTCCTTCTTTGCTTTAGTAACGTTCTTGAAAGAGTTGTTCATAATACGCGGCTTCAATTCCTCCATCCCTTCCTTCCTCCTGAACAACATGATTTCATCAAAGGTAGATCTCCCACCTCTAACCTTATATCCTTCATCTATAACCTTATGTCCTCCTGCTTTAGAACAACAGAAACAAATGGATGTGGAATACACCGACCTTTCAAAAGCTTTTGACTCTAGGTCTGTTCGCGTACTGCAGCAGCAACAAATTTTTGCAGCTAGCTTCTTTTTGTGGCAAAATTTGGCTTGCTGCGAATCTATTTTAATATATTATAATAGATTCAGGTACACGAACAGACCATCTGTAGATCACAGAATTCCTCTTGCAAAGTTTGGAGATTATGGGTGGTCTGAGAGATTCGGGCGGAATAAAGCTTCTTGCTAGAAGCACTCTATTTTTTTACAACCACAAAATCATTACAACACACACTCAAAATACGACAGGAAGTTGGCCATTTACTTCATAAGTTTATGTGTAATCCCAGTTTTCGTGCCGCCCGCTCTATCTGGATGAAGGATTCTTGTACAGCTAGTTCAAATCTTCCAATTATGTTAATATCATCTGCATAAGCTATATATTTTTTTATGTATATATAAAACTTGGTGACGATAGTTTCTCTCGTTGCCATGCCAGAGTATCCTTTCTCCAAAGCCTGGTTGCAGAGGATATAGGCCAGACCATAGACTTGGCGGATGTTGAACGAAATATATATATATATATATATATATATATATATATATATATATATATATATATATATATATATATATATATATATATATATATATATATAATATATATACATATATATATACATATATATATATATATATATATATATATATATATATATATATATTTATATATATAATATATATATACATATATATATACATATATATATATATATATATATATATATATATATATATATATATATATATATATATATATATATATATATACATAATCCGCTTAACGAGTTAAACAACCATATAAGACAGTTAAGTTTTTCTTTTATACTGTTAAAGGCAAACTGCCACAAAAATATGTTTTGGTTTAATCTTACCTTAAGAATCCAAAAATTTTCACATTACACTAAATTTCTAAAAGGTTGTCTGCGTTGCATGAAGTTTCATCTATTTAAGCCCAACTGTCGTAAAATGAATCATACTATAGGGACATTTCACGTGAAGCGGACTGGATTTTGTTCATATTGTGCATAATGGTACTTCTAGAGGATATGAACTTGTATACACAAGTTTTTGTTTCTATGCGGTTTAGTTGCCGAGCTATGGGCTTCTGAATAACTGACAAAACTAATGAAAGGGTTTTTTTTGGAAGCGGATTTTGAGATTAAAAAAAAATCGAACAAACATTGAACACAATGATTGGTATAGAAAATTAACTGTTCTTTTTAATTTTGAAATTAGATTTGAAAAACAAATATTTTTTCAAAACCGTAAGTAAACATATCAACTCGTTATTTGTATAATTTGAACCAGGTTAATTTTGTTTATTTTTAAAACAAACCAAGGCTTAAAGTATATTTATTTTATCATAAAAGTTTTAGAATGGGATGGCCAGTGGTTTAGGAGGTAGGTGAATTTGAACATATCCAATTCGCCAGGGGGTGGTTCCGAGAGCTTGCTTAGGATAGCTAGTTGGCTCAAAAACAAAAATTGATATCGAATGAGAATAGTAGTGTATCGAATGTATCGAATGAGAATAGTTTTTTTTTCTCATAAAAACATATATAATATATATGATGTCTTAATAATATATATGACGCCAAGCCATTTCGAATTTTCCGTTATTTTTTTAGTTATTGTTCAGGGCTTGCAGAGACTGTTATGCCGGAATTACACTGCTGTCACGTTACGTGAGCTTACGTGACATCACATCAGCTGACCTCACGTGACATAGATCTGCAGTGCCATTTTGTGTCCTTAGAAGCACACTGCTGGCACGTCACGTCACCCGAACTCATGTGCTGTCACGTGAGCTCACGTTCCCGGTCATCTGCAAATTTAGATTTTTGAGCTCACGTGACAGCACGTTTAACGAGCTACGTATATTTTTGAATGTCGTACATGGCGAAATAAGTACTGATTAATCAAAATACGCATTATAAGAGCATATATGCACATTGAGTGACGCATATATGTATTTTCTAATTTAAATCGTAGTTTTAGCCAGTTTTAGTCGATCAACTTAAATTAACTGCAACTCAAATGAGCTGCTATCATGACACAAGTGTGTTTCCAAGAGTGATCTCATGCCTCCACACACATGACGTGACAAGGCGTGAGCTCACGTGGCGTGACAGCAGTGTGTTTATACCTTTACATTCGTTGATAAGTTAAATAGGCTTAATTGTGTCTCCGTACGGCTATCGATGTTTGAATCCTTTCGATTTGAAATTTGATCGGAAGTTTAAGGACCTAAGAAAATTTCCAAGAATACTAACAGAAAAATGGAAATATTAATCTGATCTGTACGTATGTGGAAGCTTCAGAAAAAAAATAATCCAGCAATTAAAAAAAAGGACTAATTTAAGAAACAAGAGTAAAATTGTAAAAATTGTGAAATAAATCATTTTTCCTACACAAGTAGTTTTTTTTTTCATGAAGTAAATCAGCATTAGCAATTTTTAATATTTTATCTTCTATATGTAAGTGATATAAGTGATATATAATAGTTTTACTACAAATGTTTTGCTTTCACAATCACTAGCTATCCTAATCAAGCTCCCGGTACCATGCGCCATTTGACTTCTATATATTGAAATTCACCTTTACACCTTTACAATTCACCTTTCCTGAACTACTGGCCATCCCATTTTAAAACTTTTATGATAAAATAAGTATAGTTTAATTTGTTATAAAAATAAACAAAATTATCCTGGTCCAATTATTCAAATAACAAGTTGAAAGTTTACTTCCGCTTTTACACAGGAACAAAAAATGTTTATCTAATCTAATTTCAAAATTAAAAAGAAGAGCTAACTTTATATACCAATCATTATGTTCATAGTTTTTTAGATTTTGAATCTCAGAATCCGCTTCCAAAAAAAAACGTTCATCAATTTCGTCAATTATTCAGAAGCCCATAACTAGGCAACTAAAACTCACAGAAACAAAAACTTATTTATACACGTTCATATCCTCTAGAAGTACCATTATGCACAATGTGAACGAAATTCAGAACCTCGACTTTTGTTCTTTGTCCGCTTCACGTGAAATGTCCCTAGGGTGAAAATTCGTTCTAGGCACATAGTTTACAAATACTTACATATTTTGTTTTTGCTCTAATTTGCCTAAATAACACTTCATTTTCCATTTTTATGAACAGGTTGCACTCACATGTGATTGGTGGTTTAACGTTAAATGCTCAACGACTGCTCAACTTTATGTTTTGAATGAACGTCTATACAAATATATTCTCCCATTCACACCTAAATTCCCTGAAGATTATAGTGGACCACTTGTTGACAAGTAAGAATTTTTTTAACGTTTTAATGTTCCAAGTTTGTTATCAGTCAATATATTGGTTAATTTACTACACCCGAAATTAGCTAGAACCACAACTAAAAAATCAACTAATTTTCTACAGATATCTTGCCTTGAAGTTCAAAGAAATGGAAGAGAAAATGCGTCGCGAACGCAACAAAGGTAAGTCCAAGGATGATACCGAATCGAAAATGACTGCAGCCTCAGTTAACGGAACTGAATCAGTCGAAACGGAATCCGAAGAATCCTCAGAAGAAGAGGACAATGACGATGAATTAGGAGGAAAAAGCAGTTTCGATACTGGTCTAGTAACATATTCAACAACAATAACACCATCATCCACAACAGAAATTACGTCGAATGCCATCGGTTCCATTAGTGTGCCATCTACACCGGCATCCTATCAACCTCCTTCTACGACTACAACATATGCAGCAATTGCGCCGCCGGACAAACAAGATACGGATGAATCGAAAATAACGGTGGAAAGTGAAAAGGCTGAAGTGATAGAAATTAATTCGCATGGAAGTTCAGGACATTTGAGTCATTCGTATGTGGCCCAAAGCTAAAGTTACATCGATTTTTTTCGGACGATTTTTAATCAAAACACAATCGTATTGTTATTTAGGTTTTATATACATAATTCCTCTACAGTTTTTAAAACTTATCAACGAAACCATGCGTTATTTAGGTTCAGCCTGTGATAGTTTTTTAAACAGTTGCGAATTTCCGACCGTTCGTATGCTTAACATCGAATTTTTTTCAGCTGAAATCTTCATTAAATTGAAAACATTCAACGAAAGTTAATATAAGCGTGATTCGTGTGCCTTCCAGAGAATTTAAATAGCATGCTTTCCGGGATATATAAATATTATACCTAAAAGACATTTCTATGGGATATGTTTATTCATAATTTAATTTACAAGGAAAATCATTATAACTAATTCATCCAATATGTAAACATGTCCCTTAGCAATATAATTCACACATTTTTAGCAATTTCAATCGTTAAAATATGAATTTAATATGCTTGCCATTATTTAAATGACAATATTATATATTCGAATAGGTTTTTTAAAAAAAAACCATAACATAAAAAAACCATAACATTAAGCATCGATATTACGGACTGATGAGAATAGTTTGAAGAAAATTATTATTTTTAGGGCAGTTCATAATGCATATGAAACGTTCGATGAATAATTTATTTTGTGTATAGTGTTGTATATTTTGTGTATTTAAATAAAATATGATAATTAGTAAGAAAATGACGTTTCGCTCAGTAGTTAAATTTATTTGTATTGGCAACTGCTTATAAAGACTTGCCGATTCTAATATCAAACTCTTTCAACAATAATTGTATAATACAGTGAAACCTGGTTAACTGGGATCTCAAGGGACCTAAATTTTTTTATCACTCATAAAGGCTTTTAATCTAACCGGTTTCACAAATAGGCAAGTTAACATGACAGCTGTATTATTTGTAGAGGGTCCCACTATGAGAGGTCGTAATGTACCATTTATCATATAAATAGGTGGAAAAAGTGGGCTGCTGGTCATTTTCGTTGCAGCTACAAGTGGCCTTAATTTGATAAATTTTCTCACTTATACGGGTTATTGAGCTACGAAGTCCCAATTCTAGAGGTAAACATCGAAAAATCTATGAAATCTAATCTCAGTTAACAAGGTTTGAAAATTCCCAGTAACACAGGTATTTCAATGCAAAAGTGTCGGGACCTCATTGTAATTATCAAAAACAGAGGTTTCTCACATATCCAGGGCCCACTTAACCAGGTTTCAGAGTATATTAAAACAGTCACATAGCTTGAAGGAGTAATTACACGATTTAAATAACCTTTTGCTTCACAAACATGTCACTAAAAATTGAGTTTTCCACATAAAAAAAACCATATCAGATTTGAATTGGAACTTCTTTATGTCAGCGCTCAGTTAAATAAATTTTGAAAGGGGCTTGATTTCATTTTGTGCCAAGAGTGATTGCTAACTACACTGAACGTTTTTAAAATATGCACATTGGAAACAGAGTGAACGGATTTCTATTTTATATTAAATTTATTAAAACTTACCTTTTGAGCCTGCTTGTTTGATTCTCTCGCTGTCTTTAAGGTTTCAACTAAACTGGCCACCTGCGACAAAGATTTTTGATTCTGTAACGAAAAAACAAACAAATTTAATACACTAAACAAAATATTTTCAGTAAACAAACTCACTTCTTCTACTAAACTCGATATCTTATGTCTGGTATGTGCTTCCATAACGCAAAGCACACACATCGCTTGCTTACAATCAATACAATATTTATTGATAAAATTGTTATGACGGCGGCATTTATTATCATCGAACTTAATAACAGTTTTGCCACGTTGATCGTATTGCGCTAAATAGTGTTTCTGCAAGATTTTTCCCTGTTTATGGATACGATCGAAGCAGTTCCTGCAATACGGTACATTGCATTGTACGCAAAAAGTATTCGTCACTACATCGGTGCATTCAGAGCACTCCTGGAGGGAGGCTTTTTCTTTGCCAGATTTCTTGTCATTTGGCGAACGCGAATCGATATAGTTCACATCATATTTTAAATTGAATTCTTTATAACTTAATAAGCCTAGAACATAATAGCTCGTGTCGAGTATTTCACGGAGCGCTTTGTTCACGTCGACTCGTGTTACTTCGTTGCATATGCCGCATTTTAAAAGAGCCGGACGTGGCCCCATGCAACATTTATCGCAAACATTATGATGACATTTTAGAAGAACCGGACGTCGAATTGCCTTTCCTATTTTTGAGAAAAGTAAAATATATGGAGAAATAAGCTATTAAGTGGATAGTTATATTTGCCATTCTATTTTCATACAAATAACACTAAATGTTGGATATTAAAATTGATAAGAATGTTGGACAGCTTTGTTGTTAAAAGAATACGACTATATATAATATTTTATCCAAAACAACATGTGCTCAAGCAAAAAATAAAGTCAACCATCATCAGCTTTAACGCCTTCGCGTGCGAGGCAAACTCCAAACATCAGCTTCATAAACGTTCACGGACCTCTGTAGGACAAAAAAGAATCGTATTATGAACAGGTCGACCGGATCCCCAATGACTGCCCAAGGTATGATGTAAAAATCGTCATTGGAGATTTTAACTTCAAAATAGGTTGGGAGCTGGTATTCAGGCGTTACGCAAGCACCCATAGTTGGCATGAGAACACTAATAACAATGGACTTCGAGTCATAGAACTAACGGCATCGAAGAACTTGATCGTTGCGAGTATCAGATTCCCGCGTAAATATTTCCATAAGGCCACCTAAGTATCACCTGATTAAGGCACTCGCAATCAGATAGACCATGTGTTGATAGATCGCCGCAAAAACTCGAGCCTGATGACGGTACGATCGTACCGATGTGCCAAGTTGGACTCAGACCTCTATCTTGTTGGTTTACTTTTCTAAGCGCAAATTGCTTTGCATGGAAGCATCGCATACACGAAGCAGGTTCGAAACACGTCTGTCTTAACTAATGAGAATATCAGTAACACCTTAAGTCTTGTGTGAGGACTCGCACTCGAAAAACTCGATGGAGGAAGAATAAATCCAGGGGAGATGAGAAGTGGGCACGCCGAATACTGTCATTAGTAATGCTGACATCATCTTAGGCAGCAGTCGCAAAGATAGGAGCGACTGGTTTGATAATAAATGCAAACTAGCGACTGAACGCAAGAATGTTGCATACCGAACAATGCAGCAATCACATAGAACGCGGGTACCTGAGGAGGAATACAAACAGAAAAGAGACTTTACATACTGAAGAAAAAAGCCTGGCAAAAAGACGTGATTTGTGAACTAGAAAGAACGAGAGAACTAGGTCCACACCAGGCGCAGAAGATCTATCAAATAGTCCAAAATATGATGCAAGGACAAAGATAGTAATCGGATCACCCACCCTAAAGGCATTCGAGGGCGATGGCAGCTGAACAGTCAGCTGAATGGAGAATTGGAAACTCCACCAATGCAAGAAGATCTTATGCTACTGCCGCCACCAGGCATAGAAGAGGTCGAAAAAGTCATAAGTCGGGCAGAATTTAACAAAGCTCTTGGAGCCGACGACATAACAACTGAGCTGATTAGATATGGAACACCCACGTTACACCAATCAACACATCAAATTATTATGCACGTAAGGAAGCATGAAAAGATGCTAACAGATTGGCGGATGGTTATAATATCCCCATACAGAAGAAAGAAAATGTAGCAATGTGCAGCCATTAATGGATTATCACACTGTTGAGTACTTCCTATAAGATATCCTTACTACAAGCACGGTATTCACCGTTTAGGTTAAAATGATCGTCTTTCCTTTCTCAATCTTGGATACACTGTCTTCCCCTCGTATCTATCACGATCAATGCTTTCTCTCCCAAATCTGTTGTAACCTTTCACATGATCTAATTTGTGAAGATATCAAATTCCGTAATCAAGCGCGTGAAACTCAGTGCCCAGAAACTTTTGAAGTGTCGTCAGTGAGATCTTCAGTCTACTTTAATTCGCTTTTACTGACGTAAACGAGAACATATAACTCTCTCCAGCTCGGTCCTTTCCCTCACGCCTTTGAAACATTTAACAATATGCTAAAAGCTGGAATTAACTAATTAACAGCATGTAATTGGATTAAATTGAATTAAATTATTTATGTTGTACATGAATAAATAAATAAATAAGTAAACTATTCTGCCCCATACGCTAGGCCATCTTCGGACAACATTAATGTGGCTTCATCACGGGAAAATCAACAATTGATTTTTACACTTACGTAGGCGATAAAAAAATGTCTGAAATTCAATATTTCACTTTAAGGTACCCTATCTGACTATGCCTGGGTAGAAATGTACAAAGCCATGAGAGAATTCGGCATCCAAAACAAACTGAGACGTTTGTGTAGGTTGATTATGATCACCGTAACAAGCCAAGTTAAAACAGCCGGGTTGCTATGCCACCCGTTCAACATCTTCAATAGTATGGTCTGGGCTGTCTCCTCTGCAACCTGGCATTTGAGAAAGAGGAATCTGGCATGACAACGAGAGAGACTATCGCCACCAAGTTGTATGTATACACAAAAAATATATAGATTAGGCAGATGATATTAACATCATTGGAAGATTTGAACTTGCTGCAAAAGAATCCTTCATCCAGATTGAGGAAACACGAAGTATATTGTGGCAGCAGCCTGCAAGAAGAATGCTTCGAATTGGTTAAATCATTAGGATAGTAAAGCACGAATTCGAAGTATTGCAGTCCTTCAACTACCTTAGGTCAACTGTAGTAGCCGGTAACAATATGGCGGAAAAAATAAGCTGACGCCTGCACGAATTCAACAAAGCATTCGACAGTCTGTCAAGGCTCCTCAAATCCAGATGTCACCCGAAAAACAAAGCTTTTGCTGTGGAGAGCAATGATCTTGCCAGTACTCATGTATTGATCCGACATTGGGTGCTCTGCAAAAGGCACTCTGGCCTCTTAACTGCGTTTGAGAGGAACGTCTTGCGGAGAATCATTGGCCTCATATGTCAGGAAAAGCAATGCTGGAGACGCTAAACTCATGAGTTGTATACTGTCTAGCTAGAAGCAATTTTAATTACAAAGATATAGCTTGGTAGACTCATAACAGAGCACATAATTCGTATGAGCGAAGAGGTGCCTACTGGAAAAACCGTAAGAATACCACATGAGGACGATAGAAACTAAACTTTTTGGGTGGACCCGGCTAAAAGTTAGGCATACAGACAGTTCCTCGAAAGGAACACCATGACGAAGAGAGAACATGATAAAAACTTCTGAAACCTCTCGAGTAGTGAATAAGATCATTAGCAGTAAGAAACGTAAATATTATGAAGAGTAATTGAAAAACATTGACGAAAACTTAACGAGTAATATTACTTTACAAGCCTACAAAGAAGTGAACAGTTTAAGACGCGGATACCAGCACAAAACGAAATCAGCAATTCCATCGCCGAGAATAGCAAAATTAAGCAGAGCTTGCTATTTTAAATAACTCCTTAATCCTGCACATGGCTCAATAGCATCAGAACCGATAGATGTCTTCGATAAGATCCTAATTACCTTTCCCATGCTGGAAGAAGTTGACTTTCCCATAAGAAGCCGTAAAAATAATAATACACCGAGAATGGACGAAATTCCAGCTGAATTAATCAATTGCAGCGGAAGCTACACCATGAAGCCCGTCCACAAAATGATGCAGCACATTTGGGATCAAGAGCGAATATCGCAGACGTGGTGAAAATCCATCATATGCCTATTCACAAAAAAGGAGACAAACTTTTACGCGAATTGAGTCGGTTATTTCACTAATTTTTGCATTTTTTTGCAAATTTTTTTGCAATGCTGCAATTCCGGATCAAACGTTTGTTTGGCCGTAGATATTTGGTCAGATGTTAGGTACTATTCCACGTGCGAAAACACCTTGATATTCAACAAGGCTTATTTCAAAGTGATGGGAAATTCTAAATTCTTTGGAATTAGCTTGTAATGCCGGGTTTACATTCTCGCCGAGGAATGGCAAGTGTAGACGAGGTCTGTGTGTAAATGGTCTCCTTGTCTATTCTCGGCTGTTTTTTTCATGGCAAGCACGCGTGTGTAAATGGTTTGCTCGTTGGCTTTTGTTTGTTTTATGAAGGGATAATGATCCTTTTATTGCTGTGCCTGAGTGTTTATGACCGTCTCGTCCTAGCTCGAAGCCGCTGGAAGCGAAGTCGGTTTTATGCATCGAGTCAAAGGGATTCGAGAGGGTAGCATGTGCTCATTCACATTTTCGAATTTTTCGCTGGGACTTCAAACATGTCTTTGCGTGTCCCAGATTGAAATCACTCAACGCACACCAGGCAGTAGCAATAGCCACAACCTGTACCTCAGCCATCGTTCACTGAACTGAACAAAACAGCTCACATCTGTCGAAAGATGCATGGTGCAATATCCTAAGTAAACAATTCACCCTATGAATGGTGCATGGTCCTAAATAAACAATTCACCCTATGTCTTGTTTAGTCTCGTCCACTGTCTTTTTGAGTCTTGGTGAGTCTTGTCCACGAGACGCTCGTCCCTATGTATAAATCCGGCATAAGACGTACGAAGTAGTGAGTAGCCACTCTAATTTTCTCATCGCAATTTACCTCCTTTCATGTAAAAACGGCATATAAGGCTACTTGCCATTCATCGAGAATCGTTTCTTGCTCCCAGATGCTAACGACCAAAGCATGGATATCCGTAGGGGTTCCCGGTGTTTTTTTTTTGCATTTCAAGGTGTCTATAGCTTGTCATTTAATTTGTTTTGATCGAAATTGATTGCCAAAATATTCCAGAGCTTCCAGAGGAAGTGACAAAAAATCAAGATTATTTTGAAACTAAAAAGCCAAAAAGCTACCACAATGGAAAATATTTAGTAGTTTTAGCAAAACAAATGATATATAATACATAAAAAAAATTATATAGAAACTTCCAAATACATAAATGTATGCTTGCAGGCTCATGAAAAATAGTTAAATGGCTAGCAAACTATGGAATTGTTAATGCTACCGTTAAATTGCAATTTCTGAAACCAAAACCTCTCAAATATAAGCTTCCTTCGCAGCAATGTTATTAATAGAAACTGGCCACTTGAATTTGTCTACCGGTCAGCAGCGGGCGAGGATTCTATTGCAGCAATAGAATTCGTCTACATACAGTTGGGGACAAAACTCTCCATACACCCTCAAAATTTCATCAATTTAGTAGAAAATGCAAATATTTATGAGAATTTTATATGCAACTTTACTGCAAATGTAGTTTGATTAACATAAATTTAGAAAAAAGATTTACATTAATTAGCTTATAACCGTAAAAACACCAGAAAAAACGAAATTCAGTAGGGACAAAAGTGTTCATACATTGATCAGATAGTGTACTCTGGTCTTCATTGCATTGCTTTACTATTGTTTTTCTTCAAAAAACCGTTGTATTTCCTTTGAAATGCGTGAATACGATCTAATGATTAGTTTGTTTTAGTAATCTGTGAGCAAGGGGAGTGAAAAATGAGCAAGCGTAAGGAAGTAAGTGTTAAAATAAAAAATTTAATTATTGCTGAGTACAGAAATGGAAAATCATACCGCGCAATTGGAGTTTTGTTTAATTTATCCCATGCCACTGTCCAATACATTGTTCAAAAGCATAAAAACACAGGATCAGTGGAAAATAAGCCAAGAAATGGACGACCAAAGAAACTTTCCAGGCGGGATATCAGCATGATCTTAAAAGAGGTCGACAAAAACCCAAGGATCACCGGTCGGCAACTGGCGGAACATGTCGCTAATACTTCGAATAAGTGTGTTCACTCGAAAACCATCCGAAGAATCTTAAGTTCCGATGGAGACGCAAGTAGAGTTCCTCGTCAAAAACCGCTAATATCTAAAAAGAATAGACAGCTTCGACTTGAATTTGCAAAGCGATATTTAGGAAAGGATTTAGAGTTCTGGAAAACTGTCTTAGTTGCTGATGAAAGCAAGTTCAACTTGTTCAGTAATGATGGCAAAGAATGAATCTGGCGAAAAAAGGGAACAGCATTGCAGCTGAAGAATTTGATACCAACAGTAAAACACGGCGGTGGCAATATGCTGGTGTGGGGTGGAATTGCAGCTGGTGGATTTGGCAGATTGGTCTTTATAGACGGTATTATGGACCAATAATATTATAAAAGACAGTTAGAAGAAAACTTGCAACCTTCCGTGGACAATTTGGGTCTTGGCCGGCATTGGATATTCCTACAGGACAGCGATCCCAAACATACTGCACGCTTTGTAAAGAACTGGTTGCTTTATTATGCACCAAGGCAGCTGTATTCTCCTCCTCAGTCGCCAGACTTAAACCCTATTGAACATATTTGGGAACTTATGAAAAAAAACATCTCGAAAATTCACACCAGCAGCAAGGAATCACTCAGAACTGCGCTTCAACAAGCCTGGGGAGAAATAACTCCGGAAGTCACTAAAAATTTGGTGGATTCGATGCCCCGACGGTTGCAGGCTGTTATTGATGCCCACGGTGGCCCAACAAAATATTGATATTTAAAATTATATTAAATAATGTGGAATTTTCAGTTCAATTACATAATGTATGAACACTTTTGTCCCTACTGAATTTCTTTTTTTTTTGTGTTTTTACGGTTATAAGTTAATTAATGTAATTTTTTTAAATTTATTTTAATAAAAATACATTTGCAGGAAAGTTGCATATAAAATTCTCATAAATATTTGCATTTACTACTAAATTTATGAAATTTTGAGGGTGTATGGAGAGTTTTGTCCCCAACTGTAACTACTTCAAGCACTTTCCTTTTTTGATATACATGTAAACGATTTTGATTAGATGTGCACGTGAGTGTAAAAAATACTTTATGTACTTTATGATCAAACAATATTTTCAAATACTATCTTCCCTGATAAAATATCCTCACATTTAACACGAAGTAATTGCACATAAGATTTGCTTTATGTATGAAGAGTATAGAAGCGTTTATTCTTAATATACCGCCCACCTGTGTATAGAAATGAGGGGCTTCAACTCATATAATTATTTGTCAACAAGTTTGGTGTTAGTTGACTTCAGTTTTGTTTCGAAACGAATCCGCAGATAATAACTTCCAAAACAATATTTTCGACATATAGTGATAAATACGGAAGAGCTCATTCAGCAGTTTTCTAGTACAGAAATCTCATCTAAATTTCTGCTAAGTAATACCTGAAATTTACAAAAAAAACTTGTTTTACAGCTGCAACAGCATTGAAAATTCGGCAGTATTCTCATCACGCCTCAAGGTCATTTATGTGCTGTCATCCCGTTTGAAACTTCTCCAAAAACCACGTACTTTTTATGCAAATGCTACTTAATTTTTTCACGCATCGAATTTACATTTTGTATGCAATGCCACTAAACAGAATAAGCTAAAAATAAATCACTCAAAGTATACTTACCACGAATTACAAACTCATGCGAACAAATGCAACATTTGAGCGGCTTAATCCATAGTGCCGGCAAATTGTATTCGAGTTGGCCCGGTTGTTTGAGCGTCGATAACATTTCGAAAAACGTTCACTCTTGTTTCCACAAAACCAATTTCTTGTTCGTTTTAATTGGATATTATCACTTTCAACAGCTAGAAAACACCTGTAATCACTTCACATCTACGCCGTAAGTTGAGGTTAGAGCAAAGTTTTAATAGGGTTTGTTTCGTGCGATTCGGCCACAAACAAAACAAATTAGTAGTAGCACTGCCAGAGCAAATATATTCATGAGAGCACTGCAATACCGACAGTTGAATGCTGATGTAGGATTTGAAATTATAGTTGAACGGGCAAACTTGAGTTGATTGGGAATTTGTATAACGAACGAGTGCATAAGGCAGGAAGATAATGGAAATAAGTAGGTAGTGTAAATAATTGGATTGTGTAAATGATAAGATATAATCAATAGCTCAAACTTTTACCTACATATATTCATGTCATTACTGCGTACTAAAAATACTTGTAAAACTCGACTACGTACCCCCTATAGGCATTATACATTTTTACCGTTGTTTTTTGTGATTGTGTTTTTTATTTCTGCTGTGTTTTGTGATTATGTTTTTTTTATTTTTGGGGGTGTTTTTTGTTCGTTTGCTTGTTTATCTTACGTGTGTTGTCTTCTTGTGTATTTTTTGTGCGTTTTTGTTACTCTTCAATTTTTGATCCCTGCTCTCCTCTGGTGGTTGCATGAGCAAAAACTTGACGAAGAATATTCAAGTGGGAAAATACAGCAATATGAAATTTGAGATTTTTACCTAAACTAAATACTTGGCTTATTTGTTTAGTTCGGCTGTAGAACTATTCTCTGCTAAAAAAATCAATTTCGTTTTTTATATTTATTTACTGCATATAAATCATATTAACCTTAAACCATGTCAAATCAGATGATTTTTTTTTTTTAAAAAAGAAGCTTAAAATGAATTTGCTCCCTGACAAAAGATAACAAAATAGCCCGTAAGAATAAAGAAAATGATTAGCTCCATTGTCCAGCCTTATTCAATATTTGTAAATAATGTTATCCGAAGTTGTATTTGTGTAGTTCTCTAGTCTAGCTAAACATCGAATCAAGAAGTTGATCCACACGTTCTTGCCTTTGTTGCTGATTGTTTCGAAATTGGCGTAGTTCTTCGTAGATAGGATCATCAGTTTCCAGTTCAAATCTGCACATGGGACATGAATTCGTCTGAAACATAAAATAAAATGTTAGGTGTGAATCAGTAAAGAAAGACTATGAACTAAAACACGAGAATCCTCCGAATAAATTTAATATTACTTAACAGAAGTGTTTACGGAATTTGCATCATTTTTACGTTTTGAAGACTAACAATAAATAATCCTACAAGTTCCATATGTTCATTAAATTCAACATAAAGAAATATCGATAACTTACCCTCTCCAACCACATCGAAATGCACGTATCATGATATTCATGTTTACATGGCAAAATTTTGAAATCCTCCCCGATTTCACCATTCATTTTACATATAGCACACTCGACCTCCTCACCCTGTTCGATTTTGTGCAGTGGAAGTTTTTCGAATGCAGCCTTAGATGCAGGCGGTGTATCTACTTCGAGTTCGATCCCATTGAGCGCTGCCAGGACACGTAATCGTCGGAGATTCAGTACATCCTCTTCGACTGGGTCTGTATTTGGAGCATGTTCATCGAAGTAGTCGGTCATAGTTGGTAGCTGTGGTGAAGGTGTGCAAAGTAGCAGTAGAAACAGCAACAGTAGTGACGACTAGCTACGATGGGGACAATGCTTGTAACGCAATTGGAATGTGTTAATTTTCGAATGGAATGCAGAGCGCCTGTAATTGAAAATCAATAGATTGCTATGAGTGTGCGAATATAACAAATTTAGTATGATTTAAATAGAAATGAAAACCTTGCTTGCGGTAGCAGAGAATGCATTTGGGGTATGTCTGACTTCATTACAGTTACAGCCAGGAAATTATTTTGTTTTCTTTTGAAATGGAGCTGCAGAAAATTAGTATTCTGTGACATTCATTGAATTGAATTCATACAGTAATATTGTTTCTTGGGTTGTTTTGGCCCAAGTAACATGCTGCTTTAAATTTTATTGGTGAACAAAATAAAATAATATATTGTTGCATGCACGCCAAACAAAGCTTATATCATTGAATCGGCGTCAGAAATAGCCACAAACGTCTAGAAACCAGATCGAGAATCTTCGAGAACCCAAGACACAGTCCCATCTCATATGGTAACAGACACAATAGCCGGTGGCGACCACAAGGTTGCCCACCATGTTACATTAGTACCAATAGTACCCGCACCACGTCGTCGTCGACAGTACGCAGAACTTGACTTTCGATCTGTTCATCTTCAGCAGCCGACCGACGAGGTCGTGCCGTGAGCACGCTCGTAGTTTTACTATTCTATCATTTTAAGTTTCGTTATAATAAATCATTTCCTGTTAATATTTTTAGTATGTGCTTACTTTCTACTATAACCGTAGCCCATCCGCTAAAAGCCTTCTCGTAGCCAGATCAAGAACAGTCGACAAAAATCGAGAATAGCCTAGACACATGTAAAAATTCACCACACCAGTTAATGGAGTATAAATATCGCCGCGAGAGGTCTTAGCAGTTAGTTAGAACACTGCGATAGTGAGTACACTGCGATAGTGAGTACACAACTGGCCTGTTCGCGTACCTGAATCTATTATAATATATTAAAATAGATTCGCAGCAAGTCGTTTTCGTACTTTTGCTGCAAGCCAAATTTTGCAGCAAAAAGAAGCCAACTGCCAAATTCTGTTACTGCTGCAGTTTGCTGAAGTACGCGAACAGACCTAACGTATACAGCGGAAATTGATGCAAATAATTGTGCGATACAGCGAATTAAGTATCCGGGGACGGATATTTTTGAAAAGCGATAAAGTGTGAAATTGTAACGTGAAGTCGTAATAGTGCGGTTAATAGTAAAGCGATCTAATGTTTAGAATTATTTGTGTAAATAAAAGTATAATTAGTGGTGTAAAAGAAAACTGTTTTATTTCACGAATGTGGAAAATATCGAATCCACGAGAGGTGTTTTAAAGGTAAAACACAACAATATTAACACCCAACCTGATTTTGCAAGAATATGGTTAATGTTAGAATCGCCAAATCCGCCGAATAGGCGACTAACACGTAGTATGTAAAAATACGCAAATGCTGTATACTCGTATATTCGGACTGATGGAAGTCTGATGATGACCTGCTTGTGGTGACTGTGGTACACAATCTTTCCTGAACGAAGAGTTGACTTTGGGGGTTGACTTTGCGGAGTTAGCCCGTAACAGGCAAATCACAAATATATGCTGAGAGCTGAATGATCGCCATTATGCGAATCCGATTGTTGGATTGTAAGAGCCCGTCTAATTCCATGTCTATGTCGGGATACAGAGAATAATGCAAACTTGTTTTTTTTATATTGTTCTTAAAGTAAACATGCAACACTTTTAATTAAATGCAAAAACACAATCATTTATTATTAAAGTCGCATCAAAAATAGGTTTTTTGTTCTTACTAAGTGTTCGTGCCTTAACTTTTTTTACCCACTGTATATGCTTATACATTTTGCTTGTGCTTCCCTAAAACTCAAAACAACGAGCCGCTACTGAAATACAATCTAAATTCGGTTATCAGAAACGAGCCATGCAATATAAAATAACAATACAAACACGATTATCAGAAACTAGCCAAAACAAATTAGTTTTTTTTAGAGAGCCAACATTTTTTTTTACTAGATAAATATTTATATTTTTTAGATAAACGCCTAACTTTTTTATAAGCAAATTTTAACAGGGCAGCTCAGATTCAATACACAAAATTGCTGAGCTGTTAAGGCCGGCTATACATTTAAACGCCTGAATTTCGACTTTTTTTCAGAGGCTTATTTAAAATAGAAGGTCTAAATGAATCGTTTTGAAAGTGATCGTGGTTATTAATTACATATTAAAATACGAGAATCTGTTTTTATTTAAGTTTTTTTTTTCAAAATGGCCGCCGTAGTAGCCAATCTCCTGAGACCCTCGCGGCGAAAAGCATCAATCGGCGGGATTGTTAGCATCAGTTACAGCAATCTTAAATCAAAATATGGGTTGGAGTGCGTTTATTAAACATGTATCTTCTAGTTGAACCAAGAAAAGAAAAAAAAAGTCAAAAAATCGTCAATTACCACTCCTCATAAAAAAGTACGATTTTTGACCCTTTTTTTCGACAGTTTTTGGGTCAAAAATGTTAAATTTTGAAAATTATTGTGCTTATACTATGAAGAAAACGTGTGCCAAGTTTCATAAGAATCAATTGAAAACTTTTTGAGTTATTTTGCCCGCCAATTAAAAAAAAAGTCGTTTCAAGAAAAACGCGTAGTTTTGACACACAGAAACTCTATGATTACAGCAACTTACCAACTAATCAGCGATTCCAGGCCCATACAGAAGTCCTTCAGTACGTTTATTTTTTAGATGTAATTTAACTATTTATGCAAAAAAATGGAAACTCGATTTTTGAAAATTTTACATGTATCGCCGGCCTTAAGGCAATCTTCTGTCATCGTGGAGCGTAAATAGTTTTTTATTCTTTTTAAACACTAAAACGACCTTTCTGCGCTATAGTTAGTCACAGCAATGGTAATGAATATTCGGTAGGCAATTTCAACATTTGAAAACACACAAGACAAATCATTTTCGTCGATAAATCTTAATAATGCTGGCACGAAAAAATGTGCGAAAGTAAACAAACTCATCGTCCAACGCGGATTCTAATTCAGCTTTTGCTGTTTTTCAAAGATTAGAATCATATTTTTGCAACAAAACTTAAAAGTCTTAGATAATATGAAACTTTTCGAAAATTTGCCGCCCTTCCACTCCTCCCAAATATTTGCCGCCCTGGGGGCAGTTACCCAAAAGTGCCCATACTTAAATCCGGTCCTGAAAGTCGCAACATAAAAAGCCTAGAAGCGAACCACGTTTCATTGCATATTTATTTTGAGAATCATTTTAGTTAATTTTGAAAGAAAACTGCTATACTCAATTAGATACTATTTTATCCGGAACATAACTTTCTCATTCACTTTCCTCTGATGACCAAACGCAGTATACTGTCAATAAAATATTCTCCTCGATATCAGCAGAACAACCACAGAACCATCATTTTGCCTCAATTTATCAATATAAGTATCTTTTATTTACACACAGATCAATTGTTCTCAATCGACTAGCAATTAGAGGCCCGTTAATGTTTTTCTTCCTATATCATTTGATACGGAGAATTTAATAAAATTGTTTGCTTAATATCACAAGATTCATTTGATCTGAATCACATGCAACTCAATGTAAGTAAATTGGCAGTCATATGAGCGTCAAATTTATGAGACAGCTCCAACGTTTCGCAATGCAGTGGTTTCGTTCTGGCCATGAACACACGGAATAATTATCAGATATTTTTTGGGCCTCGTTGTACTATATATATACATATATAATATATATATATATATATATATATACATATATATATATATATATATATATATATATATATATATATATATATATATATATATATATATATATATATATATATATATATATATATATATATATATTTGAAAATCGACCATCTAACTGGGTAAACATAACACCTCTTTGTTTTCCGAAGAAATTTGTGTTTAATTTGCACAATTCACAGTCACTAATTTGTTTGTTGGAGATTAGAGAGTTGCAAGTTGGAAATGGCCTTGTTTGTTTGGCGGATGGACTCGAACAAAGTAAGTGTAAATATACAGAGCTTGATCGAAAGTTCTCTTTCTTTCTTTTCGCTTAATCAGTTAAATCATTAATGTTTATTTTAGGAGTGTATTGTATAATTTGTTTCGCTCGTGAACAAAGAAACATGTTTTACCGAACTATTGATTTTGAGATTTCTGGGTCGAAAACATTATTAATGTTGTTTAGGGGTCCTAATCCAAAGTACTATAATTGAACGATTGATGGTACATTGATGGCAGCATTAAAATTCTTTACGCGTTATTTTTGTGAGGATTGTTGTGTAATGTGAGTAGCCTATTATTACCAGCGATGAACCGGTATCTCAAAAATTCTTTGGATTATCCTCTGTATTAGTTTCTATAGTTTCGAGGGTTTAATACCTACAGCATACTAGGAAACGCAATGCAACCAAACATTGAATTTTGCCCATTTTCTCGTTAATCAGTTTTCACGATTGATGCTCTCACTTTTTTAAGATAATTTTGTCTGTAAGGCATAACAGCCCTCCACCTTCAAACCGAGAAGGGTTCTGAAGGCAAACGATGGGGCTAAGGAGGACCTCATCATCATACTGATCGCTTGAGAGATGGAAGAATGTAGAGTCAAGCCTGGTCAATGCGATGATTGACCGGATGGAGAAGCATCCTGAATTTACTATGCCCTCGTTTGGTTCAGCACTGTTCAAAAAATAAACTACAATGACGAGCTCACGATGCTTAGAGACAGGTACCGGATGGTGCTGAGCTACTTCTTGTATGCGGCTAAATTTAACCAAATCACGAAGTGGTGAGGCACCAACTTTTGTGACTGTCTATGGACAGATCTCCAGAGCAAAACGCAGAGATCTAGTGGAAATTCTCTCCTATATAGTTTCTTTCACTGAGGTCACGCGGACATTGTCTAAGGGTCGCTGCATCCAAAGACATCAACTCCGGACGTTTCTGTCCCTGAAGGTATAAGATTTGTCCAGATCAACTTGCGGCGTGCCAAGGCTTCGTCCTATCTTTTGAGCGAAAAATTGACAAAACTGCAAACTTCCCCCTACATTGCACTTGTACAGGAACCGTGGGTTCTTGTGTTCTGGCTTCCAATCTGCTTGATGCCACCATGCTCAGACAGTTTTCAAGCCGGGACCTGTCAGCGGTCGTCGTACAATACCGAGAAAATGGTAGGCTTAGGCGCACGATAGTCGCCTCAGCTTACTTTCCCTTTGACTCCTTACTCCCGCCGCCGATATAGGAGTTAAAGGACCTGGTCCAGTACGCTGAATCGGAGAGACTGGAACTTGTGGTGGGCTGCGATACAAACTCCCAGCATACCAGCTGGGGCAGCAACAAATGTAACGCCAGGGGTAACAGTCTCTTTGATTTTATTACTTCTGCCGGGCTGATGATTTTAAGCACTGAGACTTCTCCCACATTTGTCACCCCAAACAGAAGGGCGGTCATTGATGTATAGCTATGTTCATCTGGAATAGTTGGATCAATGGCTGGATGGAATGTATCAGATGAGGATTCACTCTCTGATCATCGCTACTTGGTGTTCACTTTAGCCACGGATATAACACCCGTGGTGGAAAGAAGAAACCCAAGAAACACTGATTGGCCTAAGTTCAATCGGCTTCTTGCAGACAGAGCGAGTCCTAGTGGCAGGATAAAATCGCCAAAGTCAATTGAATCCCGGTTGAGCACCTTACAAGTAGCAATGAAGAGGCCTGCCCGAACAGTAAGAGCAGATGTGGCAAGACGATTCCCTGGTGGAATCGGGAACTACAGAAGTTAAGGAAAAGTACCAGGAAAATGCTCAACAGAGCTTGTAAGAGCAGCACTGAGGATGACTGGATCGCCTACAGAGCTTTGCAGAGAACGTATAAGCTGGTGAGGACCTCTAAGAGGGAATCATTTAGATTTTACTGTGAGAGACTGGAAGGCGCACGGGAGACGTCTAGGCTTTGCAAAGTCCTAGAGAAGGATCAATCAGCTAAGTTAGACTCTGTAAAACGCTCGGATGGTGACATTACCAAGTCCAAAAAAATGTCTTTGCAGACTTTACTTAGAACTCACTTCCTGGGAGCTCCGGTGATTGAGTCGCAGAAGGCAACTCCGCCTGTGGCCAAAATCCCTGCTCTTCGCAGCAGTAGGAAGTGCTGGTAAACAAGAAGATCTGTGGTCACTAGTGAAAAGGTCAAGGATGCAATCATGTCTTTTGAAAATTTCAAATCGCCGGGCCTGGATGGTATGTATCCGGTTATGCTTAGGGAGGGAATTGACCACTTGGGGGCAAACCTTAGAGAAATCTTCTGGGCTTGCCTAGCCTTGGGGTATGTTCCGTCACCGTGGCGAGAGGTTAAGGTAGCTTTTATACCTAAACCGGGGAGAGATGACTATTCCGATCCAAGGAACTTTAGACCGATGAGCTTAACTTCGTTTATGTTGAAATGCCTAGAGAGACTGGTCCAATGACACATACGCACTACGGCGTATAGGTTTAACCCTTTGAATGATGAGCAACATGCGTACCAGCGAGGAAAATCATACAAGTCGGCCCTTCATTCTCTGGTGGCCAGAGCTGAAGGAGCGATCTCAAATGGTGAGTATGCGTTGGGGGTATTTGTGGACATTGAAGGGGCCTTTGATTGCACGCCCTTTGTGGAACTATGTGATACTGCGAAAGGTCATGGCGTGGATGATGCCATGCTGACGCAGAGATGGTTGCTGGCGGAAGCTGGATCCGACTGCTACTTAAAAACGGAGGCGACAAATGGGATACCCTCAAGTGGGAGTCCTATCACCGCTCCTTGGAGTATGCTAGTCGACTCCCTGCTAAACGAACTGCAACAAGAAAGGCTGCACGCGCAGGCTTATGCTGATAACGTGGCCGCACTGACTGTCGGTAAAGATCTGAATGTGATATGTAGAAAAACACATCGTGCATTGGATTACAACTGGTGTTCGAGGCACTGCCTAACAGTGAATCCTGTGAAAGTGAAAGCTTTGCACTTCTCAATCTGCCTCCTCTCGACATTCAAGTTCAGAGTGTGGCGATGAGCTCTGCCCATAGACTAGCTTAGCTTGGCTTATGGGTAGGTGAAGACGATGTGACTGCTCTATTAGAGGTTCGATGCGTGAGATCTCTCCGATCCTCACTATGCCTTCAGACGCTCGAGCGCCCTTCCTCAACTTCGGAAGAAGGTACGAAGTAATCCTCTTGAGCAGAAGTAACTGGGACGATCCAGATCTGTGTACGAGGAGATATTCTGAGATCTTCTTCACGGACGGCTCGAAGACAGATGGTAGATCTGAAGCTGGTGTCGATCTACATTCATCGAATGAAAGGTGGGCTTTTTCTCTTGGAGAGCACGTTTCGGTTTTTCAAGCAGAAATATTTTCTATCCTGAGAGCTGTCTGTTGGGCAATTGAAGAAAGATGGAGGGGAAAACTAACTCGAAAATTGTCCAAGAGTGCAGAGCACGATTGAACTCTGTCACCAGATTCAATAGGGTGCATCTGCTTTGAGTACCGGGGCACTGTTGTGTTGAGGGAAATGAAATTGCTGACGCCATTGCGGAGTAAGGTTCGGGACTTCCACTACGGGGTCCTGAACCCGCTTTGGGTGTGCTGACCGCATCTGCACGTGCCATTCTTCGGAAGTGGGTAGATGATGCTCACAAAGATAGATGGACGACTGCTGATGTGGCCAGGCACACGAAGGTCTTCCTTTCAGAACCCAACCATGTGACTGCAGGATTCTTGCTCAATAAGAACAGGAAAGTTTGCACAGCCATTATAGGCATTCTGACTGGACACAACTGCCTAGGAGGACATATGTACCGAAGACCTCAGTTCATCCTGCCTAGAAGAAGCTGACTCTGCGGAGCATTTGCTCTGTGAATGCCCAGCGTTTGTGCGTCTCAGATATCAATGCTTTGGCTGTGATGTTGCACGCATGCAGAGGATAGCCTCTTTTCCCCTATCAGTGATCCTAGACTTGGTCAAGAAGTCTGGGAAATTATGGTAGGCAGGGGGAAATGAGTACAATGGGTCCTTTGGCCTGAGTGCTTAGAGGTGCCAATGCGCCTCTCCCCCAACCCACACATTCCTACATCCATGATCGCAGGATATAAGGGTAATGAAAAAACGGAAATTGCATACCCCTTCCAACAACATTAAGTGATTTACTCTGTCAAATACTTTCGAGAATTCGGTGTAAATCACATCAACTTGTAGACTCTTGTCCAAGGAACAGGCGAGAAGTTTATGAATTATATCAAATTGATTGGCGTAGAGCGTCGCTTAATGAATCCTGGTTGTTCTTTAGAAAATAAGTGGCTAATAACATAATGAATTATATATCAAAATCGCAAAAAATTTTGCCAGCTTTCGAGCAGGTAGGAAAAACTCCAGTGGACAAACTCAAGTTAAACAAAAAGGACAAAGGAACTAATAGAGAAGCTGCAACAGACTTAACAAAAACATTTGGAACACCATCCAGACAGTGTCCGCAGAGAGATCAAAGAAGGATATTCAGATTTCTATCTCAAGACATTTAGTCATCAGAATAACCACACGAGAAGACAGAGACAAAGCAGGATTATCTGAAGAAATGTTAGGAGTGGAAAAGGAAGCAGAGAAAAACTGACCAGACAAATCACAAGGATAGAAGGATTTGCCTCCAGAAAAAATGTGTCAAGAAACTGGTTGGTTTTTAAGGGATCAAGCATACGACCCGAAAGGCTTCCAGTTACTTGAAGAAATACACGCTTGAATATGGCTGAAGTACTTACGTTTCGCTTCTTCAATTGTTCTTTTAGCCGTTTTCGCTTCTTCAACTGTTCAAAGACCGATGTAGTATTTGTAGAGTCAGAATATTTTGGGAAGTAGCGGATGCGTATGCCAAGCATGGGACCAGTCTACCCCTAGCTGGATCGGCAGACATCCCAATTCCTATCCAAACGGTCAAGTACTTGATTGATTCCTATATAATGCAGGTTGCAGTGTGCAGATAGCGAGCTACTCACCAAAATCATGTGGTGCCACCTAATTTTGCAGCAAACCAAAAGGTTTCTTAAGTACACGCACTGACTTCAAAGGGCTGGTCGGCATATATGCTGGCCACTCTCTTGTAGCAGCTCACGCCTCGAAACTATGACTTCCAAGCAGTCACGCCTGAAGGAAATGTCAAGAGGCGAGAGTTCAGAAACAATTCAACATTTCCAGAGTCACTGTCCGGCACCGGGAAAAACCAGACAGCATTGCTTCGACGAGCCCTGGCTGGTGAACCTCACGTCTGGGCCTTCGATGACCACTTGGACTAAACCTTTAAGTACCATTTCTTCTTATCTGGTATCGTTACGGGCCGATAGGCCTATGCGTGATCTTGTTTCGGCCAGAAAAACTTAACCTAATCTTGTCTACCGACACTTACTAAAAGATCAGAAATTTCAGTTGCTTCAAAATTTATATAGCAAATAATCCTCGAGATCAGTTTTCTCACTCCTGTAAAAATTATACACTGGCATGTAGGTTTTCTGCAGTATTTTTCACTGATAGTTTTTTATTATTTTATTTTTACTGAACAAAATGTGATTTACAATATTTATGCATGTTTTCAACACAATTATGTATAATGATTTCTTATAAGCTAGCAAAAAATGTAACTTCAATAGTTTATTTTGTCTCTTTTCAGTTTCAAATTAAATAACACTTAGACAAACTATTATAATCATGCATTTTATTAATAATTGTTTTCAAAATAATGCAATGAAGAAAATATTCGAAATGTTAGCAATGTTTTAAAATGAACAAAATTTTGGGAATTTTAAGGTTTTTAAGGTTTTAAGGGAATTTAGGCTTGTAGCTGTTTGAATAGAAAGACGAAGAAGCGGACTTTATATGATACAATTTGAGAATATAAATATTTTTTTCAAAAATATTTTCATATCTGTGGTTAGTTAATGATGTGATTTTCAGTCACATCGTGAATGAAACAATTTGAATTTCACAGATACATGTAATAGCAATGCTACTCTTCAAGTAATGATTTATCATCATACAATTAGAATGATTTTTCTTTCAGCTATAAATGTATTGTTTTCATTTTACGGGATAAGGTTCACTTGGCATAGTAATTCTAAGTACATAATAAAGCATAAGACCATATCGGGTATTTACGACAATTATTCGTTATTTCTATGAAATTTTAGTTACGTATCGAAATACATACACAACTAGTTTTGATTTAACAAAATAATGTAGCGAAAATTTGGCATAGATATTTTTCGGTATATTGTGTAATTGCAAGATTGATTTGAATTCGTGCAGCAATGTGTTTGGAAGTTTGACGATATTTGGCTAAATATGATGTTAATTTACTCGAGTCTATTAGAGGGCTTTGTATATTGGGAGAGATTTGAATGTGGACATAATATTTTCAGTTTAGACGCATAGATTGAATATAGAGTGAAAATTCGAACGTCTTTAAATGCCTATTTTAGCAAATATGGTAGGATATACTTTTTTTTTTCAAATGTCACACTGTTGAAAATTCAACTATTTTCACCAATATCATCACTTATAAATAACATCAAATGGACTATATCTGAAAACAATTTCCCCAATCACATTGGTGATTCTAAGATCCTGCTCTTTTGTTTCCACTCCTTTAAAGATTTATAATAAAAATGTTGCTTCTATATAATTTGAAAAAATATTTATGAAATTGCAAAAACCATTCGCTCTTTCTTTCAGTGCTCACAATATTTTATGCACTAATATTTAAGTGATAGGACACCATTTGATTTTTCTATAAGATATTTTCCGTCATTTCTTTCACTTTCACTAATTGCTAATTTCGTGGGATTCATTTCGAGCATATGAGTATGCTCTGTTGAAAAAATAACATTCAGTAAAATATTGCAAAACAAATCATGATTATTTTGCATACTCAGTTCCGAATTCATTCGAAAAATATCAAATTCAATTTACAGTGCACCATGATTAAAAAATAATGAAATATATTTAAAAAAAAAAAATATCTATTCATAGTAGTAATTACATACTTATTTTTATTTATAACATTAATGATTCAAACATTTTTGTTTCTTTCTTGGAATAGGTACGCACATTGCATAAATTTTCTTTACATGTTATCTCATGATTTTCATTGACTTTCTTCCGGTCTAAAATGTATGTAAAATTGCATAGCAGTTAAAAAACCTACATTCTAAATAAATAAATAAAAAACACTACATCGTGTCTCGGAAAGGCTTCATTATAATTTTTTCAAACAATTTTGTATGCATAATTTTTCACTTTTATACTTAATTCATTGTTTAATATTATCATTATCATTATTCACGGCATATTCATTGATTTCATTCAATTTCTATAGCTAAGTAAAAGTGTACATACAGTCTGACATAGTTGATTTTAAACTAAAAAGTTATTGATAGTGCTGTGTTGATGAATGTGAACAACTCAAAAGAGGACGAAAATCGAATGCAGGGTCTTAAAAGAATTAGAATATTTCCAGAAAATATAGACATGAAAGTAAACTTGAATTATCGTTAAATAATGATTATGGTGATTTAATTCCATCAAATGGAAAATATTTTCAGAATATCTTCATAATATTGCCAGCACAAATCAGCAAACCTCTTCATGGTCATAGAGTTGATATTATTAAATAATATTAATCAGTATTGAGCTGGCTCATGTTTCTGAAGCAGATGACGTTGTCCTTGGAATTTTTATTCTTGAATTGGAATTTGACTTTAAACGAGGTTTCAATGATGTTTATGATTAATACTTTTTTTTTTTGCAGAATATATTATTTTCAGATTTGATAATTTTAATGAGTTTATGAAAGTAATATCTATATATATATTTCATTGAAATTTGGAAACATTCAAACATCTGTTGTAAATCCTGTCAAAAATAATATTTATTTCACTGACTAACCAGTAAAAAGCTAACAGTTTTATGAAATTCTAGTGATTTTTTGTTTGGCTAAACATTTGCACTGAACGTAAAACCGAGAAAAATATTAACAATAATTAGTTCGATCGACATATTTATCGAGAAATTATTGAAATCATTTCGTCGGCTTACAATTTAGTCTACATCAAACACAAACTGATAAATTGCACTTTAGTAAGACTGCAATAAAAATATTAAATAAAAATATTGAGAGAACTTTTTTGTAGTTTATTCATTATGTGATACATTTTTTCAGGTATATTTAAATGTTCTAGTATCTAAATCAAACACTAGATCCCTAAACATAATGTGTGGTTCTGTATAATTATTTTCACTTTTGTTTCCTAAATTTTTCTTTTCTTGATAAATTAGACCTTTAGCTTTTTTTTACAAGAAAAAAATACTTTCATATCTACTAACAAAACTAACGTCGAAAAAACGAATCAACTTTTGCATTTACCGCCATTGCGCGATTTGTTTAACTTCTAAGATTTCATACCATCTACATTATTTACGGCCTTAGAACGATCAAAAAAATGAAATTTAAACTTAATCTGTTATTGAAATTTGAGCGTAACCGATTAATGATTTTTCATCGGGTATTTCGCCAGGATTATAGCCCGAATTCAGTTGGAACGTAACGGTTTTCATTTGGTGACGACTATCAATCAATTTTTGTAGATTAGCTGCCATCACAATGGTATCACGACCATCCACAAGCCCAGCTTCGACCAATTCGGATGCAATTCCTTCCGAGGAATCTTTCCCGACTGCGAATTCGAATCGGATATCGTGCAGTTCGCGCTTGGTGTTCCGCATTCGAAGGACTAGATTGATAGGAGGATAGTCTTCGCCAGTCTCCGATTTCGAGACTTCCGTTGCAGTTGGCTCGGTCGTACATGTAACAGTTCGCTCAGATGGCTCAGAGGCTTCTTCGCGATCACTTTCAGACGAATCGGCTGCTTCCAGACGATTCATTGGTCGATCTTCGGACTCCGAATCCGACGAATGTTTTCCGTTGTCCTCTTCTTCGCTTGACCAAACCCATTCTCCGCCGACGGTTCTGTGCAGGCGACCTGATGCTCCTGGCTGACGTTTCGCTGCTTTGTGAACTCGTGTTTCCATCGAGGGACCAGTGGCGAGTAGAGTTTGAGTCAGGTACTTTCGATCTTTCGCTTTGCGGAAGAAGGCGTGCTTTAACAGTTCACTGGCCGAGGGACGTTTCGATGCTTCTTTCTGCAGGCACTCTACAATCATTTTGCGGAATGTTTTCCCATATGCTTTGTACTGATCTTTTTCTTCGGCCCCCGTGTCTAGTGTGGGAGGGTCGTTTTGCAAGGTCAGCATGAGAACCTTCATGGGTGGGTACTTGTGATAGGGAGCAGTACCTGTGGCCATTTCAATGGCAGTTATGCCAAATGACCAAATGTCAGCCTTGAAATCATAGCCATGATCCTGTTCCATTACTTCAGGGGCCATCCAACAGGGCGTTCCCACGAAAGTATGTCGAACTTTTTGCCGTGACAGATCTCGACCTGTAGCCAGCCAGGCTGACACACCGAAATCAGCTATTTGTACAGTTCCATCGTCACCCAGGAGAATATTTCCCGCTTTGATGTCCCTGTGGATTTGTCCATTGCTATGAAAATACTCTAAACCTTTGAGGACTTCTTTCAGTACAGTTGCGATGGTGGGTTCATCGAAGACACCATGCTTACAGTTCGATGTTCGCATTTTATGCTTGATTATATCTAAGAGACTTCCACCTTCCAGCAGACGTAGAACCAACCAGAGTTCCTCCTTCACAACAAAACTTGTGTGATACGTTACAACATTTTCGTGATTACAGCTCGACATAGCTTGGATTTCTTTCAACAGCTCATCCATGGACGTGTTCCATTTTTCTAGATTGATTCGTTTTATGGCACATTTTTCGTTTCGGGGCAAGCAGAGGGCGGCATGTACGACAGCAGTGGCACCAACTCCGATTACATCGCGTAATTCGTAGTCGTCCTTACTGTTCGGCCAGGGAACTTTTTCCGATACTGGCACGCTACCAGCTAAGTTGTTGGTCGATGCCATCGTGTTGGTAGTGTTAGTTGTCTTTAGAAGATTGATCGGTAGTCCTTTGAAGGTGATTCGTGGTGGTTGTTTAAGCTGTTCACCAGACGATGAAAATGCGTGGTTTGCAATGAACGAATATAATTCTGAAAGATTAAAGGTTATTTGTTGTTGAAAAATTGAAAGGGTTTTCGTGTTTTTTTTTAGTTTTGTCTTTGAGAGTAATTTATTGAATTGGAATAGTGCATTCGTTGTGACGGTAATGGATACGAAGAAAACTACTACAACAAAACTTTGAATTTCAATTCTGAGCTACGTATATTTATAAGGGACTTGCATAGTTCGAGATTTTTTAGAAATATTAATGGTTAACAGCGTTAACAGCGTTAACAGCGTTTAACGCTGTTTAGAAATTTTAGAATTGCTAAAATTGTTCAACATAGTGAGGTATATTAATTGATAATGACGATGAGCCTACATTGATACAGGAACCAGTGAGGACAGTGATTCACATGCACATTTTTGAGCTACTATCCGGAATAAGCATTTGAACTTCTACAGACTTATATCAGCTAAACTAACAAAATGCTTTTGAGTGAAAGCTCATATGACGATAGCTGACTTATATAGAAAAGAAAGTAGCCTTCGAAGAAGATCTTAGTTACGCTTTGAGTTTTGCAAGTTTGTCAATCTTCTCAACTGCTCACACGAAGAAAACTAAACATACAGATAATTCCAATTGGATGTTGATAATTTCGCTACTTAATGCAAGTTGGAAAGTTGAAAAGAATGGAGACAGAGGACCTAGCTCCAGAACATTGTGCGTCCTCGGTTTTCTTGGCATAGTCAAGGAGTAATATATGAAAGACCTTGCAAATGGCACTGCGAAAGCTTCTGAGCACCAAGTGACGTAGGAAGGGTTAAAAATGGCATGCCCTTAAAAGTAGGATAGTTTGGAATGCTGAAGTATAATTTAAACAGGAAACATTGATCCAGGAAAATAAAATGAGTAAACAACGGCTGACGGTTAAGTATGGTTAGTCAGTCAGAGTATACCAAATAGGGAAAAATAAGTTTATATATAAGGGTTCGCGGAAACTTACGTTGGACTGATTCGATTGCTTTGCGATTACATTCATATTGTGGAGAGCAGTGAGCAGATTCGTATTTCAAGAGTACGGACAAGACGAAGCGAAGAGAGCGTCGAGCAACGAAATCGGTCTGAATTGATCTCGTCGCTACTATCACATTTCTGCTTTGGTCGCTACTCTGACATGGAAATATATGAGCCGTTTGAGCGCGTTGCTCGACTCGATGCTCTCGTCGCTCCGTCTTGTCAGTACCCTAAGAGTGGTCTAACAAGAGATAACAAACATTTTCAAACCTCAGTTTATAGTAGGCATCAAGGTCGAGTGGGGAACTAGAACGATTAAATTTTTCTTGGTACTTCTTTTTGAGGTAAAGGTTTGAATTGGTATACATATTAAACCAAGGAGGATGGTTTTGTTGTTGAAAATATTCCACTGGAATAAATGGAAGAAAGGTAGCTTCTGAAATGCTTAGACTGAAATAGTTGACTGGATCTTTACAGGATAACGGTGACAAGATATTGGCCCAATTGAAAGAGCTTCAAAGACAGTTCAAGTAGTCATAGTAACCGCAAAAATAATTGTATTTAAATAAAATAAATCAATATTTCGAAATGAAGAAACCTAACAGTAAAATACTGTTGGTATCCATTTTAGCAGTCATACACAGTCATCAATAAATTTTCTCTGCATGAAATTTAAATTCTTCATGCGAATTGTATTTATTGCAGTATTTAATACACGTGCAAACCTATTCTTACATATTACTAACAAAAAACCACAATGGCTTTTCAAACGAGTAAATCGATTTTATGATGCAATAAAACCAAGGCCAATTAATGAAAGAATCAAACGATATGCATAGAACATGCACTCATCGAAATAGTCTTCTGAGTATCCAAGAGAATTCTCATTCTGAATGTTCGCTGACAAGTTTAAGGAAATTGTCAATTAAGCATTTCATTGAACCTATTGCTATCGAATGTTTAGAGATGTGAATGGGTTTTATAATTCATTTTGAATTCGTTGGAATAATGGGAAGAAAGTGTATTTTTTTGTCGTTTCAAGACAGCGGGTGGTCTTGAATTATTCGATGTTTGTCCATAAGTTATAGACATCACTTACGGCTTTGTGAATGTTTTTTTTAGATTGAACAACTATATAAATGTACTCAATATATATATATATATATATATATATATATATATATATATATATATATATATATATATATATATATATATATACATATATATATATATATATATATATATATATATATATATATATATATATATATATATATATATATATATATATATATATATATATATATGTATATATATATATATCCCTAAGTTAAAGTGAGTTTTAAACATTCACTTACTATGCTGGAAATACCATACCATACAGCATGATTCAGATGTGTATAAAAACCTTTTATGCTAGATTATAAATAAGAGTGCTAGAGACGAAAACTGTTCATGGGAGTTGTGATTAGTCTCCAACCTAGGGCCAAGCTAAACGCGTCCATAACAGAATAATAATCCACCCTGTACATCCCTGGCTTAAAGAACAGCTAATATAAAGGGATATATCACACTGCCATCTGAGCATGAGTAATTTCAGCTTTATTAGATAACATTTTATTGACCGTCTACACAGGGGAAAGAGCATTAACAACTGGAAAGCTTTTCGAGTCGCAATAGCTGAAGTAGACTTAAGAGGACAACACCGCTACAATTCTAGTGAAGGATGAACGCAATTTCTACAAACTTCACAATTCAATTAAGTTACTTATACGAAGGCAAACCAAATTCAGAGAAGATAGTATTTATTAAATCTTTTACCAGCCGGAAGCAAATTATAATAATAAAATAAAATAAAATGAAGGTTCAGTAAACAAGGTTAATACAAAAAGCCAATATGATGCTTAAATTGTATGAGTGACTGCGGTGGAGGACCAAACAAAAGCTCACTGTATCTATTAGGAATGTGCAATAAGTGCAAATGAAAATATACGTCACTCCATGCGAAGGGTATACTAAATGGTAATAGTTATGTATCAGAACTATTTATGTTTCGATGTGGGAGCTTGGAACTGCGGTCTGACAGGGTAGAAAAGAAGGAACTTAAATAACAAGCACTCATGAAAACTTGCATTTTGTGTTGGAGCGAGAAATCTCAATAGGTCTTGGAATAAACTCCTTTACTAGGATCCTGAAGTCGTGTCGAAGAACCTTATCTATTTCAGCCCCAGGCTGGAACGGAAGCCAAACCAGCTAACTAGCTTCATTTGTTTTCAAATAAAAAAAGACTAAAATGAGCAGCGCAAGAGCCTAATGCAAAGCATCGAGCCAGGTAAAGTACATGGTGGACATAGGTGGAAGAACAAGCCGAAAATGTCGCCATTTCGCGTTTCTCAAGGCTTGAAGAACAAAAGCAGCAAAGTTGATCCATTCGCTGAATCTATCGTGCAGTTTGGAACGAAGTGGAAGTCACAGAAAGAAGAACCAGGAGAAATATTTACTCTGCATTTGGTGGGCAGTATCAACAAATCTTGAACGAGGTGATGAGCATGGCTAACATGCTTAACCCGTAAAAAGTACCTGGAGCAGATATAGACTTTACGAATTATGACGAACATCTTATTCCCAATTTTTCATTCAAGGATGTGCCCAAAAACTTGTAAAACAGAAAATATTATGATATATTTTTGGTTATTTATTTATTTCGCTACAGATACAATAAAATTACAGTATCAAGAATGAAGAATGAAACATAATTAAAATAGGCTATATAAGAGATTGGAGGAAATCAAACACCAAGTTTATTCCCTGCATTTAGAAATGGCGAATGATACTACAGGTAGAAAAGGGGACATTTTAGATATTCTAGGAAATGCAAACAGGGCCTTCGAATGTGAGAATGATAGAAAGAGGAAAATGATCACGAGGAAACTGAAGGAGCTGACAAAAGGAAAGGATACCATGAAAAAGAGTGCCGTAGAGAATATCCGCAACTATGTGATGAACAAGTCCACGGTCCAATTCATAGAAGGGCAAATGGAGCTGCTTAACCAAAGTCTGCATTTTGCTGTCAACATATCCAAGAGAAGACTTATTAGTAGACATCGAGACAGCGGTAAAAAACAATTCTCAAGATGAGAAAGCAGAGATTAGTGGCAATGTCGCTAAACTCATCACGAAGGAAAGCAGTAAGAGGAGGAACGCTGGTAAGGTACAAAGGGTGCTTGAAAAGTTGGCTACCAAACCGGTCTTTGATACCAAAACAGATAAAGGAATCGCCGTAGCCATAATCAACAAGGATGAATATAACCGATTAGTTATTTATTTATTTATTTATTGTCCAAATCCACAGAACAAATCCAATTATAGATTAGACAAGAAGAAAAAATAAAAATACATACAAGTATATAAATATGTAAGAAAAAGAAAATAACATGGAAACCAAGAAAATTAATCAAATTCAGAATGGAATAATAATACAAAAAAAAAAGAATAAAAAGCTAATCGACCGAAAAAGAAACAAATAAATTGAGTAAATTAGGACATATTCCGAGTATATGAAAGAACGCTATTTTTTAAAGCATTTTTAAACACAGATAACGTTCGAGGCAGACGACCAAGCTTAAGGCTATTGTGCTAACAAGGCAAACGTAAAAGGAGGGGAACGAAATATGTGTCGGTACGGGCAAATGTAATATTAAAGTTAAATAATATTCTACTGGAACGGCCCGATTCTCTAACAGAAAGTTGAATGCTGGGGTCAACCAATATACTGCCGTTAAATAGTTTAAAAAGGAGGCAATCGTCGAGGAACACTCTACGTGACTCAAGGGAAGGAATTTGAAGGATGGAGAGGCGCATACTGTAATCACAATACGGAATACTGTACTTATAGAACAACGAGCGGGTGAATCGGCGCTGCACGGATTCAACCGCATCGATCAAGTATCCGTAATGTGGACACCAAATTTGGCAACAGTATTCAAGAACACTACGGACAAAGGAAAAAACAGATAAAGAGAAGTGGAAAGATTAACAAAACGTTTAGAGGATCTGATGATGAACCCGGAAAAACGAGAAGCCTTGGCAGTGACGTGAAATATATCACGTCGAACTTCAATTTGGAATCAAAAATCACGCCAAGGTCCTTGATATTAGAAACAGCATTGAGATGAGAGCCAAGGACACAGTAGGAGAAGGGCAAAGGAGATATTTTGTGGGTGAAAGACATTTGATGACACTTCGCAACATTCAAAGTGAGGGAATTAGCAGTGCACCAGTTAGCCAAAGTATCCAAATCGCTCTGCGATATGGTACAGTCACTAGCGGATTCAATTACTCTGAAAATTTTAAGATCATCAGCGTACAAAAGGCAGGATGAGTTAAAGAGAGAAGGAAGGTCGTTAATAAACAAAAGGAATAATAAAGGGCCAAGATTGGATCTTTGCGGAACTCCTGAGGTAGGAAAAAAGGTGTTGAAGAGCAAGAGTTAACAGTAACGACACAAGAGCGATCACAAACGTAGGAAGAGAACCAACAAAAAAGGGCACCAGAGAGACCAAACCCAGTTAGCTTTGATAGAAGAATATCATGGTTCACAGAATCGAAGGCCTTGGCAAAGTCGGTATAGAGGACATCTACTTGCTTTTGCTGGTCGATTGCGGAAGCAACGATGTTTCTCAAAGTCGATAAGTTTGTAGACGTTGACTTACCTTTGATGAATCCATGCTGTTCCCTGGCCAGCAAGGGCTGGACGAAAGGGTACACTCTATTGTAAACGACTCTTTCGAGAAGCTTACTTAAGCATGGTAAAAGGTAAAATGGTAAAATATGGCATGGTAAAATATTAACAGCTTTAAGGATGGGAAATATGTTGGCGGATTTCCAAAGGGGAGGAAAGGTCCCGGTTGAAATGCTGAGGTTAAAAATTATTGAAAGAGGAACACACAAGGAAGATGAAAGTGATTTGGTGAAAAAATTTGGAATGCCGTTAGCACCGAAAAAGTAGAAAGGGTACAATCAGGAACTGGAAAAAGGTTGAAGGCGAAGAGCTACTATGATGGGAGGTGAAAGAAGAGAAAAATTGGGCAAAGAGCTCACAAGAATCTTGAGGCGAGGACGCAGACTTATCATGCAGATACATAGCAGAAGGCATGCCAGAGGAAGTTTTAAGGGGTGTAATATAAGACCAAAAAGGTTTAGGATTGTCAGAAGTAATAGAAGTTTCGACATATTCAAGGTAAGCACGCATAGCGCCGTTGGCTGCCCTTTTAGCAGCAGCTCGTAACCTTTTAAAATTCAAAAGGTCATCATAGCTCAACAACAGGAATTACCATGAGCTAAGGAATGATTCTTTACGAGACTCTATCAAATGAGTGGAAAGAGTCATGAAAGAGCACAAAGATGGGAATGTCAACAAGCTACGGGTCTCAAACTCCGCGTTGCCAAGAATCAGGTGCTCCAACAAGGAATATCGCAAAATGGATCGTAGACGAATGTTGGGCCTTAGGGAAAGTTAGTGATAGATCAGTTAAAAACCGAGACGAAGTGATAGAGCGGCTTGGAAGAGAAGAAGATGATGAGCTAGTTGTATAACTTGATGTAAAGGCTCTGTTCCCAAGCGTTACCGGTAAAACAAGCACTCGCGTTCTTTGAGGACAGAGAAGAAAGATAAAAGAATATTAGAGAAGAATAGCTCCCGATAGGGCAGAAAGAGGGATAAATACTATTTGAAACTTGCCTCGGTTTGCATGAATGAAAGCTAATTTACTTTCAGAGAGAAGTACTTTAAAGCTATTAAAGGTGTCGCCATGGTAAATCCTTTATCTTCACTTATGAGAGATATTTATGGGCAGACTGAAAAAAAAATACATGAAGAAAGTTCGCTTCCCCATGTATGGATGAGATATGTAGACGACATCCTGGCGATCGTGAAAAAAGATGCATCTATTTTACGATCTAAGTACATAAGGATATCCAATTTTCAAAGGAAGTCGAACCACACGGGAACTACACGCCATGCAGACGGCGTTGAGGACTATAGTACATGGCGTGGAGGACTATAGTACATGGCGTGGAGGACTATAGTACATGGCGTGGAGGACTATAGTACATGGCGTATAGTATATGGCGTGGAGGGCTATAAGCATACTATGTACTATGCCGTGTGGCGCTATATTTTATCACAAATCGACCGAAATCGACTATGTACATGGCGCCAGAAGTCTAAAAATTATAGCGTCTGGCACTATGTGTTTTTTCAGTGCATCTGAAGATGATCCAGTTCGCATCCAACAAAAGGCCACGAGCCTTCTCAGTTCTGAGCATCTGGAGGTAGAGCAGTTGATGTGAGGTGATGGAATTCTATTGACGAAATTCCCGAGAGATAAATGACATCAAAGACCATATACTCTCCTATACTCAAGAAGCTTGCTGACATTTATACATCTCCTCACACAGTATGGCTGCGAGTTATAGTTGGAGTGCCATGAGCCAAATTACATGGCTCATGGCACTATGTAATATAGCGTGTGGGGCCATAATTTATGTGCCATGTAATTATGGCGCTGGGAGCCATACTGCATAGCTCAGGGTTCTATGTACATAGCGTGCGGGACCGTAAATGCTGCGTCATGTTACATAGGACCACGCGCTATGTAGATTCTGACATTATGGCGCGGGGAGCCATATTGCATAGCTCAAAGTATTATGTGCATAGCGCATGGGGCCATAAATAATGCGCTATGTTACATAGCTCGAGATGCCATGTGGATTTTCAGTGTAAGGCTTTTGACCAAGTTTGAAACGTAGAACTTGTATTTAAATCTATGAGTTTGAAATGCGGTCTGTAGAGACTGGAGTATAGCGGGGATCACCTTATCACCATTTTTGTATAGCTCATCCACCAGGTGAGTAGCCTAAAGGGTAGAGTAGCGGCTGTTAGCGAGTGCGGTCCATTGTTCACATCTAGCCATGGTCAAACACCGGATTTTGAGTTAACCTTGCTCTAAGCAGGTACCTGAGTCGAACCAGGGGTAAAGGGAATACACCCTACACTGGTAAGTAGTGATCGTGAACCAACCAACTTCACCCCCGGACTCTAAACGGTTCACAGTAGGATAACTTGAGTTTTTAATCCTATGACTAAAGTAGTATTCTTCTGCCGGTGGGTTCGAGTCCCATCGTAAGCTCATGGTTGTATTTGCTCGTCTTTTATTGTTTTATGCCAGCGACTGTGTCACCAGCACTCCATTAATTGTCGCATAAAAATGTTATGGCAGCTAGGTATAAAACCAGTGCTATGCAAGAATTCAATAAATATGTCATTTAATTGCTTTTAATGGAATAACTAAATCGGTTTCCCCCAAGAAGGTGGTGGGTAATGATGAAATCAAAAAGTTCCTCACCTCAGCCATTAGTTCATTATGAGCATTAAAGTCAGCCCCCAGAAAAAGAGGTACTCCAACTTTCATGGCTTTAGCCACAACAACCTTGATAATGTTGCAGGGATGGCTAGTGCCATGATCATGTGCCGTATAGCAGGAAACAAACCAGCATGATCTTTGATCGATTTCCACTGTAACAGCCATGATATCCTTGTCACAGAAATTGTGTAGTAAAAGGACGTTAGTGGTTTTCTTGACAACAATACAGACACGTGGCTTGTGTAAGCCGTCGGGTACTTTCAGTCTGCATCCATTGGTACGTAGCCCGCAAACCAGTTGTTGGCACCCCACGATTCTTGGACTAGGATTAGCTTTCTTCTCTGTCCTAGACAAGCGGAGAAGCAGGGCAGCTGATGCTGCTTTGGTATGGTGTGGAGATCTGCAGTACGTTCACCATCATTCATTGTTGATAAGGGTTAGGTCGAGGTCTCCCCCCTCGGACATAGGAGCTACCCAAGCCTATTCATCTGCATCCAGAGTCATGAGGTCCGGAACTCGGAGGTAGTCCCGACGCTGAACCCATTGGCATAGAGGATTCCACATCTGATTCTACCCCAGACTTCGCCCTCAGACAGGCGACAGTCCCCTCTTCAAGTAGTTCCCCGGCCATTTGAGCCACCTGTTTTGAGTCAGGCTTCACATTTATCGGAGTTTCTGAAACAGAGCTCTTTGGCCTGACGCTTCGACAGATCCGTAGAGCCAATTTCTCGACCCCGTACCTGATAACGTCCTTACAGGGCATCCAAAACCGGCAGTGCTTCTTCATTAATAATGAAAAAGGCTTCCCGTCGATTATCTACTATTAGCAGAATATTTGAAACAAAAATTCTTTTAGCTTCTGCCGAATTTTATGCATTTGATTTGCTAAAAGCTGATTTTGATATTTTTTAAAAATATATGTTCGATTTTACTATATGCTGTGGCATGAATCGCCGATTTATGTTAAATGTCGAAAATGAAATTTTTTTATTTCCGACAAAAATGGCTTTACAGAGCCATGCAGAGCTATTATACCAAGGTATCAATGTGATACGCATTGCTAAAATTTTGGATACGATGGATACGTGTTTCTTACTAATTTTGATGAATTTGAATACGATATAAAAGCTCTGAAGTGGCAGCACTGCTTATGTCTCGCACAATTTGCTTTTAATATTAACAATTGTAATGAATTAAGTTGATTTGTCATTGCACTTAGCTATTTTCGCATCAAATATACTAAGCACTTGATAAGCTTGCCGACGTTTAATAAGATTCACTAGTGAATTTAAACATCAATTTATTAGGTATTGACATTGTCTATTTCATCTTAGATGTCGCATTAAATACCGGCTATTCGCATAGTTTGCTTTGTCCATATACACATAGTCTATTGATCCCATAGTTCGTAGAATAACTCACTCAATGCAACAGACAGAGAAATATAAATTTCAAATTCAAAACCACCAAACAATTTGTTGATGACAATACAAGATCAGTGTTCCGCATGACTGCTTGCATTGAAGCGAAATGACCTTGTGTCATTAAATTGGTTCAAGAATTATTAGAATTCATATATTTGCGATAAAACAATGTGGTGGGCAGGCAGTTTGCTTTTTTTCAGCGCAACACAACTCCTTCACCCCAAAAATATGACTTTTTTCTTTTGAAACTAGATTAATGTGTGGCTGCAGTGCGAAAGAGCTTAACTCGGCGCCTGATCGTAAAGCTTTTACGCCCAGTATTTTAAATATGCAAAATCATCTCGTTTTTTTTCCAGGCTAAGAAACAAATAAACATCGAAACTTAATTTTAGAACGGAATTTCATAATTTTAGAAATTACTTGGCTAGTGAAATAAATCTTTCGTCGCAAAATGCATTAAAAACGTTTGTGTGAGGTCAGAAAAAATTCATCCTACCCTGAATTCGAGACGGGCATTGAGACGGTCACAGCAGAATTCGAGAACATTTTTATTTTTTGAATAGATAGCATTCGAAACAAGGCTAATGATAAATGTTTACAAGACCAGGGTTAGATTTGAGTTCCTTATTAATAAAAAAAAATATCTATCTAATTTGCAATGAATCGTTAACAAAAAAGATCATAGCAATCGATATGTTTGCGAACGAATCAAATTTAAATTTGATATTTAATTAACAAACAAGATAGAAAGATCGATATTCGCGAATTGAATATCAGCCACAAAAAATGTTTATGAGATTGATAAGACTAACGAGATAATATTGAAAGCAGTAGACATTACTTCAACGTCTAGCGGCTCATTAGCACTACGCGAGTTTATTTTATGGTAATATATTGGTATAGTATTTAAGAGGTAGTTGAATGTTTGCTTATAAAAGCAATTGATGCAAGTGATGAGGCTGGAAAGATACTATCGAAAAGAAGGAAGTGAACAATGTCGAATTCAGAAAAAAATGTAGGGAAAGAAATATACAAGAATTGAAAGAAAAAGATATGAAATGAAAGAAAAACGAACGATGTCAGAATGAGGAAATTAAAAGACAAAAGAAAGGAAAGAAATACAGATGACGGCAATGAAAGAATAAAGATGACATAGAGAGCCAAATGACGAAAATAAAAGTTAAAAAAGAAAAATAAAACACAAAAGAAGGAAGTGAAAGAAAGGGGAAGAAATAATAAAGAAATAAGAACATTAAAGGCAAAAAAGAACCGGAAAGCCAAAAGACGGAAGTCAAAAGCAAAAGAAGGAAATGGAAGATGCTAGAAAGAAGTGAATAGCGCGTGAAAGTAATAAAATAAATCACGTCGTGAAACATAAAAGAACGAAATGAAAACAAAAGGATGAAGTCAAAGGCGAGAGAAGCAAGCCAGAAACAAAGAAAGTCAAAAGTAAATGAAGGAAATTACAGAAAAAGCAAGAACATGAAAGACAAATAAAGGAAATGAATGCCAAAGCATAGAAAAAAATGACTAAAGTAGTAAATAAAAGACATAAGAAGAAAATTAAAGGCAAAATAGAACAATTATAGACAAATCAAAGAAGGAAATGAAAGACAAGAGAAGGACATGAAAGACAAGAGAAGGAAATGAAATGCAAGAGAAAGAAATAAAAGGCTAGAGAAGGAGCCAAAAGACTCGAGAAGCAATTAAATGACTAGAGAAGGGTACAAAAGAAGGAAATAAAAGAAATAAAAAACAAATGAAAAAAAATACAATAAAAAAGGAGGTCAAAGAGAAAAGAAAAAAAGAAAGAGAAAATGAGGAATGAAAAAGAAAATAATGAAAGAAAGAGAAAATAAGGAAAGAAAGAGAAAATAAGGAAAGAAAGAGAAAATAAGGAATGAAAGAGAAAATAAGGAAAGAAAGGGAAAATAAGGAATAAAAGAGTAAATAAGGAAAGAAAGGGAAAATAAGGAAAAAAAAGAGAAAATAAGGAAAGAAAGAGAAAATAAGGAAAAAAAGAGAAAATAAGGAAAGAAAGAGAAAATAAGGAGAGAAAGGGAAAATAGGAAATGAAAAAGGGAAGAAAGAGAAAAAAGTAGGGAAAAAGAATAAAAAGAGAGAACTAAAAAAGTCGAAAAAGAGAGACAAAATACGAAAAAGAAAGACAAAAGACGAAAAAGAAAGACAAAAGACGAAAAAGAAAGACAAAAGACGAAAAAGAAAGGCAAATGATGAAAAAGAAAGGCAAAAGAAGAAAAAGAATAGAGGAGACAGGAAAAGAAGGAAGAAACAGACAAAAGAAGGAAACTAAAACCAAAAGAAGTAAGAAAAAGGCAAAAGAAGGAAGGGAAAAGCAAAAGAAGGAAGGGAAAAGCAAAAGAAGGAAGAGAATGGCAAAAGAAGGAAGAGAAAGGCAAAAGAAGGATGGGGAAGATAGAAGTGTTGTTAAATAAAAAGGATCTCAAAAACAAAAGAAGGAAGCAAGAAAAACTCAAACAGATATAATAGTGATTCAAGGACAAAAAAAGTGATGAAGTAGAATTGAACTGAAGGGTAAAAAAGAGCTGAACATTAAAAAAGGAACTGCAAGATAAAAAAAGAAATTGAAAGGCACGCGGTAATTAAACATAGCAGACGAAAATAAAATCCAAAAAGAGGAGGTGAAAGACATGAGAAGAAGTGAAGCCATAAGAAGAAGTGAAGCTATAAGAAGAAGTGAAGGCATAAGAAGAAGTGAAGGCATATGAAGAAGTGAAAGGCATAAAAAGAGAGTGACAGAAGAAGAAATAAGAAGAAGAATCATGTGTTTGCACTATGACTAAAATTCTTTTAAATTCTAAGCTGTATGTTTCATTTCAGATATTGACAAATATACTCCCTGAAAATGCCGCCCTGCACGCGTAGAAAGTTTAATTGTCGTGAGCTTTCTTTATAGTATTGTGCAGGTATACAAGCACCGAAGAAACATTCATATTATCCGAAAAGAACCAGAACAGCCAAGTAAAAATAGACCACTAAGCGAGAAACTGAGCAAGTGTTCAATAAATCGTCCAGAGCATCCTAGTGAGGGAGATTTCGGGCAATTGTCTAGAATTATTACATAGTCCCTTAACAATCAAGTGGAAACGCAAATTGATTATTTAATTGTGAAAGTTTTTATACGCAAACTTTTCTTGAGTTTTGAATGAAATAAAAGCTAGTTTAGTTTCGAAAGTAAACTGTTTTGATTTTCGAAACGCAAACAATTGCGAGTCCACGAATTGTGTTTCGATAAAAGCACAACAATTCATACGTAAGGTTTATGAAACATTCTATAAGAATAGAAACTACGACTGGCGAAATATTTTCATAACCGAACATGTGTATGTCACTGCTCCAAAATTAACGACACAAATCGATAAGCCTTTCGTAAACAATGCTCATATGAACATAGCAGTGCAAAAATTAACCAATTACAAAAATTTGAGATTAGCATATTAGTGTTCGAAGTTTTTGATGATGGGGGCGAAAAAGTGGTGGAGCAGGGATGAAGGTTAGGTTAGGTTAGTGAAGAGGGCTGCCGGGAACGTGGCCAGCATTAGGCCACCAGTTCGGTCCCATTTGCCACCCTCATAGACAATCACACGCATTCACACTTACAGCCATGGCACTGGCGGGATTCGAACCGTCAGGCCCCATAGCACGCCGCTTTTCGGCCTGACACCTTAGCAAGCAGAGCTACTGGGCCGCCAGGGGATGGAGGTTAAGGTAGTGGAATATTTTCAAAAAACTTCACCCTGCCTTTTTAACTATACGAATGGAGTCATTCGATCCTCTTCATATCCCTCCACCTCCATTCGCCCGAAGGTCTCACCATCTAGACATTTACTAAATTTGTAATTTCAATCAAAACCACATTCTCCCCTACCAATCTAAAATAACATTGACTCTAAACCTACTGATAGCAATCGAAAAATATTCCGCTAATTAGTAAAATTATTAAGACAGACTCGTTCCAGCAAACAGCACACACATTTGATACGCACCACAAATATGCCTGTGTGCTAGATACAAAGAACATTTACCATTACCACAACATCCGATGAATAAAATACGATAAATGACATACAGCCGAAAACATGTTCTGTTGATATTAAACTTGTTAACGCTATTTTTAGATGAGCATTAAAAAAGACCTATAAATATGCTATACGACCTTGCTGCTGCGCGGCATGGTTTTATCAAGACAATCAGCATTTGTATTGAATGCATGTAGTTTGTTCTACGTTTGCAGTGGTCGACGACATTTTCATTTATCTTTTTTTTTATCTTTTAATTTGTTTCTTCGTCTTTTATCATCCATTCTATGCATTTATTTCACCAACATGATAAATGTACTTAGTAGGCATTGGGTTATATGCAAATGTATAAAGTATGCCTTGAAGTTAGAACTGCATTTGAGCTGAGTAACTATTGCCAAATATTCGCGTGGATCGTCTACGGTAGGTATAAATTTGTAGGGGAGACAAGCGTCAATTGGACATAGTATATCGATTTGAATATTTAATAAAGGTAGCTTCAGATAATTTGAAATGAAGTCGAAGGTTTTGTAGTTGACTGCAGACTTGATACTTAAAGTAACTCCAAATGATACAAAATTATGGGATAATATTTCGAAGTTACCGTTATATTTGTGCGTTTTAATGAGGAAACAATATTTTATTATGAGGTGATGGAATAACGTAGAATAAAATTAGTTGGTCCATAAGACGACGTAGATAGACGATTTAAAAGTTGACATCGTTACACTTTCGGCATGAAATTTTATAGTCTAGTGGGTAAACCAATAGCTCCGAGTGTTTGGGACCCTGATTTGCATCCAGGTTCAGACTAGGAACTGCGCATCGAGCTTTCAGTTCATCTAGCTCTGATTAGGTACCTGTGTTAAATCAGGGATAAAATGAATCGTGGAACTAATCACTCTACAATCGTATCCCTACATTGATTGTAAATTTGTGACTGAAGCTTTCTATCAGCTTGAATCATTAGGCTCAACAAGGATTGTTGCTTTACAGTTTCGGCATCGGTACTGGTTTTCTAAATATGAAATCAAAAGACTACAAAAACCTGTGGACAGTTCGAATAAACAGCTCCGAAAATGCAAAGGCGATTTCTCTAAAGGATTGCAAACATGAAATAGAAATAGAGCGTTTATTTGGTAGCTGTTTTGTTTTTATCTAATCCTGAAGTTTGTATTTCCATAGGAAATTTCTAGGTCTTTGATTACAGAAATTATAGATCAATTTTCTTTGAACACTGGGAAAAACTTTTTAGGCGAGCCATTACTTCAAAAATCGTCTAACGATTCCTTGAAATAGAAAATTCCATTTTCTAGCATGGCGTTTTCTAGGCCAAAGCAGTGGGAAAGAGGATATACTTTTTGTGTTCGACTAAATTTTTCCGCACAAATGGTTTTTCAAATTACTGTCCCCCGAGGTTCTTGAAACGACTAGCTGAACTTTATTACTACATTATATTACCCGTATTTTGTAACCAAAATTTTTAGTTAGTCTGTGGTAAAGATACATATTGTATATCTACAGATGCTATAGCCCAATAACCTTATGTGCAATAACTTTTGGAAAATTGGCGAAACATCAGCATCGGAAGGGGCGATTTTAGCTTAATTTAACTGAAATGTTTGTTTTACTCCCAACAAAAAACATTTTCGGATGCTTGGGATAGAGAAAGACCATTCATCTCAAGTTATCGAGTCATTTTGACAGCCGACATTTTTCTTTGGAAATTTTAAACGTGGTTGATTTGGATTAAATAGCAATATTTTTGTATTTTTTTATTTCCCGCTGCAGGTTTCCAGTAAAATCTATCGTTTTGTTCCATAATATTAATTTACGTGTTAAAGCAATTATGTCCACCTCAAATTCCAAATGTTCTCCATTTAGACATTTCGAATAATTTATCAGTAGTATCTAGATTATTGCGATGGTGCGTATATTTGCAGTAAAAAAACTTAAACAACCGTCCTAGAATAGTCAACATCATACGTTGCCGTGACGATATGAAAATGATTCTCTTCAGGGTGCTGGATAAAATTAACAAATTATTAAAACTCCTTCAGAAGCGAGTTTCGTGGAACCGATTACTTGGTCGAATCCGCTTTTAAATTTCGTTCTGAGCTAGATTTTAATATCAGTTAATAACTTGCCTCAGTACCAGTGGCGGCTCGTCAAGGTTGGCCCGGCCCGGCTGGCCTACCCTGACGAGCCGCCACTGCTCAGTACTTTTTATGTGGGAGTCGAGACATGATCAGTAAAAGCTTTGAAGGAGTTTAAAGTGAAAACACACATCGAAGAACACTTTGCGTGCTTCGAAAGAGGGGATTTGAATGATGGGAAGACGTAAAAGTAAGGATAATAGGGAATATCGAACTTCAAAATAGTGATCAGGTAAACCTACGCTGAATTGACTCTATAGCGTTAGATAGATATTGAAAATGAAAGAACCAAATTTGATACGCAATATCAAGAATCTTAGTTCATATGGAAAAATTCGAACACAGAAGAAAGGTTAGTAAATAAGTAAGCAGAACGCAAAACACTTTCTAAGCTGCTCTCCATCAGACAGGTAAATACTAGACTAAGAATAAGAAAATACATAGGGCACATTTTTATATATCAATTAAATTTGGTGGCTCTTCAATATGTTTAAAGGCGTAATTTGAATGGCAGAAGTGGTTAAGGGCACCCAAATAAGCTTGCGGTTGATAAAAGTGCAAAGTATTATTTGAAATCATCCGCACAGAGAGGACAAAAGAAGTTTATAGCAGAAAAATGGCCATTAACAATCAAGATAAAAGATAGAAGACAAAAGGTAGAATCCGGTTTGGAAAAGAAAGGAGAAGAAATAGAACCATTTAGGATGACTCTACAAGGATGGCTATCAACATAGATGGAGATCCAGGAGAGAAAGGGACCGGAAATTCTGAAACCATCAAGTTTTTTAAGAAACATTTTCTGGTTCACGGAGTCAAGTGAAAAGTTGACTCCGACAAGTTAAGTTGGGAATCAAAGGCTGAGGCGCCATAATATGAATTAGTCATGTTAGAATGAACTAGAGTTATCAATTACAGTTAACATATTGTTGAGCGGCCCTAAATAAATCATTACTGCTCAGGAACAAGAAAAGACTGGACAAAATTATATGCTCTATAATAGATAAGTAGTTCAAGCAGTTCACTAAAACAACAAAGAAGAGTATTAGGTCAAAAATTTTAAACAGTGAATGAATCAATAGCTTCGAAAATCGGGATAATATAAGCAGTTTTACGCTAGCAGCAAGGCTCATGTTAGAAATGATGAATGAACTAATATAACAAGGAGACGAAACTGATTTCATCAATGTATTGGGAACATCGTCCAAACCGCAACCGACATCGGAATTTATGTTGCGCATTTTGTATTTGATGGGATTAGTACAAACCAAGAGCAGGGTAGGTGAGGTAGCTCTTAGTCTGGTGTGAAATTTAATAATCTGGCATTATCTCGACTGTGATCCGAGAAATGCTAAGTGTCTGATCTCTTGGCGCACGCAAGAGATATGCTGTTTTCGATATCTTGGTCTTGGCGTATTTCGCTTTGTACATTATTCTGTACATAGGCATTCCGTGAAGTTCTTGGTCAAGCTAATAAGCCGGAAACTCTCAAGTTTTCGTCGATTCTGCTGTACCTTTGAAAACACTTTCTTAGTGTCTGGCAATCTTCATCTAAAACATTTTTTTATTTTGATAGTGCTTTAACGCTTAAGGCACTGCTATCGCAAAATCCATGCAAAATATTTATGACTCCATACTTAGTTTAGCGAGTCCTGTAGATTTTAAGACTATTTTCAGAACAATTAACCAACAGCAATAAAACGGGATCCGGTCCTGGCCTCCCTCAGTAAGTTTTTTCACCGGTTTGGATTGAGAGCCGATGTCATTTAATAAGCTCCGAGCGTTCTGGCCAACGCAATCCATCTAGCGCAAACCAGCTCTAGCACTATGTCGTCTGGCATATAGCCTCATATGAGCAGGTGCGCGCCCAGCCGACCGGAATCTACCGAGCGTTATCTTTGTGATAATATCTGCTTGTAGGTAATCGCGTACAACTCAAAGTTTTAGCGTCTCCCGAATCGTCCTTCTATACATTTGGGGTCAACTTTCCCTTCGAACACGGCTAAGAAGTCAGAATACCTTTGACAAGCACTCAAGTCTCGGTTAGATACGTTTGTACTGTACTTTAGATTCATGCTCCACTTCCGTAATGGTTTGACAAACTTAAGGTTCTCTTCCGGAAGACAATAGCATCAGGTACTTCATATTTTCTTCATTTACGTGCAGCCCCAATTTTTGAGCCACCCGCTCAAACTGGGTGAAGAATCCATCTATAACTGTTAATTGCAGATGTTGACGTGTATGGATAGCAACCCCGTTATTTTTACTTGACTTGTGACGTGAGTCATGGTCAATTTGCAGAATCGTGTCAGTTTATTTTAGATGCCGAATTCTCTTATGACATCCATATACACGTTGTGACGTCTCCATTCTAATATATGGGGCATATTATAGGTAGTTTTTAAGCATCTCCTAATGCTTCGACACGAGAGTATAGTGGGCCCTCGTTATAAAATCAGCTCAGTTGGTATACTTCGGCTGCAAGGGCTTTATTAGTTTTCTGCCGATGAATGGCACTCTCCTACCCTTGGTGGCAGCTTCATAAGGTCTTCGCCTGCTAGCATTGGTGGAGCTTCCGACTCTGTTTAACAATTGATATTGCATATTCAACGTTGAATAATTATTGTTAATTTAAATACGGTCATGTAGCATACATGTTTGGCAGTTTATAAGAAATGAGAATCTTTTTCTTAAGTGGTTCTGAAAAGGCCAGAGCTTCATTTCGGGATTGAAAATTGAAATAGATACTAAAGTTCCCTTTACTTTTTTAGTTTTGCCACGCGAATTTGGCACTGATTTGTGAATGGTCTCTTGTGGCCTCAGTGAATACTGTTGTAAGGTGGTTGCACGCGGGTTTTTTTTTTGAAAGACAATTTTTCATCTTAATTTAGCGTTATGGAACAACATATTTATCCAGTAAACATCGATTGATGTCTGCAAGTCAGCAAGCCAAGTCTTTTTCTGATAGAATCAGACCACCCCATCACAAAAAGAATCGACAATACTGGAAGCAAACGCTAAAATATGACTTCCGCTTCCGATAAGAAATAATTGATTGCCTGCCAAATTCACAGTAGCTTGAATTTGGAGCTGAATCGGATAAGCTGCACAAACCAAAATTTGTACTGGAAGTGAAAATTATGGGACTTTCTTGCAAACAAATTTGAAGAATAATGAGAAGATATGTGAATTCGACTGAGAGGTGCAAAAAAAAAAGCAAAAGAGCACTAAAATAATGATAATCTTATTTTTTTTTAAAAAAAAAGAAACTACAATGCAAGCAACTTATTGTTCAAAAGCAGTTTAATAGCTATTTCAGTTTATCTGTTGAGTTCGCCCGTATTGTGACGATTGACGAAAATTGCAAATCGACATTTGGTTTCAAATTCCTTTATCTGTAGTATTACCCGAGCGATTTCTCTGCTCACCTACAACAGCCAGTTGCCAGCAGCTGGTTCTATGGAGCATACATATCTAACGATAACAACAAATTGAATACATTCGTTAATCAGCCGTTTTTAAAACTTGAAACTTATTGCTGTATACAGTCATACTTTTGTGACGAGAGCTCGTTTAATCATTCCTTTTCTATGTATTCAAAGAGCGTTAGTAACCATGCACTTATAAATATGTAGTATGTACTTCGTAATAAAACACAAACGCCACAGCTAAAATTCTTAAGAAAACAATGTCAATGTACGCAAGTCACGAAAAAAAATTCGTTAAACTGGAAATAGCTCCAGATCTAATGAGCACACATGTACTTAAAGAGTGCTTGCAAAAAATTAAGTAAGATATTTTGCATTCATATTGCTTTTTTTTATAATTTCAGCAAGAACGGTATCCGACTTCTTCCAATTTTTCGTGGCAGTTCTTGATGTTTTATAGCTAAAGTATTGCTCGTTCTTTCTACAGAAAAGACGTGTTGAGTTATCTATTATGTAGTATAGACTACAGACCATACGTAGTTACTAGACATTACAATGTATTCCAGACATTTTGCAGGTTTATATCAACGAAATAGACTACGAGTTGTTGAAAGATAAAGATCTTTTTTATTCATTATTTTATTCATTTTTTGTCGATTCAAAGAAATTTTACGAAAATTTGTTGTCAACTTGTAAATGAAAATTAAACAGACGTAAGCGTGGCGTCAAGAGAATGAAATATGATGTGTGAACATTTTGAATTCGCAGGTAAAAGGTGACGACAGCTTGAATTGACGAAACATATTGTTAAGAGCGCTGCTGTTTATTTTGGGGTATGCGAACAGGTATTAAACGATAAGAGAGGTGGAAATACTTGTGAAATGTATATGGTCGAAACGAAAATGATAGTCAACTGAAAATACTTATGAAAAAATGGCACGTGCGATTTTTTTGTCATATAGAACAGGGAGAATAAGAAAAAATAAACATGCGATCACGTTTTTTGAATGAAAGTTTAATAAAAAAGTTTTTGAAAGATTTTGAAAGTATGATAAAAATCACCAGCCACTTCAAATATTCGTGATAATTCCTTTAATTAAAAGCTTGCTCGTACAGATACTTGATCAGCCAAAAATATTCAGTGGGGTTTTCTCCGAATCGCGTTATCCGATCGAACTGATATATTATTTATTTATTTGCAAGGTTATTTTAATTTAAGATAAATAGCGGCAGAATATTGCTCGACAGCTAACGTTTTTGCGGCAACGAGCAATTTAGCGCATTTCTAGGCACCGTTCTAGTAGCCAAAAGATCATCTCGGCTTGATACGAACGTTTTTTTTTTGCTGAGTTTTCTAGCTTCATTTTATCTCGGTTTCCTTCATCTTCCCTACTTATTTATGGTGCCTTCGATATGCCAACTGTGGAGTAGGACTCCAATAGCCTCAGTTTCCTCTCCTACAATCACTTCTCTGTTGCGACTTTCTATTTTCTATCACTTTGTTCTTGTTCTCAAATTAACTACCTACCAACAACGAAACCTCGATTTAATTCTTTCCACCATTCCTTTAGATTCTCTTTCTCTCTCTCCTCCTCCTTTGCCATATGTGCAACCTGATCTTCATCACACGCCACTCTTGGTTGATGTTGACGTTAACTTCCAAGCAAGGATCAAATGTTATTCTACTCAGCGTTATAGCTTCTTTAAAGCTGACTATTAGAAAATGACCACTGAAATCAGTCTTATCGATTGGTATTCATTTTTCAAAGGGTTGGAAGTTGATTGTGCTTTGTCCAAAGTTCTACTTTTTCTGTTCTAATCTTATCGTTCGCTTTACTCCCATCAAACGTCTTCTCAAGCATAATGATATTTCTTGGTTTATATTGAGAGCTTTTGATGCTCTAAAGGCAAAGGAAAAAGCTCGTGAAAAGCTGAAGACGGGTTCACCCGCTGATCTTCAGGAATTCCGTAGTTTGCGTTACGATGCTACAAGAGTGCTCAAGCAGGCAATGTGTGATTATTTCTCGAGCATCGAGGCTTCTATGTGTTCTAATCAACCGAAATTCTTCTGGTCCTATATCCGTTCCCTCAAGTCCGATTCTTCAGTTCCTGATTCTATGTATCCTGATGATGTTATTGGTTCCAATCCTTGGGCTATTTGCGATTTATTTCCTCCTTCTTTAGAAAAACCCACTAAACACCTCTTTAAATTCTGCTTTCTCCCGTTCCTCTCCTTCCTTCTCCGTATTTATCACCAATCCTTTGGAGGTTGAAACTCTTATGCATATATTTTAGTGCTAGTTCCGGTCGTGACGGTATTCCCAATATGCTTGTCAAATCCCTCTCAACCTATTTCTGTGTTCTTTTACCTATTTTTTCAATATTAGCCCTACATCTGGCGTATTTCCTATTTTATGGAAATCCGCCAAAATTTTCCCAATCTTGAAATCTGATGACCCATCTGCTATTTCCAATTATTGTTCTATATCCCTCCTCTGTTGTTATAGTAAGCTCCTTAAACATCTATAATAGAGTTTATTCGTCTCTACAACCTTTACTTGCTCCTCAACAGCATGGTTTCGTCAAGGGCCGCTCTACTATGACAAATCTAATGGTGTTCACTAATTTTGTCACTTCTGCCTTTGATTATCAACGTCAAGTTAATGAAATTTATACGAACTTCTCAAAGACTTTTGATTCTGTAAACCATAGCCTGCTGCTCAATAAACTTACATGGGTATGGTATTTTTGACCCCACTCCTTCTGGTTTTCTTCCTATCTTCATAGTGGTCCTTGCAGAGCCACTTTAAACGGTTTCACTTCATATCTTATGTATCCCACATCCGGAGCTCTTCAAGGATCTATCCTAGATTCCTTACTTTTTATCCTGTTATCAACTCCTCCTGTCCTTTACATGCGAATGAGCTAAAAATTATATAGGGTAATTAAGCATGCGGACAATTATCACCAATTGCAAGCTGATTTGTTTGCCCTTAATCACTGGTCACCAAAACAACTTCCTACCACTAAGAATTTTGAAGCGCCACCCTATGTCATTCTCATATAAAAATTCTCCACATGTGTACTCTTAGTCTTTGTCTGGTGTTTCCCTATCGGTTGTCCATTATTTTAAAGACTTTGGCGTGGTGTTTGATTCTAAATTGAAATTTGATGTTCACGTCATGAACATCACGGTCAGGGCTTCTAGGATTGCTGGCTTTGTCTTCCATTGTTCGTATTTGTTTACCGGCATTTCCAGTATTCTGGAATGCATGTGCCAAAGCTGGTCTCTTTGCTTTCAATATTTATCTTAGGCCATTGAATCAGTTCAGCGTAGGTTCACTCGCTCGTTGTTTTTCAATTCAGCATCCCCTAATGCCCCTACTCCACTCGTTTTTCCATTCTTCGTACGTCCTCGTTGCAATCGCAAAGATTGTTCCTCGATGAGTGTTTTCTTTGCAAACTTTGCCACGGCTCTTTTTTTTGGTTAGATCTTGGGTCCCAGATAATCAGACGTGAATCTAGTCGTCCTAGTCGATCATCGGAGGTCTTTTCTGTTCTTTTTGCATGTACGGAAGTCTATTTTCATTCAGAGTCGTTACGTCTTCTCAGAATGCACATTGCTCTTAAACTAGGTCCTCTTTCTCTTCCGCAATTTTAATAATGTATAGGAAATGTTATCTTTTTGCAATTCAACCTTAGTTTTAATTTTCGTCATTTGTTTAAAATTATTTAATTTTTCCTTATATTTCTTTTTTTTTATTATTATTATTATGTTTCATTTTAATTCTTGTCGCTGTAATTGAAGATTATATGTATCGCAATTATTAATAAATAAATAAATACTTAAAGGTTGTTTGGAAAAAATAAATAAAGACAATAATAAATTGACATGTTTATAGCTTACTTATATTGTTTTGGAAATTTTAAACCAAGGGGCCGTTAAGTGCCTAAAAGTGACAAAGAAAATTTGCAAAATTTCCAAATACATTTTGTTTCAGGTCAACCTCTAGCCACGTGGTGCACGTAAAAAGAAATTTCTCAAATCATAGAGCTTCCTAAAATTGTTTGCTCTTTAAGAAAAAACAAAATGCTAACGATTAATAAATATTATGCTCTACTTGTCTTGTCGAGTTAAAATTTCCACAAGAACGGTAGCCCTTCGCCAAATTCTTATATTTTTGGTACCTGAAATTTGTATTCACGGGAATTAACAACCTGATAATCAGATCCAGTTAAAGTTCACAGAATGTATGGGTTTGCGTAGAAGACCATGTCTGGAAGAAGTTTCAAACTAAAAACAAAGCAGACATCAAATTATTAGGAGCCCTCAAATTGAAAAAAAATTCACACAGTATGTCGATTTTAATGTAAGCCAAATTCGATAGAGTTTGGTTTCACAATTAAGATAGAGCTGCCAGCTACGGTAAATTTACTGTCTTTATTACTCGATTACTACTTTATGCCATCGTTAAATTTTCAAATAATAATAATTTTGTATTGAAACTGAGAAGGAAATGTTTAAATTTAGCAAATCATGAGCCTTTTTCGAGCGGTAACCCTAAAAATCTGTTTGCCCCTATAACTACTAACACAGTGATCGGATCGAAGTGAAATTCATAGGCTGGCTTGATCTTAACGTGAAGCAGATCTTGTCCACTTTTGGTTATGATGTTAGCATTTTATTTGATAAACATCTTACAAATGTTTAAAATATTCCCAATTTTAAAAATTTCACAACTTTTTTTTGCTATGCCTATAACCGTGATATCATATAAGAACGAAATTTACATGGTAGATAGACCTTGACGTGGAGCAATTGTGGTACACTTCTGCTTGTAATACTTTTTTAATAAATATGCATTATAAAGTGTCAAAAAAGCCCGTTTCCAGCCGTGAGTTTTAAGTTGGTAGATACATCATTTAGTAATGTATACGATGTTGGCCAACTTTTTCTTTTCCTCATTTGTAGCTTCCTATGATTCGTCTAACGGCTGTGGTTCAATTGTAGCTCAAGTTATCGATACTCCATCTACTCGTATTAGCCTCCTTTCGGTGAATCTCATTGTAGTGGAAACTTAGATGTCTCACTTTGTCTCTAGAGGCAGGTCATGACTTTTATTAGGGGACACGTGATGCTGCTAGCATCACGTGCCCCCTAATAAATGGTTCTCTTTTATTACGAAGCGTATATTGATGCAGGATATGATAATGTAGAGCAGCAGCTATAAAGTAGACATCTATCGACATCTACCGAAACGATGCTCCATTATGTTTAGCATGCAGGATATGATATGATAATATAAATTTAAAGAAACTGTAGTAAACTTAATATTTAATGAAATAGTAGGTGTTCTTGAAAGTACCACAAATACAACCTCTGGTGGTAGATCATCTAGGTTTCACCCTATAGTGAATATTATGCACCATTATTACGAAGCATATAGTTAGAGAAATTCAATTGAACTCTAATTATAGAACATAAATTATAAGGTAGCGATCCCTATGGTACACCCAACATATTGGCCAAATCCCTTTCACCATAGTTATGTGTCTCATTGTAAATACATTTTAACCTAAGCCTTTCCCTCGGTGTTTTTCCTTCATACGGGAAATTTACCAATGTTTTTCCCGATACTTAAGACTGGTGACATTGAAAACGAACATATTCCTGCTTTCATGTTTTCCTAAACTGTTAGCCAAATTGTACACGATCAAGTCTACCGTGCTTTTTATACTTAAATTTCAAATGTACAACACGTTTTATCAATGGTCACTCCGCTTCTACTGATTAAGTAGAATTTGTTGATTTTGTGTCCTCTGTTCTTGAGAATGGGCATCCAGTTGATGTAATATATACTGATTTTTCGAAAGTTTTTGACAAAGTCAAACATTACATTTTACTTGATAAGTTTACTTGTTTTTGCATATTCGATCCCATTTTTTCTGGTTTCCATCCTAAAACTTTAATCGTGCAAAGTTGTGATGAATAGTTGCACTTTCTTTCCTTTTTATTACTGTTTTGATCCATTCTTGGACCTCTATTATTTGTTTTTTTTATATAGAACTTTCTTTTGGTGCCTCGTATATGCGGAAGATCTTAAGCTGTTTCGTGAACTCTCGTCTGTCAATGATCAGTTTTTATTGCGGTCGGATCTACGTTTTATCCTTTGAATATTTCCTGACAGGTAATATTTTGCTTCATGTGAATCAGCAAACACGTGGGTTTGTTTTTTTAGCTCCTTAGTTCGTTCGATCCTAGATTACTGCTCCCAAGTGTGGTCCCTTCGTTTCGTGTACATGTCTGGCACAATTGAATCTGTCCAACGTAATTTGTATAAGTTTGACGTTCCTTATCATCCCTATGAAGAGAGTTTTATCATCTTAAATCTTCTTACCCTAAACATACGTAGAGTGTATGTACCTTGAGCAATATGTTGGTATACATTTTTTTAACGGTTTTTTTTTTCTTCCAGTATATGTTTATCTGTTTCTGCGCTATGAAGAAGGACCGACCCTCTGGACACCGGAGAGTCCACAAAGTGCCTTTCGCGCGTACAGAGGTGTATTTTCACTCTCCCTTTTTCCGTATACTTCGCAGGTGTGATAGCCTCCCGTTTACGTCTTTACTTCTAAAGTTTGGCTAATTAAAAAAAAACCTTTCTTGGATTCATTACGTTTCGGTCAAATTCATTTTTAATTGGGCACTATCTTAATTTAACTTTTTAATGTTTTTCTATTTCTCAATTTTGTAAGTGGATTTTTTATCTGTAATATTGGTCTAATGTGAATACATAAATAAGTAGATGAGGTTAATAAATAGTTGATAGGTGCAAATGCAGAGCAATTCGTTTTATGATTTCCTTTCTTTCTCGTTTGACTCATTTACCTACTCATAGAGTTTGTATTAATTATGAGTGTGATTTTTGATCGTTCATGGCTGGATTCGAGTGCACACAGATTAGCAGCGTTTGTACCCATTGCGTAGTCAATCGACTAAAGAAGATTTCAAAGCATAAGAGGTACTAAATAAAATTCAAAAAGTCTGTCACAGACAATATGATGCAAGTCCAAATATTTACAATCAGTAATCAACTTTTCAACAATTTCGCCCATTCCATTTAAGTGAACAAATATCAGTATGCTATCACAATCGACATTAGCTTTGGATTTTAAACAGTCTACCACGATAGCCACAATCGCTTTATGTATAGCTGTTACCACAGTAAATCCTCTCAAGGTAAGATCTCAAGACAAACAATTTAAACGTCAAAGAATTTATGCGCTACGATATTACTGGTTAGCTCGAGTTCCAAAAAAAGTGATGATGACGAAATAAATTACAACGAAACAGCTGACATTCACTGTACAAGTGTACTACTGATAAAATCGACTATCGATTATAGCTTTTTTAATATAACTAAACCACGAGACTAGTACAATGTGATTAATACCGGTTGGAAATTATTATTAAGTAACATAATTTTATTGTTAACCACTCTCTATTGATAACAAAACCACTCACTAAGATTATTCGGCTTACGTAGAATTAGCTGAACGATACATGCATTGGCGACTGTTTGATTAGTGTAAACCAGGTGATACAGAACAAAGTTGCTGGTTACTTATCGATTGTTTGATATTGAAAGGTTAATCATAAGATGTTAGCAATTAATTTTCAATGTGTCCTCTGTGAAATATAAAAAGTATGCTGGTAGTTGAGTATTTACTTTTCTAATCTACACTGTTTGTCCAGTGTATTTATGTTTTATTGGATAATAATAATAATTACACGACATTTTACAGAGATTCGACATTTTACCTTTCAGCAACTTTGAATTGTACATCTCGTTTATGGTAATTTCAAATTCTGAACGGCATCTCCGAACTTAGCTCTACAGGAGTATAATAGTGAAGACCTAAGTAGAAGGGTAATATGCATTACTGCGATTAGCAAAGAATTGGATATGCTAAAAATATTAACATCTGACTTCATGTTAAACAGCACTCAGGGTAAGTTATACCTAACTTATAGTCACAAAAAGCACCTTATGCACTGAAAATGCATTAACTGCGACGGCAGCCACACTCCCAACTACTGATTCATTTAATCGCACCTTCATTTTCTATTTTTGTTATCGATGCTATAGGAACGAATGAATATTTATTGTAAGTCTAGGTATTACAGAGCAAAATGTTTTTGGTTTTTTTTTAGAATCGTTTTAACCAATAGTTTCGATGTTGACAGTCGCAAATTAATAGGACCACCGACTGGAAATCCAAGTAAAGGAGGAAAACAATATTAGAACGAAATATTGATAAAATTCAAAGTAAGAAACAATTCACTGACATTTTGACCCTTAAAGATTCTTAGTCTGTTTAACTTTGTTATCTCTAGGCCTGTGCTGAGAGCCTTAGATATATTCTATGCTCTAAGCAAACGCTTTTCTGATCACTTCCTTCAAAAAAATCACATTCATTAAACACAAACAAATAATTAATTGAAATAAACTGATTCTATGTTTTCTAGCACTCATAACCAAAGATATACATTTAAAGATTAATTTCTTTTTGCAGAAGACCGATAGACACTGAAGCAGACCCTTGAAATATCGATGAGTCAAGAAATTGAAATTAGTCTTTCAATTCAATTTTCAGTGGAAAAGAGCTTCTACCAGTTGAAAGATACCTTTTAAAAGCGCTGGAGTCTTTGTTGTAGCCATCGATCCTCCAGTTAATCAAAACACATATGCGCCAATAGATAAGCCGTTTCGTTTCCCATCAGCTACAAAATTGAACTACAGGTCTTGTTGAACAAACAGTCAAGACATTAGAATAGCAGAAATATTGTTCGCGTAGAGAAGCGTTTTTATTTTTATCTTAAGCAGATTTCCTCTCATAATTTCTAATTGTAACGAGCAACAGAGGATACCAGGGTACACTGTTAATGGAGCCCAATGAAAACTTACGAATCATTGGGAAAATTGAGAATGCAAATGCAAGTTGCAGATTCTGATAACTGATCTCTAGGTCAGTTGTTCAGCTACGACATTTAGAGCTTGAAGAGCAGTCTATGACATTTAGAGCTTGAAAGGCCAAAACAACAATAGACGAAATTGCCTTTCCAATATGCAGGAATTTTGGCGAATAGCGTCGACACGAATAAATATTGAACTAAATCTTGGCTATAACAAAAAATGTATCGAAAATCACCTTAAACCATGAAACTGGGAAAGAGTGTATAAAGTGTTTTACACACCATTGCGGAAACAAATACGATTCCGAAAGACGTACTACGAAAAATTCATTAAAAATTAACACATATTTTATTTTTTCGCAAACACCTATTTTTTTCTAGCAAATAACCTCAACATGTTCAATATAAGACTCGCAAAACAAATTATAGGCAGATAAAGATAATCACTAATTTTATCAGCATAGAATAAAGATTGTTGTAGATAATTTCAGTGTGAGGGGTACAAAATGTGCCATCATTTTCCAAATGATGGAAGGAGGGGGAGATGTCTTTGAAATATTGAATGTACCATTAAGAAATAAAACGTGCAACGAACAATGTACAGTAATCAAATTTGATGTACAATTTTCCGCTAGGCATAGATGTATATTTCCATTTCAAAAATATTTGAGGAAACAGTTCAGTTACAAAATTTTGTTTGACAGTCCAAAGTACCTAGTGCAAATTGCATACTCAATGACAAACCGACGAAATTTTACTGCTTTTGACTGCCTACTTTATCGCGAAAAAAAATCAAGTAATTCGAGCGTAAATTTCCCCAAGTCTATTCGCGACTAATGCGCATATCTCTAAACACGTGCTTCATAGTAGTACAAACGTAGTTACATTGAATCACTGCCTTTCACGAACGTTATAAAATGAAATGCGCAAATATAGATTGACTCTGACTGAATTCCGGCAAGAGAAAATTTTATCACGTAACTAACTAAATCAAGTGCAAAAAAACGTGCTAATGAATAAAATTTGCTTTCAATCACTGAGCTACAATCGTTACATGTTCGAGTGATCACTAAATTATCTTAAGCACTTTGAAAATAATCCTGAGGTGGGCTGCATACGTTGGTGGTGAGTTAGAAAGTTTTCAAATCCTCTTTTTATAGATCGAATGCACTATTCCATTTCAATGGGATTAGACATAACAACACACAAGGATCACTTAAGGTTAGAACTAATTAACTTCAAAACTAACATTCTAGATTCTTTTCTGCTACTTTCAAAATTCTAATATCATCACATACTCATTTTGTGATAACACAAAAATAGTAGCTGATAAAAATCACTTTGACACTCGATTCGTTTGAGATCTATTAAATTCACAGTATTATTTATTCGCGAGCGCACTATCTGTTACAAACGTCCACCACAAACCGTTTTTAATAAGTAACTGATCACTGGTCGATCGATCGTGTTAAGCAATCGCAGTTCAATAACGAAACGATATGATTTCAAATCATCTACTAGCGCCGCACGTCTTGTCGTTTCGCATGACGCAAATCAACTAAATAATCTGTTTTCTGTTGTTTGAATGGGAGAAATTTCCGAAAATATAAATGTATATATTTTATTCTGTAGTATCTTTAGTACGTATAATACAAAAACCAGTAGAGTAGATGTGGTGAGTTCGAAAAGCGTGAAGGCCTCTCACAAGCCGTCATACAGTGAACACATAGCTCCCGCCCGGATCCGCTCAGCTCACTGTTCCACGTTCCACATTTTCAGTGCTAAAAGCTTAAGCGACCAGTTGACAATCTTATGTAAATAGGCGGTAAATAGCAGATAGCGCAAACAATGTGTATGGAAAAGTGAAGCGAATAAGATTGCTCAAACAAATCGGATATTTTTTCGGGGTTTAATGAAGTATACAGATTTTTCCCCCCGAACAAGTTTACACTTTTTAGAAGAAGAAGAAAAAAACAAAATTCTCGTAAAAATTGTTGACGAGTTCATAATTAAATTCAGCAATAATACTCGCTGCTACGAAATTTACTAAAAAGATAGAATCACCTTGGCATTGAGATCTTTGTTGAAAATGATTATCAGTTTCACGGCGCAAAGTGCTTGTCATGGCAACCACCACGGTTGTATGAGATGCGAAATGCGCGAAACGAAGACATGGTAGGTATGACCCGCGACAGCTGGTGCTAATAGCAGCTTCAGCTGGTTTCTACGATCAAGCATGCTACTATCAACAAACATTAATTTACTGCTTTCAGATCTAAAGTGATTTAGTCCGAGATGATTTTGATGAAATGGTGGGCTTTGATATTGGCGCTGATATTACGAGTGATAATTTGTAGCAGGTTAGTATTTAGCGGGTAAAGCAACTGATTTGTGCGCATTAGACTGTACGATGAACACAATATTTGCGGCACGTGTCCGACGAGCGGATCAATAAGAAATATGCGATTAACATTATTACCGCTTCCAGTTCTGAATGCATACCGACTTCTATTAAGTTGGGAACACATTATGATCTTAAAGTTTGCTAATAAGAATATTCTGCCCACGATGGGCGCATTTATGTGCTTATATCTAAAGGTGATTTGTTACAACTAATTGGATTTTGCAAAGTAATTTACTCATAAAGGTTATTGATTTGTGATCACGGTTCCCTTCTTGTCTATAATCGCATAGACAACGTATAACGTCTCTAAAGCTTATCAAAGCAGAGAATAATTGATACGGTGTAATGAAATGGTTAAATGATTTGTTTACCCAGACACAAAGTGCCTGAGTAAAATGGAGGTGAAGGTCTAAAATGACCATCAAAGGATATCGAGTCATTAGTCCGTGCAGGACTGAGCTACGCCGGGTAGCTACAACTCTCACATGACAGGACGGCGGCACATGCTGGTTGCCATCTAGCGATTCGGGAGATGTGGGGGGGTTCTTTTCCTGTCATGCGTCCGAACCATCATCACATTTTTATTCATGTGCCTGACAAGAAACAAACGCGACATTGAAAGTGATCTTCTTCAAGATCCACTTTATGAGCCGTGAAGGCTAACCCTGACCACGGGTATGTTTTTGTTTGTGACTGGGATCCAAAGATCACCAGCACAAAACAAAAAAAAATAAGACCACCAATTTGAGTCAATGCTTCCTACGAAGCAACTCGACGCGAAGACGAATCGAAGTACGCGCGAGGGATCGCGAATTGGTGGCTGAATTCGGGGACGACAGAGATACGCACGCAATACATCAAGAAACCGCGAAATTACAAACACTCCAAAAATAAGGTATACGCGGATACCAACACGAAATTATTTACTTTACACTTTATTGAACAAAAAACGCGCACGGCTGACGAAATTCATCGACCTGAAAAAAAAAATCCTGTGCTACCTTATAGCGGTGCCAGAAGTCTGATCTCTACAAAAAAATTATATAGGTCAGACTTCCGACGGGTCCGCCCATAGCCCCTACCAACCACCCTGAAAATGAAAGAAAGAAGGGTCAAAGAATGAAAGAGAAATAAATCTTCACCTCATCTTCGGAAAGGAAAAACAAGTTTTGTGATTTATTCAAACATTGTATTTATCCTTGTGTATCTCGTTATCAATTTTAAACCAAATCATTTATATTTCGTTAACTTAAACTTTTTTCTACATTTTTTTATAGTTTAGTAGTAAGAACGTGTTGTATAGTACTTGGTAGTAGAAAAATACTAAAAAAATTATGAATTGAAAAAGTTCACATCATATTTTCATTTTTTTTCTTTCAACGAATCACAACTTGATTCATTAAATTTCATAAATATATTTATATTTTTGTTTTTCTCGCTTTCTATTTTCACACTTTTTATTTGAGTTCCACATAGAGAATTTTAGACAATTTGAACGCACGAAAGCTAATGAAAATTTGTGTGGTGAAAACAAATCGACAAATAACAAATATCCTAAGAATAAGTTTGCACATTTGTTTAAATTCTCCAAAGTTTTTCTCTTTTCCACCTTCTTGTACGCGGTAACATTCTCTCTTAAAAACTAAGTTTTGTTATCATTTGTCATACATATGTTGGTTGTATTCATGGTTATTAATTTCATTTATTTACGTATCTTACTCATAATTTGCATTATACGTTAATTAGATTCATTTAAGAAACCGAAATGAAAACTTCCGGACTACAAATACTACTTTAAAAGTTTTCTGTATTTCAAACAAATTTCTGTTTACGAGTAGAAGTAAAAAGTGCACGCAATAAGTATATTTTATTAATTTCCTTCTTTCTACTTGGCCGGCTTGCAGGTGAAGGATTTTTGATTTCCATGTGTAATGTAGTTCATGTAGCATTATGGAAGTGTGAAAGCCAATTACTATTGCAACACAAACAGTCTACATAATATCTTCAATCAATTTTATTTGATGTGACGTACTGTTTCATTTTTATTTCCATTTTTCCAATAAGTGGTCTCAGCTAACAGTTTTGTACATTATCATACATTTAGCATATGTCAAACATATATAATAAACACCCATCTGATGTTTACAAATTACATAAAAAAACGACTTACAGCTCATATTCAAGAATATCTCCGGAAACCCTCAGCTCGATCAGATCAATCCGCATCATGCAGTCCGCAGAAAAAAACTACTCATTAGTGCGGTAGCCATCAATTGCACGAAATGTTTACGACGACTTCGCTATCTATTCCAATTCACAAAGTAGTAATGTGAATAACTCATCATTACTTATGTTTGATGACAGTTTGAACCCTAAACAAAGCGACCACTAATCTCTATGTTGATTGCATGCGCAAACGGTGGTAAAAAATTCATGAACAATATACTCTATCTTTGTCTACTTTGCATTTACGTTATACAATCATCTAGAAATTTATATCTGATTCATATGTTATGCATTAATTTCACTTGTGCCAATGATTACATTATTTGAATATCAGTAGCGCACAGATTCGAAATACTATGGAAAAATCAACTAAACGGTCAAACAATTAGCACGTTTTTTACAACCGTCCTTATTATTTCACTTATGAATTCCATAAATTCAAATTTATTTTTCTCTACTGGTCCGTAAATCCTCTTCAATTCACACATCTTTATGAAAACCGTTTTGGTCAATTATGTTCAATTAAACATTGCTTTTATTGGTTTTTGTTAGAAGCACTAGGTATATACGTAGTGTATTGTATTTTAACAAGCACTTGAACTTTCAAAACAAGGGCGACGGTAGTCAAATTCGACTTTTATTATTCACATTATGTAACTTTCACTTCAAGCAAGTTGCACAGTATGTACTGCACAAACAATAGATAATATGGCCGACGACACTCAAAAAGGCACAATATTCGAGCTCCCAAGAAGCTATAATTCATTTATCACTTTTCTAAGCAGTCAGCACCTTGAACAGAATTTCAATCATGAAACTTCTCTGGTATTTTCACAATTGACTGTGAAATTCAACCGTCATGCATCGCTGACGAAAAGGCAGAACAAAAGTCACAGAACTTGCCTTGTTTTTTGATACAGATATATTTAGTTATCTGTTCACTCCCTATGGTCTTCTCTTGGATGACACTAAAATGATCTTCCTTAATGAGATAATCGAAATGGAGCTGACACAGACGCCATAACTTTCCAGTTTTAGCATTATAATCTAGCATTACAATCTCTAGCGTACAAAACACGTTGTAGAAGACTATCCGTTCATGGTTAAATCGGAGGGAAAACAATTGAATTCGACCAAATCCGACCATGAAGGGACAAACATTTAATACCATCTCCTTTAATGTAGCATGTCCACTCCATTTCCACCATCTCACTATACTTTCTAGAATTTCACAAAACTGGGGTTAGCCCGATTTAAGCGCACACTTTCTTGCCGACAACCTCTCCTCATTAATTTCCGACACTAAATTCCAACATTTTTTTTCGAATTTTTGCTTGAACGTCGCGAAATCTGATCGAAATAAGTCAACTGATCATCTTTCAACAACTTAGTTGGGAAAAATTCGGAATTCAAACTACCGCGCCGCTTTCTTACTTTGCACTCGTCGACTCGCACTGAGCTCCGACACACGACTATTCTTCCCACTGATCGTCAAACATCATTTTCAAATCACATCATTCAATTCCGCGAATATGTGAATTCGGCGTTCCCAGGCTCCCGAGCGAGTTCTGAGAATGTCAAATGCAACCTTCTCAGGCCCGTCGATATTTCGGGGAATTCCTCGATAGTAGCGCTGGTTTTTCCCCGAAATGCCTTCATTCGTATTGCATGCTCAATTTACATGGAAATTCGCTGGGATGGTTAGGCGAATTTGTATTTCCATGCAAATTGAGCACGCATGAAACGAATATTTTCATGAGACTTTGTGCATTTAATACAAACCCGATCTTTCCGCAAATTCCAATGCGTGGAAAGAGCCGAAGATACCAATTGTCAATTTTTCAGAATCAAAGTGGTTGGTGGGAAGATTCCGGATAGAAAAACTCACTTGAAAGCGAAGCAAGGTAATGAAGAAAACTCAGTCACGGCAATATTTGAAAAGAGTGTTTCAATTATAGGCGCCTGAGCTTTGTATTGTGTGTCAATCCTCATCAAAGGAGCTATTAAGAACAGAAAAAAAATTCAAAGACAGCATTAATGCCGAATGTCCTTACCATGATAAACACCCATGGCCTTGCCATCTGGGTGCTGCAATAGGTACCTGGACGTACCCAGTCGAGCTACAACTTTTGCCTTTTTAAACTTGTTGTCAAGTTTGCTGTTATAATGCTCCGTGGCTTTGCTCTGAGCGAAGTTCCGAACAAAAACTGTGTCGCCAGCTTGAAACTGAGAGTCTCGGGTGCGCAAGTTGTAATATTTGGCCTGAGTTTGATATGCCAAATCTATTTGTTTCTGAGCCTGCTCCCTAATCAACTCCTGGCGTTGATGGGGTAGCAGCTCAGCTGTGGGTTCCTGTAACAACCCTAGTTGTCGGAGTAGTTTATACGAACTACCATGTTTAGGCATGTTTTGCCCGAATACCATAAAGTAAGGGCTAAATCCGGTTGAGGTATGATGAGAAGTGCATAAAGCAGAATTAATTTCGGACAATCTTCTATCCCAATCCAACTGAGTGGGCGCAACATATGTTCGAATGGCTGCTACCAAGGATCTGTTGACTCTCTCCGACGCGTTTGCTTGAGGAGAATATACTGCTGTGTATTGATGTTGTATGCCATAGTTATCGAGTAAAGAATTGAACAAATTTGAGCGGAATTGTACACCATTATCAGTCATGATAACTTCAGGCACACCGAAAACATGAAAGATACGCTTCTCCACGTATTCACACACCTTAGAAGCGGTGCTTTTTCTCAAAGGCTCCACAAACGTGAATTTAGACAAATGATCCAATACGACTAAGATGCCGGTATTACCATCCTTAGATCGGGGATAAGGGCCCAATAGATCTATATACAGACGCTGAAAAACGCGATCGCTAACAACTGGTTGACCCATAGGCGGTCTCAACAACTGATTCGGAGCCTTGTTCATCCTACACAAGTCGCAAGCCAGCACATATTCTTTAACTTGTAAAGCCATTTTTGGCCAGAAGAAATATGTCTGCAAACGCTTTAAGGTTTTGCCTATTCCACCATGCGAGCTTGTGGGATGATCATGGGCCCGAATGATCAGCTGAGATGTCAGCTCTTTGGGAATCCACAACTTCCAGCTGTCACGTTCCTGTATCAAATCACCTGTGGCATATTGACAACGTCTGTATATATATCCATCAGTTACCCTAAGATCAGGAAGCGTTGTTGCATTCGCTGATACTTTCTCAATCAAATCTAAGTAGGCCTCCGATTTAAAATGAGGCGAATCTAAGTCGATTTCAATCATTTCTGATAGTTCCTGAATAGCTTCGCAATCTTCCGGTGTGTGAACACGGGAAAGCGCATCTGGAACCACATTCTGGCTACCTTTTCGATGACTAATAGTGAATTTGAAGCCTTGCAACTTCAAAGCCCATCGAGCGAGTCTTCCATGCAAATCCTTAAGACTCATTAGCCACTGCAGAGATGCATGATCGGTTACCACCTCAAATTCTTGCCCTTCAATGTAAGCCCTAAATTTTTTTATAGCTAATACAGCCGCTAAACATTCCTGTTCGGTCACCGTATAGTTTCGTTGGGCCGAATTTAGCTTCTGCGACATGTATGCTATAGGGGCTTCAGCTCCGTCCTCCAGTTTCTGCATTAATACAGCACCAACACCGTATTGACTAGCATCACAGTGAATGGCAAATGCTTTACTAAAGTCGGGGCTATGCAATACAGGCGAAGAACTAAGGCATCTTTTCAGCTCCTCAAAAGCGGCTAGGCTTTCATCACTCCATTCAAATTTTCGTTTACTCGATAACATATTAGTTAATGGCGTAGACACAGTCGAAAAATCGGGAACGAATCTCCGATACCAACCACAAACCCCCAAGAAACGACGCAACTGTCTGACTGTCCGAGGAATAGGGAACTCTTTTATGGCTTGAATCTTTTCAGGATCTGTTTGAACTGTCCCGTGACCGATTATATGGCCGAGATATTTAACTTCCTTCATCACAAATTTGCTTTTTTCCACATTTATCGTCAATCCTGCAGAACGCAAATGCTGTGCAACTTCTTTAAGCAGCAATATATGATCGTTAAAAGTTTCAGTGATTAAGAGCAAATCATCTAAATAGATGAAGACTTGATGTTTAAGATGTGCTGGAATGGCTCGGTCCATCAGTCGTTGCATGGTTTGTGGGGCATTACATAACCCAAAAGGCATGGTAACGAACTGATAGAGTGGTCTGCCAGGAACAGTGAAGGCTGTCTTATCCTGCGATTCCTGATCAAGCGGTATTTGCCAGAAAGCGTCTTTTAAGTCAAGGCTGCTTATATACTTTGCTTGTGGCAGCCGACTTAAGATACCGTCGATCAGGGGAAGAGGATAAGCATCCTTCACCGTTACCTGGTTTACCTTCCGCGCATCCAGACACATTCGGACTTTTCCAGGTTTGACAACAAGAGTTACTGGAGAGGACCAACTGCTCTGTGATTCCTTAATAACTCCCAGACTCAGCATTCGGTCAATTTCCGCGTATAGCTGTTTTTCAACTGCTGGTGATATTGAAAAATGTCGTTGCTTAATGGGTTTATTAACGCCCACATCAATCACGTGTGAAGTGAGTGTAGTGCGCCCCAATCCTTCCTTTGCAAACGACGGAAACCTTGCAATGACCGCCTCCAGTTCCTCCTGCTGTGCTGGTAAAAGATAATGACGATTTGTAGAGGAGATAGCAGATAGTGATAAATTCTCCATTGAAGGGTTTTGATCAAACAGATCCGTAGCCAAAGTAAAAAGACGTACGAAGTCTATTCCCAAATAAAGGTTCTGACTCAGCGAAGGAATCACCAGAAACGACATAGTTTTGATACGTCCTCGAAATTGTATGGAGCCAGCAATCCTACCAACAGCAGCATGTCTGGTGCCATCAGCAGTACTGAGACTTACATGTAATTTCTCGAGACGGTATCTATTGTCATTTAGTAATTTCCTCGCTAAGTCAGACGCCAGACAGCTGACACTCGCTCCCGTGTCAATCAATCCGCTAACCTTCTCGTCTCCGAAAAGAGTGACATTTGCATATGGTCGCAAATCACCTGTGGGTTGATCCACTACGGTAGATGAACAGTACTGTCGCCTAAGTTTCTTAATACGTAACCAAAAGTTACGTAGACGAAGAGTTGATCTTTTAGTTCTTCGTACTTTGGAAAACTCCTCACATTCAAAAATGCGACGGCGTGCCTGCTCATATTCCCTTAGTCGGATATGATAAGGTTTGAGATGTTGTGGGGTCGGGTTGGCACCGAGCACCCGCTCCGATCCCTCTAAAACGACGTCAGATTGAGCAACAGATGAACCCGAAGAAGATAGAGTTTTTTTAGTGAAGATAGGGGTAAACGCAAGAGTGGTATTGGCAACACCAGAATCAGAAGCAGACGAGAACATATTCTGGTCTTCCGAAGGAGAAGGATCTAAGGTCTGGGAATCTGCCGAGGCCCGTGATTGTTTGCGGAGGGCTTCTGGTGGTGGTGAGCTCCTCCGGTCTGACGGTTTTTTTGCTGACACGATTCACAGTGAGGTTTGTAAATATTCTCTGCTCCACAGCCATAACAAAATATCCGTCGTTCCTCCAAACAATCCATATAGAGATGTCCTGGCTTGCGGCAGTTCCAACAGATGGAAATTCGAGTAACCTCCGCAACTTCCTGCCCCAGATCTCCTTCCTCTCCCGACGCATACGGATCCGACAGTGCCGCCAGATGACGGCGAGTCCCAAAAACTCTTTCAGGCTGTCCAAGAGCCTGAGCCAACCTTTCTCGTCTTTTGACCTGTTCACGTAGCTGTTGTGTGCTGGAAAAGTGCCGATCTACTAACTGCCACTGCAGTTCGGGCAACATATTTCCCTGAACAATATCCAGCAGCTCGTGATCCGACAGTGGGAACGGTAGAGCACTGGACATTCGACGTAAGTCCCTGTAAAAATCATCAAAGGACTCACCAGCCTTCTGGCGGCGCCGACGGATTCGATTGGTAATTTCACGGTTTGACGCAAAATCTCGAAATTCTCGTCTTATAGCCTCACAAAAGACATTCCATTCGATTCGTCCTACCTCCTGATGGTATTGCCAATACCATTCTTCCGCCTCTCCGATCAGCAATCCATCAATGTGTCGGCACAGGGCATAGAAGTCTCCTTGAAGCTTCTGGTGGGTTAGAGCAGTTACTCTGTATAGAAATTTCTCTACAGGTATGCTTCCTGATTCTCCACTAAACCTCAAGTTCCATCCTGCCATTATAGTGGTGACCCTGTCCGAAGATATCCTACTATCTCTAGGTGGTTGAGCATTCCGCCTAGGTAACACATTCTCATCATAGCCTCTCCTCACTTGTCCCTGCCTAATTCCAGACAAGTGGTCTGAGGATCGTCGAGGTATTGTTTCTGCCATGGGCTCCTCAAACCCATGGACAGGCCTGTTGGCAGCCGGTTGTGCTGAAGACCGAGCGTTCCGGTAATTTGACTGGTGGTCTCTCCCAGTCAACTCCGGAGTAGATATGTCCCTCCCGGGGCGTCTCAACGAGCCAATTGGGCGGGGACCAGCTCCAGAATCCCGAGACGAAGCATTAGGGCTAGATATCGATAATGTAGTCAATTGATGCTGAATATTGTTTACTGATTGCATCAGTTGACCCATCTGTTTTTTGATGTCTCCTATCTCAGGATCCGGAGTTGCTCTTCTGGAATCTGTGAGACTCTGAGATAGCTCAGGAAGAGCGCCTGCAGCATCCCCTCCTCGTTCTTCACAGTTCCAGCTTCGTTGTACCGAATTTCTCAAGTCCCCGCCCAACGGCTCGTTGGTACGTGACCGAGTTATGGGTCGGTGGCCCTTTGGAACGGCACCTTGCTTAGGTTGCCTTTCGGTTTTAACTGTTAATGCCCGCAAGTCCTCCGGTTTTAATTCCCTTCGGCATAATGGGCATGCACGAGATTGTAGAAAGCATCTTTCCAGACACTTCTCGTGATATTTATGGTCACATTTGGTGATTAACAAGTTTTCTTCCGTTGTGAAAACCTGTTGACAGATGGGACAGCTCTCACTACTGCCATCATCTGTTTCCCTCATAAGAGGTGGCGGCGTTCTTGCCATTGCCATTTCGATACTATAATTATTAGTTTAGAGATAATTAATTATTTTTAGAGACAATTATTTTAGAGATAATTAATTAGTGTAGAGATAATTATTAGTTTAGAAATAATTACTCAAAAGATAAGTATATATATGAAAAGATATATATACGAAAAATATATCTATTGCAGAAGATATATTTTAATTAGTGTTTTTGGTTTAGTGTTTGTTGGTTTTTCCTTTCCAAAGAGTGGTGAAGATCTCTTTCAAGAAAAGAAAAAGAGAGAAGTAGAGAGAATTTAGATAGACATTAGATAAAGACAAAGATGTTAAAGAGTTCGCGAATTATTGGAAACTAGAAGATAAACTACGTTACGTTATAGAGATGAAAAATAGAGAGATCAAAGACACTATGTGTGAAATCGCAATAACAAACTAAGGTTTCCAATAAAAAGGAATTGCACAAGATAATTTTTTCCAGGTGATGAACCTCGTCAGTACCCGAACCGATATAATTTAATAATATTTTTCTCCACGACAAAAGACTTTAAAGACAAAGGAGGCAGAGATATCCGATACCAGGATTCTGAGCAACAAGGACCAATACCACTGGACATACTATTTGGCTGGATGCCGAAATCGCAGATTTCACAGTTGGTTTGCTCCTTGCTGATCAAAATCGCAGCACGGAATCTCTGTCCTCACGGCAGAAATAAGAAAAAGGATCACTCGTTCAACAGAAAGGAAGGCGACATCTGTTTCCGAAGACTGGACATACTAAGTGGCTGGTTGCCAACATAGCAGATATCACAGATCTCCGAAAACAGACTGCCTTCAAGCGTGAAGCCTAGAACAAAATACGAGAACGAGTGCCTTATATTGAATTTTTAATGGAAATATACTACGGATGGCAGTTTTTATAGGGGCTGCAGACAGGTAATAGAAATTGCTGGCGGAGTGATACCACCGAAGTTAAGTCTGCAGGAGTGAGGGTCGATTGGAAAATGTTAAGTACGTTAAGCACTTAGTTATGTTCTACTGAACATAAATCGATCTCACTGCTTAAATGTGGGACTCCTTTAAGGATAGGTAGACCGAAGTCTGTAGTTCTAAACTCAAAACATCTTTGAGCGAACTTTATGGACTCTAACGAGCAAGTTTCGGGCCCCACGTTGGGCGCCATTTGTAATGAAATGGTTAAATGATTTGTTTACCCAGACACAAAGTGCCTGAGTAAAATGGAGGTGAAGGTCTAAAATGACCATCAAAGGATATCGAGTCATTAGTCCGTGCAGGACTGAGCTACGCCGGGTAGCTACAACTCTCACATGACAGGACGGCGGCACATGCTGGTTGCCATCTAGCGATTCGGGAGATGTGGGGGGGTTCTTTTCCTGTCATGCGTCCGAACCATCATCACATTTTTATTCATGTGCCTGACAAGAAACAAACGCGACATTGAAAGTGATCTTCTTCAAGATCCACTTTATGAGCCGTGAAGGCTAACCCTGACCACGGGTATGTTTTTGTTTGTGACTGGGATCCAAAGATCACCAGCACAAAACAAAAAAAAATAAGACCACCAATTTGAGTCAATGCTTCCTACGAAGCAACTCGACGCGAAGACGAATCGAAGTACGCGCGAGGGATCGCGAATTGGTGGCTGAATTCGGGGACGACAGAGATACGCACGCAATACATCAAGAAACCGCGAAATTACAAACACTCCAAAAATAAGGTATACGCGGATACCAACACGAAATTATTTACTTTACACTTTATTGAACAAAAAACGCGCACGGCTGACGAAATTCATCGACCTGAAAAAAAAAATCCTGTGCTACCTTATAGCGGTGCCAGAAGTCTGATCTCTACAAAAAAATTATATAGGTCAGACTTCCGACGGGTCCGCCCATAGCCCCTACCAACCACCCTGAAAATGAAAGAAAGAAGGGTCAAAGAATGAAAGAGAAATAAATCTTCACCTCATCTTCGGAAAGGAAAAACAAGTTTTGTGATTTATTCAAACATTGTATTTATCCTTGTGTATCTCGTTATCAATTTTAAACCAAATCATTTATATTTCGTTAACTTAAACTTTTTTCTACATTTTTTTATAGTTTAGTAGTAAGAACGTGTTGTATAGTACTTGGTAGTAGAAAAATACTAAAAAAATTATGAATTGAAAAAGTTCACATCATATTTTCATTTTTTTTCTTTCAACGAATCACAACTTGATTCATTAAATTTCATAAATATATTTATATTTTTGTTTTTCTCGCTTTCTATTTTCACACTTTTTATTTGAGTTCCACATAGAGAATTTTAGACAATTTGAACGCACGAAAGCTAATGAAAATTTGTGTGGTGAAAACAAATCGACAAATAACAAATATCCTAAGAATAAGTTTGCACATTTGTTTAAATTCTCCAAAGTTTTTCTCTTTTCCACCTTCTTGTACGCGGTAACATTCTCTCTTAAAAACTAAGTTTTGTTATCATTTGTCATACATATGTTGGTTGTATTCATGGTTATTAATTTCATTTATTTACGTATCTTACTCATAATTTGCATTATACGTTAATTAGATTCATTTAAGAAACCGAAATGAAAACTTCCGGACTACAAATACTACTTTAAAAGTTTTCTGTATTTCAAACAAATTTCTGTTTACGAGTAGAAGTAAAAAGTGCACGCAATAAGTATATTTTATTAATTTCCTTCTTTCTACTTGGCCGGCTTGCAGGTGAAGGATTTTTGATTTCCATGTGTAATGTAGTTCATGTAGCATTATGGAAGTGTGAAAGCCAATTACTATTGCAACACAAACAGTCTACATAATATCTTCAATCAATTTTATTTGATGTGACGTACTGTTTCATTTTTATTTCCATTTTTCCAATAAGTGGTCTCAGCTAACAGTTTTGTACATTATCATACATTTAGCATATGTCAAACATATATAATAAACACCCATCTGATGTTTACAAATTACATAAAAAAACGACTTACAGCTCATATTCAAGAATATCTCCGGAAACCCTCAGCTCGATCAGATCAATCCGCATCATGCAGTCCGCAGAAAAAAACTACTCATTAGTGCGGTAGCCATCAATTGCACGAAATGTTTACGACGACTTCGCTATCTATTCCAATTCACAAAGTAGTAATGTGAATAAGTCATCATTACTTATGTTTGATGACAGTTTGAACCCTAAACAAAGCGACCACTAATCTCTATGTTGATTGCATGCGCAAACGGTGGTAAAAAATTCATGAACAATATACTCTATCTTTGTCTACTTTGCATTTACGTTATACAATCATCTAGAAATTTATATCTGATTCATATGTTATGCATTAATTTCACTTGTGCCAATGATTACATTATTTGAATATCAGTAGCGCACAGATTCGAAATACTATGGAAAAATCAACTAAACGGTCAAACAATTAGCACGTTTTTTACAACCGTCCTTATTATTTCACTTATGAATTCCATAAATTCAAATTTATTTTTCTCTACTGGTCCGTAAATCCTCTTCAATTCACACATCTTTATGAAAACCGTTTTGGTCAATTATGTTCAATTAAACATTGCTTTTATTGGTTTTTGTTAGAAGCACTAGGTATATACGTAGTGTATTGTATTTTAACAAGCACTTGAACTTTCAAAACAAGGGCGACGGTAGTCAAATTCGACTTTTATTATTCACATTATGTAACTTTCACTTCAAGCAAGTTGCACAGTATGTACTGCACAAACAATAGATAATATGGCCGACGACACTCAAAAAGGCACAATATTCGAGCTCCCAAGAAGCTATAATTCATTTATCACTTTTCTAAGCAGTCAGCACCTTGAACAGAATTTCAATCATGAAACTTCTCTGGTATTTTCACAATTGACTGTGAAATTCAACCGTCATGCATCGCTGACGAAAAGGCAGAACAAAAGTCACAGAACTTGCCTTGTTTTTTGATACAGATATATTTAGTTATCTGTTCACTCCCTATGGTCTTCTCTTGGATGACACTAAAATGATCTTCCTTAATGAGATAATCGAAATGGAGCTGACACAGACGCCATAACTTTCCAGTTTTAGCATTATAATCTAGCATTACAATCTCTAGCGTACAAAACACGTTGTAGAAGACTATCCGTTCATGGTTAAATCGGAGGGAAAACAATTGAATTCGACCAAATCCGACCATGAAGGGACAAACATTTAATACCATCTCCTTTAATGTAGCATGTCCACTCCATTTCCACCATCTCACTATACTTTCTAGAATTTCACAAAACTGGGGTTAGCCCGATTTAAGCGCACACTTTCTTGCCGACAACCTCTCCTCATTAATTTCCGACACTAAATTCCAACATTTTTTTTCGAATTTTTGCTTGAACGTCGCGAAATCTGATCGAAATAAGTCAACTGATCATCTTTCAACAACTTAGTTGGGAAAAATTCGGAATTCAAACTACCGCGCCGCTTTCTTACTTTGCACTCGTCGACTCGCACTGAGCTCCGACACACGACTATTCTTCCCACTGATCGTCAAACATCATTTTCAAATCACATCATTCAATTCCGCGAATATGTGAATTCGGCGTTCCCAGGCTCCCGAGCGAGTTCTGAGAATGTCAAATGCAACCTTCTCAGGCCCGTCGATATTTCGGGGAATTCCTCGATAGTAGCGCTGGTTTTTCCCCGAAATGCCTTCATTCGTATTGCATGCTCAATTTACATGGAAATTCGCTGGGATGGTTAGGCGAATTTGTATTTCCATGCAAATTGAGCACGCATGAAACGAATATTTTCATGAGACTTTGTGCATTTAATACAACGGGAAACTCGATCGTTTTGCGGAATAAGCCTCCGAAAGCAGAATCAATTTGGAATTGTTTTTGCGGGATGATTAAAATTGAAAAATTTTTTATTTATCTTGAAAATTTTTATTTGACAAAGTGGTTTCGAAAGCATGCACTGATTCTCATCAGACACCAGTGTCCTTGTGGTGTCTGATGTCTTATGAGAATCAGTGCATGCTTTCGAAACCACTTTGTCAAATAAAAATTTTCAAGATAAATAAAATTTTTTTCAATTTTAATCATCCCGCAAAAACAATTCCAAAGTAATTTTGTTTACACATATGTTGTACCTAGTTAGGACATTGGCTCTTTGAACAGAGAGTGCGGAAATTTTTTAAATTCTTTTGCATACAAACAAAAGAAATCAGATAAAAATAATAAATATATAAATATATTTTGTAAAAAATGTTGCGATTCTATATGCCTTTGGCTGCAAATAACATTCATCATGACTATTTTTCAAAACAAGGACAAAGTGATTTTCTGAATGACGCTTAGTGTTATTCAAGCATTTTTCTTTATTGATGAACCAAACCGCTATTTTTAAAGAGCAACTGCTATTTTGAAAGAGCAGCTTCAAATAACAGCTAAAAAATAGCAGTTTGTTTTTTCAAACACGATCGATCGTTCTGTCGATGCGGTTGTGCTATACAAATAGCATTTCGTTGGATTCACTGTTTGGCATGCGTTGCGATCGAGATTTCAAAACGTTTTTCATATGTATGATATATGTGTGTATGTATATACACAAAATATGGAATTTAAATTAAAGCTTTATGAGGAATATTAGGGAACGAATTCGTCCGGCCAAACAGGGCCATGTGATAAGGGATATGGTGGTAGAAAAATTATATGCTGTAATATGTGATGAGTACATAAAACATAATTATAGTAATAAATGTCGACGAATTACAGGAGTCCGTTCATGAGTAGTTTATATAGCAGAGAAGAATTGATATAAATCCAAACATATACATACATATGAATGAATGGTATAAAAGGATGAGTGATCTAATGGATCATTAATTTTTATGTTAGATATTTATTCGCGTCAGAAATAGTGTAGGATATTTGCATAGAATTATGAAAATAAGTATCTGCTTATCATAGTGTATTTTAAATTTCTAATTGGGTCATTTTAAAAATGCCTGTGCAAATTAGTTTGAAAGATTATTAGAATATAAAACAGAGTTATGTGGTAGGCACTAGTGATGGGGAATTTCGTTACTTTTGAGTAACGAACGAATCATTACTTTCAATCGTAGTAATCATTACTTTTATATCGTTACTCATTACTATTACTACTATATGCGAGGACAGCTCAGAAAAATGTGTACCCTTACGACAACAACGGAAAATATGTACTCTTATGAGCATGACATTCTTAAAAGATTTAAAAAAGATTCATTGATAAGAAAACAGTTTTATTTTTAAGAATATAAAAAAATCGCTCTTGACAAATACCAAGAGGAAAGGAACTTTATACCAAGCTTAATGAAAATTTAAAAAAATTTTATTCGAATTTAAAATAAACCATCATCCGCAAAGTTTTTGGTCTTCGTCTACTCCGCCTGTCCGATATTATGTGGCCTGTTTTTGGAACTATTCTCTCACACAGAAGTTGCTGGTACTCCTAAATATTTTTTCGCGAACTATCCTAATCTTGGATAAGTTTGTGACCTTGTTTTCCACTATTTAAGGGGATTTTGATTCCTCCGATTGTTGGGCTCTTCACTGAATTGTCATATTTAAATGAGGGTCTTCTGGATTTTGGAGTTGATCTGGCACATGGAACTATTGTTTCGAATACAGAACACAATCCAATCTCCTCATCAGGTCTAGTTGTTGTGCTTGGGATTCAACTGGCTGTAGATTCTTCAGTCCCAATATCATTACTTGAAGTTTGAATGACATCAACTGAAGCTTGCATGTTAGTTTGTTCAGCTTCTTCCTTCAATTCGTCCTTCCCTTTCACTACAGTCAAAGCTGATTCATCGCCGAACTCATACTTTTTGAAACGCGGGTTTAAGTACGTTGCTTTGATAAGATGGGACCAACTAACCCTGTTGTCATCTCTATGACTTTTCATGGATAAGAAACTTTTCCTGAATAATCTTAAACAGCTGATTCTCCACTTTGCCTCACTGAAGCATGAGGTTTGTCGAAAATTTTATTAAGAAATGTTAAAAAAAAATGTTTCGCTTATTAAATATGCACCCACTAGGGGGCCAACCTCCTCGGTAAGGCTGGACATGAGTCCAGGGGCATCTTACCTCCTGCGGTCTCGTAAATTTTACAACCCCGGTAGGGTTGGAGATACCCTCGTGGCGACCTGCAGTCACGAACATGGCCTCAGCACAGCCGGAGAAGCCAACTGACGACCCAAAAAGGATCTCGACCTGTTAATCCTTAACAATTTAAGTGCTACTTTCAGTTTTCCCGCGGATTTTATTTTGCCAGACTTGCACCTTGGGGGCTTTTCTAGATATTGAAGGCGCCTTCAATAATGTGCACACTACAGCCATTATGGAGAGCCTCTACGCAACCAATACCCACCCTTCTATTTGTAGCTGGATAAGCAATATGCTTAAGCAAAGGCTCATAACAGCTGAGTGGGCGGGGTCACGAATCACTAAGAAGGTCCATAGAGGCACACCGCAAGGTGGAGTTCTATCCCCTCTCTTATGGAACCTGGTTGTAAACACAATTTTGGATAAGCTAAAACGCAAAGGACTCACGGTTGTGGCCTATGCCGATGACATTGCCATTCTAGTCTCGGGCAGATTTCCGCACACAGTCGGCCAGCTCATCGAGTATGCTCTGGGGCTGGTTGAGGAATGGGCGAACACCGTGGGCCTCGGCATCAACATTAACAAAACTGATCTCGTACTCTTCACAAGAAAGTACAAAACTCCTGAATTACCTCCAATCAGGTTGAGCGGCGCCAGGTTAAGCCTCAAGTCACAAACTAAGTACTTGGGCCTTGTTCTGGACAGCAAGCTCACCTGGAAGGCAAATTTGGAGGAGAGAGTAAAACGGGCTAGCAATGCGATTTACGCCAGCAGGAGAGTGCTGGGTAAAACGTGGGGTCTAAGCCCTGCCTTAACGCACTGGATTTATTTGGCGATAGCCAGGCCTATCATTGCTTACGGATGCTTGGTCTGGTGGCCAGCAGTGAACAAGACTACCTTTGCTAGCACAGCGAACAGAGTTCAGCGGCGGGCGGCTCTCTGCACCACAGGTGCCTTAGCCTCGACTCCTTCGGCTGCTCTCAATGTCCTGCTCCATCTCCCACCGCTTGACCTCTTCGTCAGGAGCTCTGCCGCAAAAGCTGCTGTCAGGCTTAGGGAATCGGGATACTTCGAGTCACGATCCTTCGGTCACAGCAGTATTGAGCGGGGGTACGCGGGTAGCACCGACTACCTGGTCCCCACTCTGTGCTTCGAGCGGGGATATCAGGCGATTGTGGGGGATGGGCAAGAGTGGAATCGGCAAATGGGCGCAGCAACTCTTAGCATCTACACTGACGGCTCTAAAACGTCTGCCGGAGTGGGTGCTGCAACATTTTCCACAGAAGCAACTTTGGAAGCAGCTTTCAGGCTTCCTAATCACTGTAGTATTTTTCAGGCGGAGGTTTTTGCGATACGTAAAGCCGCAGACCTAGCATACGCCAGAGATACCATAAATATGGAAATCAACATTTTTACAGACAGTCAAGCGGCGATTAAAGCTCTGATGTCTTACACATACAAATCGAAATGTGTACTCGACTGCATTCAGGCCCTGAATAGACTGGGCAACAACAGAAGTGTCAGAATTTTCTGGGTTCCTGGTCACCAGGGCATTGAAGGGAACGAGAGGGCAGACGCGTTAGCCAAGCACGGGGCTAGCCTTCCCCTGTCAGGATCGGTTGATATTCCTACCCCAATCCAGACAATCAAATACTCAATTGACTCCAATATGATGCAAGTTGCGATGTGCAGATGGCGTGCAACTCAGACCTGCAAGCTAACCAAAATCATGTGGGGGTCGTACAATATCGTGGCTACTAAGTACCTACTCGAATTGACGCGAACTGACTTCAAACGGCTGGTCGGCGTTATTACCGGCCACTGTCTTGTAGCAGCTCATGCCATGAAAATGGGACTCCTAACCAGCGACACCTGTAGGAAGTGTCAAGAGCCAGGAGTCTCGGAAACAATCCAACACCTTCTGTGCCACTGCCCGGCACTGGGGAGAACCAGGCAGCGCTGCTTCGGTAAGCCCTGGCTGATGGATCTCTCACATGTAGCAGAGCAGAGGCTGAAGGACATACTTCAATTCGCAAAAAAGTCCGGGGCCTTCGATAGCCGTTTGGACTGAACTTTCCTTCTCCGGGTCCATTTATCTGGTACCACTACGGACCAATGGGTCTATGTGTGGCCCTGGCCAGCCAGTTGAACCTAACCTAACCTGCATGAGAATTTCGCCCGAAACAACTCAGAGAGGTCCCCGAATTCATGCTAGACAAAAAAAGATTTTGGAAAAAATTGACGTTTTTGCTCAATTTTCTCTATCAAAATTTTTTCACCCTTAAAATATTACTATTGTACTCCCCGACCACTTTCAATCATCGAAAGCGCCATAACGGCAGTTTTTGCCAAACTATGGTCAAAAAACCCCTTACTTCCCTACAAAACCGAAATTTTTGCATCACATCAATAGGTCTTGGCCCGTTATGTCTCAAACCACTCTAACCCAAAATTGGCCGATTTCAGCTACTTTTACCCTAAAAACTTTTTGAATAAAATACTTCCAAGTACGAAAATACTCGATACAAAGATACGAAAACAATTGCAAGTACGAAATGCTCGTGATAACGAATTCAAAAGCCATCAAACATCCAGCAATCGAAATCGTTACTCATTTCATTCATTACTTTTTGAATCGATCAAGAATTCACAAGTAACGAAATGGTCAGCATTCAAAATCGTTACTCATTTCATTCCTCAATGGAACGAAAAGTAACCATTACTTTGTCAAGCTTGAGACCGGTCCCTACATCACCCCAAGCTTGAATATCATTGCTGCCCGTTGACTCGACTATGAACCAAATATCAAGGTAACGAAATACATTTTGTGTGTCGTTTGGCCTTAGAACGACGAAGGAACGATTGTGAGAAAAGTAATGGTTACTTTCGTTTTCCGGTAATGATTACTTTTCGTTACTTTGAGTACATTACTTTTAAATCGTTCATTACTTTTTGAACACCACTAATAGGCACACAGCTCAGTCTAAATAATCATTTCTCATAAATGATCATTTAAATTATATATGTATATCGTAAATCTAACTAATCACTACTAAATGGCCGTCAACAGTATAACTAAACTCAGAGGGCTAGTTATCAATCATTTGCATATCGCTTAATGATCACTTAGCTTTGGTCATTTATTTTGAAATGAACAATCCAATAAAGATGGAACAGCAATAGCACAACAAGCAACATGATTAAACATCATACGAAATCTAAGCTCATATTAAATGCAAACGCATTTAATATTTTGCAATATTCTCCCTGTTATTACTAACGCCGATCGTTGCTATTAATATTTGCTGCTATTTTTCGGTGCTCTCCTCGTCGCAAGCAATCTATATTGACTCTGCTATTATTTTACTCAAATGGAATATCAGAAAAATTGCAGTTTATGATATTTCTGAATAGCAGGCTGCTATTGCTATTTATAAATAGCAGTTTGCTTTTTAGCAGTTCATCAGTACTTGATCGATATTGGGATCTTTCATTCTATTACTGAGTTTATTTGATGTAAAATAGTATAAATGGAGTCAGGTCTCAAAATTAGAGTTCGTGAGTAAATATCACAGAAAAAATTAACGATCAAAGTAAATTCTAACGTTGAGGCGATTGAAACACATTCAATCATAGAACAACTACATTCAAGTTTTTGGATGGATCCATTGAAACATTTTCTGAGCTGAAAGAAAATCAGTTCTCAGGGAGGACTAGAAAGCCACTTATTAGCATCTATGCGTACTCTGAAGTATATCTAATGTAATGCCGCAATGCACTAGTTAGTTCACATACTTAACATCTATAGCTGTTTTTTGCACCTCTACTGAGAGCTGGTTAGAGTAGGTAGCATTGAAAACAACAACAATTCTGCCCCTGGTGTTGCTGTTTTCAATGCTACCTACCTTAACCAGCTTTCGATACAGGGACACAAGATTCAGCTTATATTTGGTAAATTATCTACTAGGCAGTTATATGTTTTAAATGATAACGTAGGCAAGTATGAATATGCTAGCTGTCATTTATTCATTTCAGAATTAAGTTCACAAAGTTGAACAATCAAAATATTTCACCGATTTGGTGTAAAATTTTCTCAAAACAAAAAATTAAAAAAGTCGACTAGTCATTGAGAATTGGATTAGAAAGCAAAGTTGTCCCACTACAACCTCTTTAGGGCTTCGGGAGTGAAGGTAATGGAGATTCAATTTTCATAATCGAAACTTTACGAGTGCGAAATGATTAGCTTTACGCCTCAATTTGCCCTTGATTTGACTCAGGTCCCTACTCAAAGCTAGGTTAACTCTAAGCTCTATGTACGGTTCCCCGTCCGTGTCTAGATTCGAACCAGAGACGCCATACGCCAGGAGCTAGTGCTCTACGAGGCTACACGAGTTTATTAAATAAGATTAACGGCAAATAAAAAGCAAACGTAAAATTAATGTACAATAAACGTATATAAATAATAAGGATAGTAGGCCGGTTCACTAAGAAGGGTATGTTAAAAGAGCCTTGGTAAGTCACTTTTTAAAGTACGCTCGAGATGGATATCGTGGAATAGAAGTATTGACTCATGCTGCTGAATATTTTGCAGCATCTATTTATTGGCTTAGTCGCAGCATATGCGAATGTATGCAATAAGCAATAGTCGGAATCTAGTGACACTCACGGGCTGATTGATCAACGACCTACCGTTTATGTAGTCGATGTTAACGGCGTCTCTCATGACATCCAAGCAGGCAAAAAAATTGTATTAAATATGATACTGGAGAGATTAACTGTTTAACGCTTTTAATCAGAAAAGTAGTAGGAAGCTTGTCAGCTCAAGGGCATTTATTACTATTAGGCTCAAAAAAAGCTTTAAAAATATTATGTTTATAAATGGTTAATAAAAATTATAGCCTTATAAGACAATTTTTACATACATATACATATGTATATTTCAAGGTCATTTGGAATATGGTATCTATGCAGATATATTTTTGCTAGAAAAAGTAAGTTTTAGGTTAGTATATTTTATTTTCCTTCGATTAGCCCGAGAACTTTCTGATAAATATTTTTTTTGTCCACTATGAGTACACTCAGACTTTGAAATAGTATATTTTGGAGTCTGTATGATATTCGGGCGCAACGCCACTACATAAGACAGGGAAATACCACATTACGTTATAATGCTTTCAAAATATCCACTTTATTGTGCCCATCAAAAGCGCCATCACTTCGCTTATCTCAATTCTTATAAAATCTAAACCAATTCATTATCTAATTACCACACGCAATACACTTTGCAAATCATTTCATCTAATTTCTTAATATACATCTTAATCCGTTCGACGCTTTCGGAATATGAAAAAAAAACATCATACAAACATCAACAAATGCGACAATGTGTTCACAAGATATTCATTAGTTGTCATGTTACAATCTTGCTCTCGGTGTCAATTAATTCTAAAATTTAATTACTCTATATACTTCTAATTGATTCTGATCGCATTAATGCTGCCAACATGCACGGAATCTCGCTTGCACTACGTACGACGGACAAGTTCTTATGCATGTGCACATATGCATGTAGTTGGATATAGGAGTAATGTCTAGGTAGCGTAGGATTTTATATTAATTTTGAATTTATATCCGTAGTAAATTTGGTTAGGAAGAGTGGATGTCTGACTTTGTAATTAGCCTAGATGTTGAAAAAAAAAATATTTAAATTTATTACTTGCAGATACGACTCATTCAAATATTAATTTAAGATAATCTTGGGATTAATTTTTGCTGACTTTCACCCTTAACAGGTTTATGTTTGAAAAAACCTTAACTTCTTTGGTTTGGCCTGTAAAAGTATTTCCTAAATTGATATTTTCATATATCTTGATTTGACATCATGCCAGATAACGGTACTTAAGAGAAACATCCTTATATATTGTTTAGTAAAATCTTAACTCTTTTCACGTTTTTTGTGTTTCTTCTTTACTGTTTAAGTGGTATCAATCGTTAAAATTCAACTGTTTTAGGAGTAGACGTTTGTTACTTGCACCTATATGAGCTTTAGTTGTTTTAAGGGAAGTGGGAGTCTAGTAGACTTTGAATGTTTTATTTATTCCTTTTTCAACCCGTATCAAAAAAATCCTGCAATTATTACGATATAATGTAACTTATTTTCCGTTTTCTTGAACTCAGTCAATTTATACACTTTCGCTTTTCTAGCTGCCAAATGCATTTTGAAAATATATTTTATTTCAGACTTTCGCATTAATCTTAGATGTGCAAAGTGCTACTCTTCTAGTGTAAATTTTAATTTGAAAATTGATTTATCGCCTAGAGATAGTTAAAATTCGTGATTTATAAGATTTTTATCAAGAAGAAATCAAAGAGGAGGAATTATTGGTAAATAAATGTATTTTTAATTTGCACTTAATTGGACGGAGGCGATATTAGTTGATTTGCGACGACGCTATAAATAGGTATTGGCAGGGGCGCTTTCGGCACAGAGCCCATACATATTTTTGCTTAGGTACAAATTGATTGATTTAGTTGCAGCGTGAAAGTACCCGATCCATGAGATGGCACAGCAAATCAATTTTAATGAGTATTTGCAAGTTCTAAGGCTCAAATTAATCCTTATACAATTTTTTTAAATGTCTAATATTCAATTTTATTACGAGCTATTTATTAATTGTTTCCTTAAATTTTCACAAACGACTAAACAAAACCCATTTTTCAATCAAATGTTTCGCTGCGATATAATATCCAACCCTTTAAAGTGACTAATGTCATTTTCATGAGCATACGCCTGGATTATATTGAGCGAGCTTACAAGCTGCTAGTCGACGAGCTTAGAAGCAGGCGATAGTGATAATGAGACATAAAACCTTCCACTCGCTCAGTAGCCAACTAAACCAAAAACCACTGAGATCCTCGTAGCTAGTTCACTACCAACTCTGATGACACGAGGCTAGTTTACTAGCTAACAAGCCCACTCGCCAAAAAGTAGTGAGTAAAGTAGCCTGGCTTTCAACTTTTCTCGCAGATTGTTTAAAATCTGCTAGTTAGCTACACCGAAAAAAATCCACATGACATCCAGAGCTATGTAACATAGCGAATTATTTATGGTCCCATACGCTATGTACAAAGTACTCTAAGCTATAATTACATGGCGTAGAAATTATGGCCCCACACGCTATATTACATAGTACCATGAGCCATGTAATATGGCTTCAGTTGTCATATTGTTTGAACCTCTTCATGTACGTTTCGTTTGCGGTAGTGAAGTGTGAAAATCATAATAGATCTGTAAAGGATAAAACCGTGGCCACATGTTCTAGTTGCAGAGCATTTCGTTTCTCCGTAAGGATGCAATTTATAAATGATAAATACGTTTATTGTTTGGGAATTCCTTTTCTCACGGAAATTTAAATATTCTGCAACTGGGTTGTTGTGTGTCATAAAACTCTTCAAATGGTGTAGATCATAAAACCGTTTTGATGGCGTGTACTAGGATTTAGGCGGTATCCTGCGCTAGTCATTTGTAAGACGAAATTGAGTGCCATTTGAAATCGAACGCTACAAGTGGAAGTTGTTATAATTTAGTGATGTTCCAAAAGGTGAAAGACTGTTTAGAGAAGTGGGTTTTACCAAATTTATAGGTGAGCTAATTTTGATATTGTTCGTTATCTGAAGTAAAAAATCATATGGAGGTATACATATGTGGTATTTAGCATGCGTGCGAGTATTTAAGGGTGTTATTGTTATGGTATAATTTACATGAAGTCCGTTAATGGATTAAAGTGCTTGCTCGAATCATTTCAAATGAAATCCGTCAATAAGTATCTCAGCGAACTATAACAGCGCAATAATACCCCTAACTGTTTGCATGCATGATTTCGTAATTGAATCATTCGGATTCGAAGGTAATAGTTTCAAATTTAAAATGTTCGTGGTGGAAGTGTATACTTTGGAAGTTATAGTACATTAACACAAAAGTAATATATATATATATATATATATATATATATATATATATATATATATATATATATATATATATATATATATATATATATATATATATATATATATATATATATATATATATATGTATATCTATATATATACTTAGTTTCGGCGCATTGGCATGTGACCGCCGCTCGAGTTGACCCTCTTCATGTACGTTTTGTTTGCGGTAAGGAAGTGTCAAAATTATTATATACTCCCCGACAAAACTTCTGGGCATCCTGAAAAAGTTTTAAAAAATCATAGGAAATGAAATTTTGTGACCAGAATAACCACTAGTCTCAACATTTATCCAATGACGGTTTTTGAAGCTTAATGTATTGTACGGTCTAACCTAACGGGACTTTTTGCGAATTTTTCTTATTTTCAGTTCAACAAAACTTTGGGCCAGTTAGAAGAAAACACAGCTTAATCTAAGATAGACATATGATTCTGTGTTTGTCCACCATTATTTCACTTCTTTCATTCTTGTCGCGAGAGTGTGAATAAATTTCTGGACACTTTGTTGGTCCACTCTTCTTCCACTCTTCTTCAAACGCCGTTTCAAAGTCTGCAACAGAGTTGAATAAATAGCTTGTAACAATGCACCCCAGCAGTTCTAAATAATATTTAGATCCGGTGAGCGTGTTGGTTAGTACATGGCGTGAAGGACTATAGTACGTGGCGTGGAGGGCTATAACACTTGGCGTGGAGGACTATAGTGCATGGCGTGGAGGACTATAATACATGGCGGTGAGGGCTATAACACATGGCGTTGGGGGATATAGTACATGGCGTGGAGGACTATAGTAGGTGGCGTGGAGGACTATAGTACATGGTGTGGAGGGGGCTATAAGCATAGCGTCTGCTTCTATGTACTTTTCGCCATGTACTATGGCGTGGTGCGCTATATTTTATCACAATCCCGAAATCGACTATGTACATGGCACCAGAAATCAATAAATCGAAGTCTATCATGATTACACTGCGCGTGTTTACAAGCGGCTAGTACATTCGTCGGCTTGTAGCTTGTAAACTCGCTCAATGTAATCGAGGCTATAGATAAATGGGGCATTTCACATGAAGCGGACAACGAAAAAAAGTCGAGGCTCTAGATTCCGTTCATATTGTGCATAATGGTATTCTAGAGGATATGAACGTGGATACGCAATTTTTTTTCTATGAGGTTTAGTTATGGCCCAGTCATTTTAGCATAAAAAAGGAGTTATTAAATACAATGTATTTACTGATAAATAATACAAATAATTCAAAACTGAAGGTTTCACGGTTGACCTTGCATTACAGTACATATGGCTGAGTGCTGCGTGCTTACCGTCCTCTATTGGAAAAACGGTTGAGAGCATGAAAAAATGCTTCAAATAAAATTTGTTGCAAATTTTATATTCTACAATTTCAATCCGATGTGTTAACATCATTGGAGCAATAGAAACCAAGATAATCGCAAAAAACTGTTTTTTCTCATCTTTGACCTTGAATAACTTTCGACGCAGACACGAGATTTTATGAGACTTTTGAGGCAACTTTGAGGACCCTAAAATGAAGGCATATACAAAAATTCAGCTTATTATCTCTCATTCCGAGGTTGATTGCTAAAATGACCGGGCTTTTGAATAATTGAAAAAATTGATGAAAGGTTTTTTGGAAGCCGATTCTGAGGTTCGAAAAAAAAAATCTGAAAATCATTAAACATAATGATTGGTATAGAAAATTAACTGTTCTTTTTAATTTTGAAATTAGGTTTGAAAAACAAATTTTTTTTCCTGTGTGAAACCGGAAGTAAACACTTCAACATCTCTTTTTGAATAATTTGGACCAGGTTAGTTTTCATATCAAAACAAAGCTTAAAGTGTACTTATTTTATGATAAAAGTTTAAGAATGGCATGGCCAGTAGTTTAGGAGGTAGGTGAATTTCAATACATAAAAGTCGTATGAAGCGTAGTACCGAGAGCTTTTTTTCGTTGTCTGCTTCACGTGAAATGCCTTAAATATCAAACCTTCGATAATTTCATAACAACAACTATGAAAGAATTGTGAAAATATTTTGCTTGCTGGTATTGTGTTTTTTCATTACTCACAAAATTTAGTAAGGCAGTCAATTAAATTTTTATCATTTATCATCTTTTCCTTTGATTTGGAACTATAAGTGAAAAAGATACCATATACATATTTACAAAGTGTTTGTAGGCGGGAAAATATGCAAAAATGTGAGAGATTAATTCTATTTCATATAGAATTTTGTGAATTACGTGTGTCTAATTATTTTCATTTGAATAAAACTTTTTCATTTCAAATCATTTCCAACGATTTCCATTTTTCAATTTTCGTAATTAATGTCCCATAACAGTCCCATCAGCATCTACCAGTCCTAGAAATCATGCAGGAAAGACGACAAAACAAATACACCATGAAGTTTGCGTATATTTTCTTTCAAATCCACTTTTCAATCAAAGGCCTTTTCTCCATTAATTGATTTTTCTGTTCATTGACCAGGTGTCGAGACTCTTGATTTATCGCGTTTTCTTTCCGTTGCAAATAAAACAAATAACCAGAGGCAACATAACACACGTAGCGTATAGATTGGATGAAGCGTAAAGCACTTTTGAATGCAGCATCGCAAGAATGTTGTTTATTATAAATAAATTCTCGTAAGCTTGACGAGATTTACGATTTTCCCGTAAATAGTCATAATAACCTTTGCCGGCATCTAGTATTTGAATGAAGCGGCTTGCAGTTTTATGTGTTTGCGTTTCGAGCGTGTTTTGAGTGAGTTCATTGCTTTTTATTTAGGTTCGAAAGTTGTACACAATAATACACGCTAACTAAATGAAATGATAAGATAAGAGCAACGTGTGGGAATATTGAGATCAAAAGCCTTGGGCCACAAAGTTGAGATTTATTTCTGATAGCAATTCAAGAAATCTAAATATTTTAGCTAACCCACTTTTTCACATTATTAGCTTCAGGAAATAAAGCTAATTCTCAAATCTCAGAGTTTAAATATGAGGTAGCGTGTCAATATAGTTTAACCAATCAGACAGACGCTCCTGACAAGTTCATTTTTCTATCAATTTTTTTTTATCATTTTTGGTTTTCCCAAAATGTACCTGTGCTACCGGGAAAATCGTTTTCTCAGTGGCAGCTGCTTTTTTTTAATAAATTATTTTTAATTTGTACAATGTTAGCCTAGCTTAGTGTGTGACTAACATAATCAAATTTTAAATCCAGCGGCTACACTATTTTAGCTTCTATATTTATCAACTTTTAATCACATATCAACGCGTTAATATTACCTAGCTGGAAAAAACTAATTGGTTTAATTGGTTTGATATAATTTAATAACTACTTACATAATAAAGCCTAAATCTTTAACTGGGGCTTAAATCTAGCTTCTTTTATGCTTCAGGAGGCACGCATAACAAAAGAGTGCACCTATGAACTGCTCGCATCCTAGTATTTATTTTTTGGCAGCGCAATGGCTCGTAAAAGTACCATTTGTCCGTAAAATGAGTCGAATAAGTTTGTTCTTGGTTTCGTTTCTCTATTTGTAGAATTGTGTCGCTTGAATCATAGCCAGGTCTGCATCATATGACAAAGGTTAATGAGTCTTGTCATTTATAGAATCTGCCAGTACAAAAGCGCAATGGCAAATGGGTTCCATGTCCACCTTTTTAACAAAAAGCTATCTGATGGCTTAAAATGGGGGATTTTTACAATTCTAATTTTATATTTGACATAAAGGTTAAACTTTTGCAGCTAATAGAAATGAACTCCAAACTATCTTAGCATGGAGCACCCTGGAAGGTTCAAACGAAGCAGCGAGTTGTTTTACTTTCAATTTGAGTTTTTTGAGCTTATCCTATTGCTAAGGCTAATAAAGACTTAACTCAACCAAGTATTCTCCCAGGTTCATTGCAGTTTTAAGCGGGTTTTGGCTTGTGGCAGCCTTCATTGGCACTGAGACACTTCTATTTTTTTATACGCGGAGGTACGTAATTCTTCGTGATCACAGGGATTAGCAAAACCATCATTATCATTCGAACTTGAACAGTTTTCTTCCAACTGAATGATGAGAAAATTTGAAGACCGAGTAATTCACCTTTTCTGATTTACTGATCCGTGCTTTTATTTTATTTAAAAAATGACGAAAGAAAAAAGTGGTAAGAAACAAAAGGAATGTAGTATGAGGAAAGAAACACAAAGAAAGAAACAAAAAGAAAGAAACAAAAAAAAGAAACGTGAAGGAAGAAACAAGAGGTAAAAAACAAGAGGTAAGTAAGAAGAGAAGAGAAGTAAAAAGGATGAAAGAAACTGTGCACAGCAGAAACGGAGGAGAAAAAGAAATAACAAGAGAAGAAAAAAGAAGCAGTGAACAATAAGAAAGAAACAAAGAATTAATAGAGAAGAAGTATAAATAAATATAGAAGAAGAAAAACAAGAAACAGCCAAGAAGAAGAAAGAAACAGCCAAGAAGAAGAAAGAAACAGCGAAGAAGACGAAAGAAACAGCGAAGAAGGCGAAAGAAACAGCGAAAAGGAGAGCGAAAAAGAAATAGAGTAGAAAAAACACAAATAAATAGGAGGACAAGAGTGGAGGAAAGACAGTGACCAATCAGACTGTAATGGAAATGACAGTGCCTAAGAAATGACAGTGACAGTGAAGGAAAGACGATAGAAAAAGGAACGAGAAAGGAAAAGGAACGAGAAAGGAAAAGGAAGAATAAAGTAGACAACAGGAAAGAAAAGAAAGAAAGGAAGAAGAGAAGAAAAGGAAGAAGAGAAGAAAAGGAAGAAGAGGAGAAAAGGAAGAAGAGGAGAAAAGGAAGAAGAGGAGAAAAGGAAGAAAAGGAGAAAAGGAAGAAGAGGAGAAAAGGAAGAAGAGGAGAAAAGGAAGAAGAGGTTAAAACGGAAGAAGAGGAGAAACGGAAGAAGAGGAGAAAAGGAAGAAGAGGAGAAAAGGAAGAAGAGGAGAAAAGGAAGAAGAGAAGAAAAGGAAGAAGAGAAGAAAAGGAAGAATAAGAGAAGGGAAAAAATAAGAGAAGTAAAAGAAGCAGCAAATAAAAAGACTAAGAGAGGAAAAGGAAGGAGAAAGGGGAAATTGCGAGGAGAAAAATAATTAGAGAAGGAGAAAAAGAATAGGGGGAAAACAAAAGAGGAGAAAAAAAGAGGTAATGAAGAAAAAGAATTAAAAAGGAGGACGTAAGGCTGAAGAAGAAATAAAGAAAAAAAAAGTAATGGAGAAGTAAAAGACTCATAAAGAAGAAGTAGAGAAGTTGTGAAGCAGAAGAAGTAGAGAAGTTGTGAAGCAGAAGAAGTATAGAGTCGTGAAGCAGAAGAAAAGAAAAGAGTTATGAAGCAGAAGAAAAGAAAAGAGTCATGAAACAGAAGACAAGAAAAGAGACAAGAAAAGCGATATTATAGGCACTACGAAATTCTTCTTTTCATTCGATATTCAAGATTTTTTCAGCACGAATAACTGAGAAGGGCATTTCTTTCTGTGGTTAACCAAATAATATGTACAGATGAAGTTGAGACATATCGAAGTCCATTAGAGAATCACAGTTCGAATTGAAATTTAAGAAGGTCCATTAAAGAAATGGTGTCATAATTTTTGGAGCAGTATTACGACTTCGAATCATATAACTTGACTTTGACGCTAACCTTCTTCTTAGAACTGAGATTTTCCTTTGTAGCTGAGCGTTCACGAATCAATGCAGTTTAGAAAATTTCACTCTAGTCCTGACTTGATTCACGTATCTAATTGAAAACAGGATAACTCATATGTGTATAATCATGACTGCATTTAAAACATGGAACACACGACAGCAGCCAGAGCTCTACCCACTATGCTACTCCAGCTTCGGCTTCTATGGATGAAAGCCTACCAGCAATGGTAACAAGCCTTACCAATGCACTGAAAGAAAAAGTCGTGGTTGATTTAATTATTATTGATAGTACTGCAACAATTCATTCAAAATTGTCGAATTAACTACGGAAAATGGTTCTTTCTACTATGCTAAAATAGTTCATTTGACCATACAAAAGTAGTTGATTTTGCTGATACAACAAATATCGAAACCTTTGAGGATTCAACTGTGTTAATTGGTTCATAAGTACGATAAATAGTTGATCTATAGAAAAATGAGCATCAATTCATTTAACACTCCAAAATGTTGAATTATCAACAATTTTCATAGTAAGCGAACCACTCTACAATTCTTAATTCCACACCACAGATTATAGTCATTTACTATTTCGTACTATGTACATTGTTGGAATACCATAGTTTTTGGTTGGTTACTTGCACCACGGACGTTGTTTATCAACCACGCGTCATGGTGCATAAAAGTAATCAACAATTTTCTTATGGTTGTTTTAACTATTGCCCGTGGTTGATGCTAAAAAAAAACAAAGGAAAATTGTTGATTTTCCATGCTCATCATACTCATACTCCTATTCTATCATAGAAGTTTCATATACTACATGGCAAAATTGTGTTCGGTTTGTTGTTCGATATAATTCATATTCATGTTATGCTGTGAAGCCTTTATATTACGTTGAATGACGCTTTTTATGTAATTTATGAATTATGTAAATGAAACGTATTGCGATATAGTGCAGCGCCGAAGCATTGAACGCACACTGAAAGAAAAAGTCGTGGTTGATTTAACTACTATTCATAGTAATCGAGCAATTCATTCAAATTTGTCGAATGAACTACGGAAAAAGGTTCTTTCTATTCTGCTAAAATAGTTCATTTGACCATACAAAAGTAGTTGACTTTGCTGATACAAAAAAAAACAACAGACATAATTCCACACCACAGACTATAGTCATTTACTATTTCGTACTATGTATATTGTTGGGATACCATTGTTTGTAGTTGCTTACTTTTTTTGCACCACGGGCGTTGTTTATCAACCACGCGTCATGGTGCATAAAAGTAATCAACAATTTTCTTATAGTTGTTTTAAAAAAACAAAAACAACTAAGGAAAATTGTTGATTTTACGAAGATTTTACCAGTGTGGATAAAGCCTTACCAATAAGGGACTAGAAGGTACATTTTTCTTTTTGGGATGAAAATGCTAACGATTGATAAATTTGATTCTGTCTATACAGTCAAATAGAATTTTTCAAATTTTCATCAGTAAAATACCTATATGTTTAGCACTTGAAATTTGAGTTTGCGAGAATTGGTCATCAGATCCAATTAAAATTCGCAGCATGTATTGGTCTTTCGTAGCACCAGGTCTGATAGGAGTTATTTGAAAATGTAGGCATCCCTGGGGCAGAGGTGCCATTTTGAAAACTCGTCCAGTAAAATAAAAGCTATTTGCATTATAACTTCCGATTTACTCATATTCAATTGTAGATCTTAGTGTAGACTAAGTTTGAAAAATAAGTACAGCGCTGCCAGCTATGCGAAGTTTTACTAAGAGTTAAAACTAAACATAAGCACTAAACGTTTCAGTTTTGAAAATCTTTTTACCTTTATAACTTCCACCGCAATCGTATCAAAACGAAATTTACAGGGTCAGCTGGTCTCGATGTGAGCCTGATTTGGTATACTTAGCAAAGGGTTGCCAGGGTCAGGAATTTTCGTCATTTTTGTACAGGCAAATGCTTCCATGAAATGATCATATGTTTAAGATCTGCAATGAAAATAAGTGCCGAATGCTAAAATTTTCCAGATTTCGGAAATTTTTTGGATGATAAATTCAAATATTTTTCTATCCATATGACCTCCGATGCAGTTATCCGATCAAAATGTAATACACAGGGTGTGTTGATCTTGAATTTTGGTCGTAAAGATAGTCGAGTGTTGCCAGCACTTCTGCCACTTTTGTTCTAGAAGATGGAGCCATTAAATTTTTATATGATAAGCATCCTATAATTAAAAGAAGTAAGATAATTTTAGCTTTCTAAAATTTTGAAACTGTTACGAGTCAAAGCCCTGGAATACTTTGTACACTTTGGCTTCCGGTGCAGAAATCGGATCAATTTAGTACATGACATCCACGTTGGTTGTTCGAGGGAGCGCATTTGGTAGAATATATATTAAAAACCTAAACAATTTCTTTATTTTACTTCGAAAATCAGTCCTTATAGCGGTTTTTAAATTTGACTTGATGAGTTCATTTTCAAAATATTCATGAATAAAGTAACATCCTAAGCTAAAGACCTGGCTGAAGCACTGCTCTGAATAGCATTAATATGCCGGTAAACATCCAACACTGATAATGGTGTGGGTAGTAATCAGTGTACTCCTAAAAATTGGATAGTGGTTCTTTTAAACACGGGATTTGGACGAATTACGCTAGGATACATATACATAAAATTACGCTAGGATACATATACAATACTGAACTAAACACAATACCGGGTTGGTCAATATGTGTTTAATAACCGGCATATATGTTTCATAAAATAAACACATATGCCGCGAAATGCCTTGAATATATTTATATTGGAAAAGCTGCTAGCTTAAATGCATCATCAGCAGTAAACAAGACGGTTGCGCCGAGTCAGATCCAAGATATTGCACACTAAAACTTTTTCTATTTTTCAACATCCGAGTGAGCAGTATCATGATATCAAATACACTTAAGGGAAGGTTATCTCAGATACGGTCGAAAATAAGGCAAAGTTTGAGAATTTTTCGAGGAATAATGCAAAAACATACGAAGTTCTGGTTTTGATTATTTTATTTGTTGATCATTCTTTCTCTCTCTCAAATCGTTTAAATTTTTATTACGATGAAATTCAATATGGTGGCTCCAAAATGGCGGCTCTCGTCTGCCTCTGCACGCGGGACATCGTCCGGTAACTTCAAGTCTGCAGCCTCTCGTAGTAAACTGATATCAGTCATAGTTTAAAGTCATTAAAATTTATAAAAATCTCCATGTCTTATACCTAATGAGAATGAATTGGGACAAAAAATAAATCAAATTACAGACATTTAAAAAAAAAAAGTGCAACTTTTAACCCGGTTTTTTTTTTACTTTGACCTCGCTTAACGATTATGAATTGAAATTTTTCATGCTCATTTTAGGTATAAGACATATAAAACAGTATATTTTTGTGGGCAGACTTGGAATGAAGTGAATCGGATCAATAGATCGACACCTGTGCTTGAAGTTATGATGAAAAATATAGTTTCGAGAAAAATGCGTTTAAAGTTTTTTTTTTTAACAAGTTTGCCTTGGGATAACTTTCTTGTTTGTTCAGTTATCACGATGAGTACCAATGGTTAAAGGGTTTTGGGGTCGCTGATTACGAATCTGAAGTCAAATTAACAAAATACGTATAGGAATCCTTCCTCGATTTCAAACCACTCCTGGTTGGCCTGCTCCGGCAGACGTTGCGCGAGACGGGCGTTTCGAGCAGCGGGCGATATTCGTCGTTAAGGATATGCAATTTTCTGACGCCTCGGTTATTTTTCGCCAGTGCTGCCACCTAAAGTGTATTCCAACACGAACAAGTATGCGATAGTACAGATCGTAACTAGTTCCGGTACATAGAAAGTCATCTGAGGCCACGCGGTGAGGTAGGTGCGTTTGAGACGCTCTAATGCGATAAATATGTTCCAGATCGGAATATCCTTTTGCGTACATATTCTACACGTATGTAGCTTTCATTTTTTGTAAAACAAAAAAAAATAGATTTGCATGAAAAAATCTGAAAGAACCTCCCCTTAAGAGGTTACTCCCACTTGTAACTTTGAAATTTTTCTTTTATATTTTGTTTTATTTTTTTTAAGTATAACTATCTGAGAATACGTCCTTCAAATTTCAAGTCGATCCGAAAAAAATTGACCGAGATATGAGCGTTGAAAGAGAAGAAACCGTTACTTATACAACCGGCTAATCTGCTGTCTGCCGCGCTCGACCCTCTGTCCGGTTTCTATCTATTGTTGCGGCCGAGAGAACTCGGGAAGGCAGAATGCTGAGAAGGTAACAGCAAATTGCATTTTTGGAAGCGGCACCGTCGGTGTAAGAGCTATTATATGGAAAATAAAAAAAAAATTGTTTCCTCCGTGTAAACTGAAATTGAAACTTAAAACGCGTTTTTCTCGAAATGACATTTTTGAAGTCGGTGACCAAAATTACTCGAAAACTACTGAACCGATCTTTTCGAAACTTAGCAGACTTATTCAATGTATGAAAATTTAGTGTTTGATGGTTCGATTTTTTTTTGATAAAAAAATGACCATTTTATAGCCAAAAGACGACCGTTTTTTAAGTGAAAATCGAACCAATAACTTTCACTGTCCGCCATTTTGTTAATTATGGATATTGTTTTAAATCCTTCGATCAACCACTAGTTAATACTGTTATTTAACTAAATCCATCGCTACTTTTTGTTTCGGATGATCCAATTTGACACAATGTTGGTCACCGCAAAAAGTAAAAATTAAAATACCATTGTTTTGACGCCCATTTGTAATTTAACAATGTAATATTTTTCAATAAAAAAATTATTGAAAGGTGTTCAATGTATGTACTTTAAGATAATATAATAATCGTTTAAAAAATTTTCGTAGTTTTCTTAAAAAAAATCATGAAAAATGACCTATTTTTTGCGCTACAAGTGGGGGTAACCCCTTAACGCAGTTTTAGCTGGCCACAAAGAAAATACAAATGTCGATGCTAGATTTGGACATAAATAAACGATAACTAATGCGGAAATGAAAACCTAATTTAATCAGTATCGCAGTGGCCATAGAATGGAAGCTGGAAAAATCTCGATAGGCCAGTAAAAATATCAACACTAAGCAAGAACCTTTCATTCCTGGATTTTTTATTTTTTTTTATTTTTGATATGTAGGCACTAAAGGGATTTCCGAGAGAAGTTTTCAGCTACAACTTATGCGAAACTACTTTTACAGTTTTAATCAATAAGAAGAAAAGTATTTGAATTAGTAACAAACCATCGCGGGCATTGCCAATAAACAATTTTATATTTGAAATTTCGACGCCATGCCAATAAAAAAGATTCTGATGAACATTCATCATACTCTCGACAACCAGACAGTTACTCACTTCGTGAAATACATTTGACTAAACAAACAAATGTATTTCTGATAAGTATAGTCGACTATAAATTGATTAGCTTTTATTTTAAATTCTTCACATCGTTCTAAAGTTCATTCTGTCTGCGTTATTTGTGCATTGTAATACAACAAAACATTGAACCGCAACAAAAGCATATGAGACGCATTTCGACTATGAGATTATATACTCGAGCTGCGAATACGAAAATATAAATAAATTGAGTTCACTGATTTAAGATTATCGTAACGAGACATTTAATGTCTATTTATAGTAACACTTGAATTGTACGTTTCGTGCGAGCAAGGGGATAGTCATATTATTCATTCAAGAGCATTGCGAACATAATATGTGTACAATGATATGATGCGGTTGATAAGGAAAGATGTTGTGTATTATAGTTATAGTACGTACGACTGTTAGTAATAAACTATGGTATTAAATCGGACTAGCATCAAGCGACTTATACTGATTATTTGCTAAAAAAAAAATTTAAGAAATTTTTCAAATTGAAAAATTTCATTATACAGTGGACGCTCGCAAATTAGAACTTTCGGAAATTAGAATCTTCCAAAAATTAGAACCAAGGGATTCCAGAAATTAGAACCGCTGGTTCTAATTTTTGACCTTTTTTTGTTTTTCGTTTTTTTTCCGCCACAAAACGGTGAATCCCCATATTCGTTTTCATTTTGCTTCGTGTAATTAAACTTGGAAGGGAAGCTACGTGATTATGTGAGTAATGGTTAAATTTGGGTATTTTGTTTGGTCAGTGTGCACGTGCAATTTAATTCGCGTAATTTTCCCATATTTGACTCGATTTGTTTTTGAAAGTTTCAGTGAATTACAAAGAATGTCATTCAAAAGTAAAAAGAACACTTTATCTCTAGATACAAAAGTTACAATTTTAAAGAAGCTTGATGAAGGCATTCAAGCAAATCGCCTAGCGCATGACTTCAATGAGTCTAAATCGGCTATAAGCTATATAAAATCAAAACAATATGCGATTTTAACTGCAGTTTCTTCGACTTATCAGGAATCTCTCAATAAATCTTTGCACAATACCGAATATCCTGCAATGGGAAGCCGTCTTTACCAGTGGTTCTTAAATCAACGTCAAAAAAATATTACACTGACCGGGCCAATCCTAAAAGAGAAAGCTAAACAACTTTTCGTGGAAATTTATTCTGATAAAGGTGCAGATGGTTTCAATGCCAGTGATGGTTGGTTCACGAAATTTAAACATCGCCACGGCATTCGTTATTTGATAATTGGTGGCGAATTTCATTAGATAATTAGAGAAATCATTAGAGAATGATTTCAACGAAATCGTACCATTTTTAAGGAGGCTACGAGCACAGAGAGCTGAAATGGGTTTATTGGATACGCAAATATATAATGTGGACGAAAGTGGATTATTCTTTCGTTGTCTACCGGACAGAACATATGTTGCTGCTTGTGAAAAAAAGGCACCTGGCTTTTTTGTTGAGAGCAAATACAGATGGATCGCACAAACTTAAGCCGTTGGTAATTAGCAAGATGCTTCACAGGATTCGAAAACCCACTTCATTACGACTATTCAAAAAATGTCTGGATGACGTCTCGAATCTTTCATGAATGTTTTCACAGGATATTCGTTAGCGAAGTGAGCTCATTAGTTGCTGATTTATTTAATGTTCAATGATTATGTTTATTCAACAGTTTTTTTCGCTTTTCGGCGGAAAATAATTTGCCTCCGAAGGCTCTGCTGTTAATCGACAATTGCTCTGCTCACGCACTAGAGATGGGAAAAACGACTCAGTTTAGTGTGTCGACACACTTCGACTCACTCATTTGTATGAGTCAATCAGTGTGAGTCAATCAATTGTGTCAATTAGTTTTTGATTGATGTAAAATATAGTTATGAAAAAGGATTATACATATGATTAGTATTTTTTCTATTTACCGCTTATACATGGCCATAAAAAGGCGACAAAGAAAATTAAACGCACAGAAAATTTCCCAGTATTTACTTGAATGTGTCTTTTTTGAGTTTTGAACATTTTGAAAAGATTTTAAAATGTACAGAAAGTACCTGATAGCTTAGTTAACTATAGTTGATTTGAATTACAAATTAAAAAAACTCTAGTCCGTACGAAAATCCTATTTTTGTAGAAAATTAGAGGAAATATGTATGTAGGTCTTCAATGCATGTTTTGGTCCATATTATAACTAGAGTCGGGTCGTACTAGGATTTTCACATACTAGGTATAACTAGTACGAGTACAAAAAAAATACATCTTCCAAACATACTAGCAAGTACTTGTTGAAGTATGCTATATATACAATACATACAATTTGCAGTGATGTAATGAGAAGGTATGATATGCCCTCCCCCACCCTCCAAACACAAGGTTCCCAAGCTAGAATGGTGATGGTGCAAGATCATCTTCAAAGGATACTGAGTCATTAGTCCGTTCAGCTTGTCCGTAACTTTCCAATGGTCGGCCATTTATTTGGCAAATCTTTTTCCAATTTAGGGGCCGTCTAAAGAAAACGATGAAATTCAATCAATTTAATGTGATTTTCATTTTATTATATGCACAAAACGTCTCCTGTATTCGTTCAAATGACCAAAGTCAAAAAATTTACTAAGATAGGACAAACTAATCCTGTTGCCATATATATGACTTTTCATCGATCGATCTCTGATACCAAACTTTTCTTGACTAATCTAAAACAGTCGGTTTTCCACTTCGCCTTACTGAAGCATGAATTTAAACGAAAATTTTATTAAGAAATGGTAGAAACAAAATGTTTCGCCTATTAAGGCTGGGCATGAATTCAGGGGCATCTTAACTCCCGCGGTCTCGTAAATTTTACAACCCCGGTAGGGTTGGAGACACCCTCGTGGCTACCTGCAGGAAAAAGGATCTCAACCTTTCCCTCCTTAGCATTTTAAGTGCTACTTTCAGTTTTTCCAGACGGTTTTCCGGCGGATTTCATTTTGCCGTATCTTCGAAACTAGGCCGCTTTTTCCCAAATTTGTATGGAAATTTCACCCGAAACAACTCAGAAAGTTCCCCGAATTCATGCTAGACCAAAAAAATAATTTTGGTAAAAATGGACGTTTTCACCCAATTTCCCCTATCGAATTTTTTTCTCGCCCTTAAAATATCACGATTGTGCTCTATGACCATTTTCAATCATCTAAAATGCCGTAAAGGCAGTTTTTGCCAAACTATGGCCAAAAAAACCCCTTACTCCCCTGTAAAATTGAAATTTTTGTATCACAGATATATATCTTGGCCCGTTATGTCCCAAACCACTCTTACCCAAAATTGGCCGATTTTGTCCGATTTCAGCTACCTTTGCCCTAGAAACTTTTTGAATATTTGAATAAAATATTGCAAGTACGAAAATACTCGCAAATACGAAAACACTTTCAATTTCATACTAAGTACTGATTGTCCCAAAAGAATACCTGTTCCAGTATATACGCTTAATCTCTAACTATAAATATGTCTAAATTCCAAAATTTGTGAATAATAAACATTGTTACTTGTTGTATTTATATGATGCTAATCATATGAACATTTTACGGCCGCATCTCCTACAACACAAATGAGGAAAATAGTTGCTTTCTTTTAAGTACTCCCCACCTACATACATATTTCTAAAACGTTACCTCAGCGAAGAAAAAATCACTCATAGAAACTTTTTTCGAAACGGTATACAATTGAAAAGTTTATAATATTAAATTTATCAATGGTAAATGAATTTATGGACTAATGATCAATTAGAAACAAATTTTCACAAGTATCTTATCTAAATACACTGAACTTCACTGCATCGAATTGTGTCGAATGTACACTGATTTTAATATATACTTCAAGAGATAATGTAAATGAAAAACTTTTTTATTTGAATTATAAACCCACTTAAACTTTTAGATATAACAAATAATCACAGCCATAATCATCCAAAAAAAGCGGGCAAACCCAACCATTTTCATTTCCCATTCCCGTATTTTGAGGTTTTTTTCTTCATCAAAATATAATTTTTTCTAAAAATTTGGTCGAATATCCCTATCCGATATCTATATCTCTTATACTTCATCAATAGCCTTAGAAATTTTCATTTCGATCGGACATCGCATTCCTGAGATAATCTCACTATATCCAATACAATCACAAAAAAATTAGAAAGTCTACAGGAAGAAAGTTTCAATCAAAATCTTCATCATATGCACATTACCTACAGCCTTTAATAGTAGGGGAGCCCGGGATGCTAAATTTGCAGTTACTAAAGCGGGGACCTATTGGATTGTGAAGATTAGGGTCTAAAATGAAAAAAAGTTTATGTCAAGTTTTCCATTTTAGTGGGGGGGGGGGGGGGGGGGCGGAGAGCGTGTAAAAATTTTCAAAAGCGTAAAAAAAAACAGTCACATGGGAATACTCGAGCGCGTCAGACATTCATAGTGTATACGCGCTTTGTCTTTCTGATAACCGATAGATATTAATCTGACGATTAACTAGAGGGGGGTGGCCGTAAAAAGGGGTGAAAACACACAAAAAAAAGAAGTTATTCGAGCGTGTCAGATATTCAGAGGGAATGTTAAGTGAACCCAAAAAATTGTCCTATTTAAATGACTGACGATTTGGACGTGACCGAAAGTCATGACTGATTTTTTAAAATGTAAAAAAATAATGTGACCATGAAATACTCGAGCGCGTCAGAGATTTATATAGAGGGTTCAACTTGATGTCTTAGGTGTCCTAAATGATAATCTGACAATTATATGGAGGGATATTGTTAATCTGACAATTTAAAAACAAATTTTTTTTTCGTTTCTTCTTTTTATTGCTAGATGAAATAAAAACAATATGTACATATATATATATATATATATATATATATATATATATATATATATATATATATATATATATATATATATATATATATATATATATATATATATATATATATATATATCTATCTAGAAAATGCAATCATTTATTGATATGAAAGTAGAAAAAAATATATATATAAAACAAGTATTTTAATCTTCATCCTCACTGGATTCGTCTTCGAAGTTGGTTTCCAATTGTTCAACTTCCTCGTCATATGAAACTTATTGCATTAAATTCACTTAATTATTTTAAAACACAACAAACAAACCAAAGCGTCGTACACCAACAAAAACTAACAACTCATTGTGATCGGCTAAGATGTCATCATGGCAGCAGACGGTAGTGTGAGGACACTGCGAGGATTGAGAGATAGAGAAAGAGTGAGAAGGAAGATTGGCGCGGAGTGGGGAATACACAGTTCTGAGCATATATATGCTTCATCATTTATTGATGGTTTTAGCTACATCGGCTCATGAAAACCGTCAGATTATATGTTTTTCGTAATCCTGATAGGATTTCCTTCAAAATAAAAAAAAATTCAATCGCGCTCGAGTTTTTCGAGGTGAGGTTTTTTTTTACAACTTTGTGACTTGCCCATTTCCTTATGTCACGCTCAAATTGTCCGATTAATGAAATATACTCTTTTCTGGATGTACTTAACTTACCTTATCTTAATCTGACGCGCTCGAGTTTTTCTGAGGATCAATTTTTTTTTACTAATCTTACGGGGTGCCCTCAACGCACCCCACTATATTAAGGGTTCATATATGGTAGGGTACATTACAGGGGTGCAAGGCTTCTCCCCATATGATTTTCTGACGCGCTCGAGTAACGCGCGAAATCCCCGCTTGGGCTCCCCTACTATAAGAAATTCATATCGAAATCCGACGAGATTCGTGAGAGGCTCCGTGGCACCGATTGACTCGCTCCTGTGCAAAAATGTCGAGCTCATAACCAAGTGTCGAGCTCATAAACAAACTCATAATCACATCAACTGATTGCCTCGTTCATGTGCTGTTCATCTCCAACTCTACTGTATGTACACAAACTTCACTCACGTGTTACCCAACTCTATCACGCACCTATTGAAAAACTGCAAAGCGAAGACGGCAATATAGCCGCATATTTTTTCCCTCCAAATGTAACCGCAGCTGTGCAACCAATGGACCAAAACCCTATAAAGATGACAAAGCTCATTTACAGAAATAAACTGCTATCACAATTGATTGCCAATGGTAGTGAACTAGACAAGCTTGGGATGAGTTGACGCAAGAAATTTAAAAAAAGTCTGGTCCAAACTGTTGAATCGGGGCGACAAAGAATTTGACAGCGAGGACGATTTGCCTCTTGCTGAATTTGTGCGAGCAAATCGAGATTAAAACGAAGCGGAACGCCTCAAAAGAAACCAATCTCTTCTAGCAGCTATCGTTCCCAACCACTTCGTCACTATTGAGGAAATCCAAACGTGGAATGAAGACATCTTTAATTGCGAATCCAATGAAGATAATAGTAATGACGAGGCTTCATATAGCAGCGATGATAATGTCATCAATGTCATGCCGATTGTTTCTTATGCTACAGCTATCAAGAGTGTTAATAATTTAATAAAATGGTGTAAAAGAAATGAGCTGTACTCTGCTAAGCACATGACATTCCTATTAGCCATCCGTAACGACATCGTGGAATCAAATTTAAAAAAACCCAAAAAACAAACAAATATTACTGATTATTTGTCGAAAAAAGCTTAATTACTAAATAATGTAAAACAAAAGAGATAATATAAGACTGAATTACTTGAAAATAAAGTGTTTTAAACTAGTCCATCTATACTTGTAACTTTCTATGACAGTTAAAAAAGACGTCCAGAAATTAGAACCTTTCAGAAATTAGAACTACCCGATGTACAAACTGGTTCTAATTTCCGACCGCCTACTGTAATCAGGTGATTTAAAAAATCGATGATTTTATCACCTAATTACTTATTGTGTAACCAATTAACGTTTCTATGATGAACTGTTTTTTATTTGAATTGATTGAACTGAAGAGTTCAAGAAAGTTTTCCTGTCATTGAAACGAAAGTTTTTTTACTGTTTGAATTTTCGAGAAAAAAAAAACGCAGTGGGATATCAGTTCTAAGTTTAGTTTCAATAGAATTGTGTTAATGAGAAAATGCGCAATGACTACATAATTTAGTATATTACTGACAAGAAATAACAAAACGCCCCCAAAACTATCGTAAAAAAGCCCATCACTCATTTATTCGCCAATTCGTTGTCTACTGCAATCCAAGTGGACTTCCTAGCACGCCCCAGAACTGTATGTACATGAAATATTCACTCGTATTGTATTATGCTGGCACCGAAACCGACTAAAATTTAGCGACACATGCGATTTTTTCAACATTCTTCTAGGCTAAAATCTATAACTTGACCTAAATAAATAAAACGTCGTCGCGAATAATGTGGAAGTAATTCGCAAACAAATAGATGTTTCGGTATTTAATATTCGACTGTCAACGTTCGCTTTTCCCCTTTATCTGACGATTACGTAATTTTTCCCGGCATTTACCTACCCGAGCGTTTCCCAAGAGAAAGTGGATTAGGATCGGATTACATGCCAGTACTTTGCTGCGAAGGACTATGAAATGGTTTTCGGGGCGAAAAGCTTTTAGGTGTCATGTCACTCGTCTAATGTGGATGTCATGGGGTAGGATATGATTAAGGTTAAGCATGATATTTGACGATTTCATATGAATGAGGATTGAGAATTTCATGCGATGTAGGTTTTAGATTCTTTTAGGAATTCAGACCTGCAAATGAGTATGGTTAACACCGTTGTTCCACCCTGCAAACAATCATAATCGAAAGGATGTTTCCATTTTAATTATGTCTGGCACGCAAGAGTGAATCGTATTCCAAACGTACAGTTGACTTCTTTGTCGTTGTTGTACCGACAGCTTAATTCAAAGTCCATAGCACTCTACGTGCTACTTTGACCGAACCACTCACATCACAATACCTCAATAAATCAGACATTGAACTGTTGCTTTCGTCACCTCAATTCGTTTTCCGTGCTCATCGAAAATGGTACGGAAAATACTTGTAATTGCAATTTTATTATTAGATTGAAATTTTGCTTAATCTCAACTGAATATTTTGCGCGATCGACCGGTCAATGGTGTTACAATTAGACGCCACACCGCACCGGCTCATATCGCACACGCAAAACTACATTTTGCGGTTCAAGCAAGTCAGGTGTACGTTAGATGTGCAAATATTATTCGTTCGAATTCAAGTCTTGCGACTTTGATTAATATGCTCAAATTACGTTAATGCATGATTAATTACACAGCTGCGGTATTATCTACAATCACCGAGTCTCGAAGAAATCGCGACAGTAGGGCATGGGAATATGAATTTAATAGGTTGTATATGTGTTTTGAATAATTGCGTAATAATTGGGGACAAGTGAAATGTAAGGAAATGAAATGAGCTGAATGAAAGTGAATATGCTTGTTTTGAAATGTTAGACGTCTCTTGGGTGTGCTATTTTTATTATTAAATAAATAGGCTAGGGAGTGTCTGTGCAATATTGTAGAGTTTTGGATGTAGGGAAACGATTTGATTCAATATTATTAAGAAAAAATGGTCATCAATTTTACGAAAATTTTAAGTTAGATTCTATTTATATCTATGCATCCATGCAAGAAAAAATAATGTGCTTTTCATGTGGCCATTTAAAAATTCCTGTTGCTGCATCAGTAACTCATATCAAGGTTATATCTGTCCTTTTCGCACAAATAAAAAGCTATTAATTATATCTTTTAAAATATAACTTTTTAGCAAACTGTATGTCTTCTTGGTTTCATGCGATATTATTATGCAATGAGTGGTTAATAATTTTTGTAAGTTCGTCTATGAAAAGAAATCAGTAATGAATGGTTATTGAACGTGAAACCTGGTGAGTGTGTAATTATAAAACGTATAAAAAAATGAAGAAAATATTTGGATCCAACCGTGCAATCAGAAGCGTTGCGGGAATAACTGAAAGACACAGCATTTCAATTCGTCGTGGTTGGTTCGGACTAAAAGTAAAACTGGTCTTAATTTTGTCGTATTATTGTGAGAAGAGAATAGCATTTGAGATTTAAACAAGAAAGAGAATAGCATTTAAGATTTAAAAAAATAAAATTTATAATATTTTTTAATCATGGCTGAAATAGCTAATAATATCTTTGTATCTATATGTATCTTTTAAATTTCGGCTTTTGACATCTTCTAACAGAGTCATCAAATCACTACGAAATTTACAGGACATATTGCCGCTTATTAGGAATAGTTCTTTGTGATTTTTTTAAAAAAAGGATATGCGTAAACCCCGGAAGCAACGGCACACATGTTAAATGAAAAATGAAAGAAGGCTTCTTCTATACTTGAAGGCTGCTTTTATACTGCGGTCTGTATAGAAACCACAAAACGCTGTTTTGATCATTTAGTTGCACGACCGGATTATTTCAGTTGTGTCAGTCTTGCCTTTTTTTTTTGGTTCGCGCTGATATGGCTGCTCATTCGACCTTTGCCATTTCTGAACAATCAATATTACATGAGCTTGAGTTGCGGGACGAGTCCCTGAGTTTAATTCCGCCCACTTAAGGGCTTCTGTGTACTTATCGGACTGTGTCTCGGGGTTAGAGGACGTATTCCTAAATCTTTTTAGAATCCGGGACGCACTCCACTGTTTTCTTTGTTTTTTTGACTCGGTTTAATTGCCGTTACTTGTGGATTGTGCTCAGTATAACCAAGATCTTTCCTCTCATCACTGCTCAGGTTTGTCGCAATGGATTGAAACAGGGAATGAGATGTGGTTCCCAATGGAGGTCCGTAAAGTAGGCACGGTAGTCATTTTTTCAAAGTACTTGGACAGAGTTACGCACATGCTGCCCGTGGTTTGTGGAGTATTCTTTCTCGTAGCTATATATTTTCCATTTTTAGAGCACTTCATTATCGAAACACCCCACTCCCAGACATTGAAAGTAGAAGTTGGATCAAGGAGCCAGGCTTCTGTCCGACACAATTAATTTTATATATATGTATATATATATATATATATATATATATATATATATATATATATATATATATATATATATATATATATATATATATATATGTATATATATATATATATATATATATATATATAATAATAATAATCATAAAGCTTTATTAAAGTTCGAAATCTTATGCATACACAGTAGGAATATGAATCTAGGGTTTGGACTGGAAGCCCTTACAACTAAATAATGTTTTGTATTAAGGTATCCTAGGTATGATGCGTATCTATTTACTTAAGTAAGACATTTTCAGGAAAAAGCTAAACAAACCTTGTGTATAACTACTAAAAACCTATCAACTAAACTTAAGACTTAAACTAAGGCTTACTGCTCATAATTGCTAGGAAACAAAGAGAGAATGAGTAGATTGTTGGATTGCATACATTTGTATAGAAACTTGCGGTGTCTAAGTACGGCTGTGTGAGAAATGTAATTGATGTTGGCCAAACTATGCAAACGTCGCGTTGAGTAATAGAATGCTTTATTCAAGATTATTTTTAGACATTTCTTTTGGATTATTTGCAGTCTTTTTTTGTGGCAGGTTGCACATTTGTACCAGATTGGGGCTCCGTATAGAATAGCGGGTTGCATAATTGACTTATAAAAGAGAAGCTTGTTGACGGGAGATAATTTAGATTTCCTGTTAATGAACGGGTAGTTAATTTTTATACTCTTTGCTATTTTGGAGACAACCGAGTCTGTATGAATTTGAAAGGTAAGTTTTTTGTCTAAATGAACGCCTAAGTATTTTGTAGCTGTTGACCATGTTACCACGGCTCCTAGGATGTTAAGTTGTGAGCTGGGAAGAAATCTCCGAGCTCTTTTTCTGGTAAAAAAGGTGGCTTTAGTTTTTTCCGGGTTTATTTTGATTTTCCATTTTTGGCAAAAACAATTGATTAGGTCTAGCTGCCGTTGCAGTAGATTAACAATAATTGCAGGGTCATTAGAGGAAGCTAAAATTGCAGTGTCGTCTGCATACATAGCAATGCCGCAATTGGGATATGATTCCATGTCAGAAGTGTACAAATTATAAAGTGTCGGACTAAGAACTGATCCTTGAGGAACTCCCGCCGGAATGCTATGTTTAGTTGAAGTAGAGCGAGCTTTCACGACAAATGTCCTTGAGTGGAGGAAGGATTGGATTATTTTTACCAAGTAAATGGGTAGCGAGTAATTCATCAGTTTGTAGATGAGTCCGTCATCCCAGACGGAGTCAAATGCCTTTTGTATGTCTAAGACAATCATGCCCGTCGACAGACTGTTAGAGAATCCTTTTTCAATAAGGTTGACTACTCTTTTAAGCTGGTGGGTGGTGGAAAGTTCGGGTCTAAATCCGAATTGCCAGTCGGGAATGATTTTGTACTCCGCAATTTTTCGCGATAACCTTAGTAAAATGATTTTTTCAAATAGCTTGCTCAGTGTTGGCAGCAGACTTATGGGTCTGTAGTTCAGGGGTGAATTTGGATTACTACCAGGTTTAGGTATTGGGATGATGGTGGCAGTTTTCCACATACTGGGAAAGTAGCTCAGCTTTAGGCAGGAATTAAACACGAAACAGAGTAAGACTATAGCCTTTTTTGGAAAGTTTTTTATGAGAATGTTTGGGATGTTGTCAATTCCGGCGGATGATTTTATTTTCAACATTTTGATCAGTTATTTTATTTCTGCAGGAGTGCAAAAGTCTGCCGGTGTAAAGTCGGAAGGTTTATCTGAAAGCTCATTTATTTTGCGTCCAACTAGGGAACAAGTTTCTGCATCTCCAAGATCTTGTGTAATGCAGTGCGCATTATGAAAGTTAATGGCGAGTAATTCAGCCTTCTCATTGTCGGTATAAACCGTGGACCCGTCGGGTGTGAGAAGAGGAGGAATTATACGATGTCTGTTTATCAACGATTTTCGAAGCTGCCAAAGTTTCTTCGCCCCCTTTTCTTGAGAAGCGAGGAGATTATTCCAACTTTCATTTTTTAGGATTAAAAGCGTATTTCTAATTTGTCTGTTTAACTCGTTCAGGAATTTTCTGGAACAAGGGTCTCTATTGCTATTATTATATATATACATATATATATAATATAATTCTAACATCATTCTGTCTGACATAATTTTATATATATATATATATATATATATATATATATATATATATATATATATATATATATATATATATATATACTTCTTCGACAGCTTTTATCTTACACACTAATAATACTACCCAGCCTGTACAAGTACTGGGATTACCTGTGCAATAATTGGCTTAAAATCTACCTTACACTACATTTAAGTTATAATCTACACCTAATTATTATAAACTTAACCTAATTAAACCTAAAATTTAACCTAGGTCTTATATTTAGCCCTTTCTGTTGTTCGACGAAAGTCCTACATAATTAAATAGCGCATCCATGAGCTGCCGTTGACACGCTGATTTTGCGGGGCGCATAAATGGCTCATTGGAGCCACCTGTATGTCCTATTGACTGAATCAGTTTGTTCTCATGTCCGTCTGTCTGTCCCTAGAAACTTGCCGTTAAAGTCCCGACTCCTGCTACAGGAGAAGGTTCTTTGGCCACTTCTTAGTTACCGGGTTGTAGAACCTACCAGTGCAGAGGCGGAGGATTCTTCTTTCGAAGATCTCCGCTTCGGTTTTGGCAGTCTTTGAACAGGTAATCCTGGATGGGGAAGCATAAGTCAGGATAGACCGGATCAGGGTCTCATAGCAAATGGATTTAGCTTTGGTGGTCATGCCCATCGTTCTGGCCAAAAGATGTCTGATGCTTTGAAATGCGGATTTGGCAGTTTTGATTTTACGGCGCACATAAGGATTAAACTTCAGAAATTCATGAAAATCAACACCGAGGTACTTTAGTGATGAGCTAGGAGTAATCTTAGATGTTCCGAACGAGACAGCGAGTTTTTTTTGGTCTTGTTGCGAATAGTTTGGGATTCCCTATACTAAGATGGCTTGCGAAATACACAAAGCTGTGTCTTACTGCTTTTTAGTTTGATGCCCCATTCGTTAAAATAAAGACTTAATTCTGCCAAGTAGTATTCCAGGCTTTTCGGTGCTTCGAGCAGATCTTGGCTCGAGGCCAATAAGAGCGTGTCATCGGCATATTGAAGAAGTTGGACTTGAGGTTGACCCACTGAAATGGGAAGGGCGGCGGTAAACACGGTATAAACAATCGGTCCAGTTACAGAACCTTGTGGAACTCCTGATTTCATAGGTCCTTTGGAAGAATATGCTCCATTAACGCTGACATAGTATTGCCTGTTGGCAAGAAAGCTTGCTGCGAGTCTTATCACGTTTTCCGGGAATCCAAACCTGGTCAACTTAAACAGAAGACCTCCGTGCCATACGGAATCGAAAGCCTTCTCGGTATCTAAAGCAAACACTACTGTCGGAATGTTTTGCTCATTCAAATGAGACACGATTGCATCATGCAAGTATGAGATGGCGTGCTGCGTCCCGTGCCTGCGCCTAAAGCTAAACTGGTATTCAGGAATTACCTGCGTGAGCTAACAATGATGTTTTATTTTTTCCATCCATATTCTCTCAAAAATCTTCCCCAGATTAGGAAGCAGAGAAATTGGACGGAAATTGCTGGCCGCTTTCTTATGGATAGGAACAATCTTGGTTACTTTCCATGAGTCGGGAAAGTAACTATTGTTCAGGGCATTTTTAAATACAATAGAGAGAATTCTAGGCATAGAGAGTGGTAGATGTTTAATAATGAAATTAGATATTTCATCATGCCAAAAAAACTTTTTACTTTTTATACTGGGCAGCAGTTTCACCAAGTAACCACTATTAGCAAAGTGGAACTGGTCATTTGCACCTTGCGGATCATCCGAAGGATTTTTGGATGGAAATGTGGCCAGTGGCTCGTAGTGTGTATTGAGGAAGCGATTGACTTCCTCTCGCACCATTTCGCTGTTGGGGGCAGAACCGTCAGGGGGAACAGCATTTAACTAAGATTGATATGTCGAAGCTCTTTAGGTACGTTGTATTTCTTGAATACATGTATACTTTCATTCTAACTAAAAATGATTTCACGATTAAATCATGCGAATAAATTTTCATTTGAAAACACTCATGATTTTCTTTCCTGTGAATTTTCACTTTCGCTAGTCACACATTCAGCTCCACAGATTCCATTCAGTATTATTTCATTTCATTCATGCCCCCATGATTCATTCCTACCTGTTGCTATTCGCTGTCATTTAGAGTCACTTAATTTATCACTATCAAGATTTCCACAAAATGTGATTGAAGATAATTTTCGGAAAATCACTCCAATTCGATTATTCACACAATATTTCTTTACAATGCACCGGGAAAATAATTGTTCAATATATATTTCACTTTGATATCTAGTGCATGCAACCGTATCAGAAAATAGCTGTACCTACCGAAAGGCAAACAAGCAAGCACGTGATAACAACTAATTGAATGCGAGTAATGATAAACGACTTCCGACTAACCGCAAAGTGATAATGGTCCTTCATATGAGATTGCGGGGAAATGCCAATGTGTAACGGAAATTTCGTAAACAAGTTGATGTTTCAGTTGAATTTATTAATGAATGGCTGGCTGTATTGTGGTATACGTATGGGTATGCATATGATTCCCAGTTTCTAAAGTTGATAGATGACGCAGGTGGGTGGTGATGATATGGTCATTTTGATTTATGAATTTTTCAGTTCAAAGTGAGATTCACTTGGGCGACATAGGCCCTGGTTATGCCGTAGCTAAAATAGCGCTGCCAAACTGGCGCTGCTATAGTAGTAGCGTTTACACCGTACAGCTTATTAACCAAAGCAAAAATGGCGTAATATCTGAAAGGAGCTCAATATAAGAATAAAAACACCCTTGCACCAATGCTTCCAGATTGCGAATGTCACTCGAAACTAGAAATCCTATTTATGACTGTTCTAGTGTTTATACCACTGCTACCTTCACACTTATAACCGCGCTAAATTTTAGCAGCGCTAAAGTAGCGTAGCCAAAATAGCAAGCTCTGCTAATTTAAAAGTGGTTTATACCGCTGCTAAATAAGCAGAGCTCTCTATTTTAGCTACGGCATAAACGCGCTCATAGAGCTTTTATATTAGCTGTTTAGTTGTGATTAGAAATTCGGTTTAAAATGTATGAAATTAAGTGAGATGGCATTGAATATTTAAGAAATTAATGGCTCTCGGATTTTGGACGTATTTTGCCCCAATCAAACATTCGATATACTGACGCGAATAACAAAAACAATTATTAGTTATTGATCTTTTAAGAGACACATTCTAGTTTGAAATAATACCTTTTCCGAAAAATGAAAGACAACACCACCAAATAGAGAAACTTATTGAAATAGGCAGCTATACATCAGCAGTAAAATGATCAAATATTATAAAACTAGAAAATTTGAGTTTACATTGAAATAGCTGTCAGCTGCCATATACGTTACATCTAAATTTTCGTTCAAATTACCATGGGTTCCTCTAGTTCTTCGCACGCCGAAAGCCCCAAGTATCCACTTCAATCAGGCGAACCGTAAGAAACTGTTGCCAACATTTACGATTCATATTTTTAACCATCATTTATTTCCTTCAATGAAAGATTATCTGCAACCAGCAACGATGTTTCATCAGAATCAACTTGGGAGACACCTTGCCGTCCCCTTACTAAACCAATCATTTCATGTTTACGCAGCAATCGGACTGAAATAATGAATTGTTTGTCTCCTATCAAAGAATACCAACAGTGTGTCCGTGAGAGTACATATAAGAGAATCAGACAGAAAAACCATAATCTTGAAAATATTTATTCATACGAATTTTAAGTGGTGAAAAAAGATGTTTGAGGTCAGTTTAAAGTGATTGTTCAATGAACGTGAAAAGTAAACCACTTTTTCAATGGTATTTTTCGGCTTTGCAATTTTCGGAATTTGGACCCATTCGATTTTTTTTTACTGATTTCGGTGTCGTGACAGGTTTTGACAGAATTATCAGATTTGGAAGAAATTAACAGGAAACATGAGTTTTGAAGGAGAAAGATGCTATATTGATTAATGTGCATTTAAACAGCTACACAATGGTAACTTCAAATGTTTGCACAAAGAAGACCCCTAAGGGAGATAAAGAGCGTTCAAATTTCTTTCGTTCGCAGTGTTTGGAAGCTTTGTAGGTATCAGTCTATAAGTACCTACTCTAGTTATGATTGTTAGTTATGCAGATTTTGATACTTAATCCGTAATGCAAACTGTACAGACAGAAGTGAACTAATATAGCATATGACAACAGATTGGGCAAGAACGGGAGCAGTCAGTGAAGCGGTTTTGTAAATACAGTCAGTAGTGAGTATGATTGATTTCGCACATTGATTTTTACTAAACATGATTAAGATAAACACGACTAGAATATTTTGAGCTATATATACTTGGATTGATTCCACTGAGTGATAATCACTGTAATTCTAAACCAATTCATGACCATTCACAATTGAGGCATGTGAAAAACTGGAGGTCTTGTACAAGATTGTATTGACAGTTTGGCTTTAGTGTTGATGGGAATGCCAGTTTTGCATGAATATCTACATTGCAGCTTTTGCCGTTTACAGTGTTTCTCTTCACAGTTTGGACATTTTTTAAATTATAGACGTGATATGCAGAGTATTTTAGAAGTGACAACAGATATTGAATCCACGGTTCATGGTTTTGAGTGTGTCATATGAAAAATAAATCTTGAAAAGTCTGAATTACAAATGCGACAGAGAGAGCCGCCATTTAACCTGCGTCATGTAAACCAACATAAGTTTATTTGCTTTTAATTAGGCTTTTCAGATAGGACAGGTTTTACAAGCTCTCAATGAGCAACGTTGAAATTATTTTGATAATCGATTCTAGTGCTTTGCGATAGATTTAAAAAATGAAATCTATCGAAAAATTGACTTTTGATTGTTTTATTCCCTGACCCCGAAGTCCTGACCAAGTTTGAAACACAGTTCTTACTAAATACTTGACAGCATTTATCACCTCTAATCACTATTTCTGTGAACCTACAAATCGGAACTCGAGAAAAATTCAAGGATAAATTTAGGGAAATTTAGGTATTTTATCAGGAAGTGAATCTACCATAGAAGCTGGTCAGGACAGCAGCGAGACCACTTCTACCAGAAAAGAACCTGTTGCAGCTCACAGAACTACTTACGGCCATGTATTGAAATCAGTCGTCAATTGAATATACATGAAAATATAGCTCTTACGGTGGACACATTTCTTTAACTCTTTCTACGTTCGTGTTTACAATATACCATCGAGAGCCAAGCCCAAGAAAAGGACGCTGTTGCTGTTGATGAAGGACCCAACTCACATGCCACGATGAGAAGCGACGAAACTGAAACCAACAGGCTCCGAAGCAACGGCTCACGTGGTACTCAATTCCAGGTATAATTGCTAAAATATGGCAAAAAGAAGCTAAAAAGTAGTCCCACAACAATCCTTGTTGGGTCTAAGGATTGAAGCTGGTAGAGAGCTTCATTCACAAATTTACGTGACAACGACAATCAACTGTGCGGAGTGATTAGTTTCAAGGCTCACTATACCCCTGATTTAACTTACGTATTTATTCAGAGCTAGGTGAACTCAAAGCACGGTGCGCAGTCTCTTGTCCGAATCTGGATTCGAACCAGGGAGCAAGTTCAAAATATACCAGTGAATAATTTGCTATGAGAGGGAAGAAAAAGAAGAACAGAGTCAAACTCCGGACGGAGGTAATTTTGATCAGACCTAGAGAAGTCTTGAAGGATATTAAACAAAAAGTATATCCTGAAGACACCAGAACCAAAGTTAATTCTATATGGCAGGCACAACTGGGAGACGTTTTTGTGGAGCTGGGAGACGTTTTTGTGGAACTGGGAGAAGAAGAAACTACTAAAGCAGCCTTGTGGAAGGCGATCAAATACATAATGAGAGAGAAAGCCACTTTTTCATCTATTGAGCCCAAATGCACCATCGATGTTCATGATCTTGACTCCCTCACAGATGAAACTGAAGTGTAGTTAACTGTTCAGCCAGATGAACCAGACATGAAAACAGTTCAGATAAACCTGAACGCGACATAGCCACAAGGAGCAACGGACAACTTTTGTGAAGACAGCGAAGAGGATAGCGAGTCTTTAAGTGTTAGTCCTTGTAAACAAAGTAGCTTTCAACATAGCGACGATGTGCAAATCAAAAGAAGTTCCATGCATTCTGCGGAAAAAGGGTTAATCAAGAATGTGCTAGGACATGCACCTTACTAAATGCACCGCAGAGTCTTCAGGCAAAAGTTGGGGAAAAAATGTCCAATGATCTGCGTTTTGTAAGCAACAGAAAACAAACTGCCAAAGAACTATTCTATCAACTGACATCGGAAAAAAGTATCGACCTATTACTTTTAAGTGGACAGTACAAATATAAAGAGTCTCCTTCCTAGTACTCGGACCTTCCTGATACAGCAGTCATTTAGATCAATCAGGAAGCTTTTAATGGGTTAGATACGGAGAAATCAGCTTCTTTAGTTGCCATTTCATACCAAACGAAACGGTACAAGACTTTGAAGACAAAATCATTGGCTTGCATGCCGAGATAGATAATATTCCGGCATCCTGGGTACAGAGAAACCATTCCAAATATCTCCTTTATCTCAGGGAGCTTGCAGTTCTGGAGAGTGCTTGAAGAATACTCAAGGTCACTGCCTGATTAATTGTGTCTAGTTGGAGGCGAGATACATACATTATGGCGAAATCATAGAATGTAGATAGGATAAATATTGAGACATTTGCTGAGGCCCTAGCAGCAAGAGCAGATTAAACAGATAAGACGACCACTGAATCGTTTGTCGCCTCAGCTATGGAACCCCTCAACAGATCCTGCGTTGTCTATATGACAAGTAAAGAGCCCTATCAGGAACAGCGCCCGATATACGGGTGAACTTCGGAAACATGACACCTGCGAAGACAATGTGCAAGACTCCGACGGATAGAACAACACATTAAAGGTAGGGTCGAAACACAACTGAAATCCGAGGAAAACAATAAACTTAAGAAATGCGCGATGTGACAGTGAACCAAAAGCATCAATCCTTAGTCTACGTGATGGAGGCAGCCACTATGGAAAACATAGTAGAAAACATATTCTGTAGGAACTTTTTGGGTCCTACCCCAGACGAGCGAATGAGGACTTGAGGCACATCGGGGTCTTGCCGTTATTTGCCATGGCGGAACTGGAGAAAGCCGTGCTTTCAATGAATGACAGGGAAGTAAGAAGTTAGTTTCTTGTCGCAGGCCAAATTTGCGGCCACGCATGTGTAATACTTGCCTAGCAAATGGAGTTTTCTGTAGCCGGTGGAAAAATCAACGATTGGTGATTCTAAACACAGGAAAAGGTGACCCTTAGTTATCACCAACCTATCGTCTGTTGTGTATGCTTGATAAGGTAGGTAAAGTGCTAAGGAAGCTTATTAAGATGCGAATCATGTTAGCGATCCGGGACGCTGGAGATCTCTCACTGAGACAATACAGGTATAGGTCAAAAGGGACGAGATTCTTGCGGTAACTGAAGATGTCAGAATGGCTGAACACCACAACCATTTTTCACGGGTGCAAGGTGAATGGGCAGTTTCAAGTACCAACGGACTACCTCAGAAATATTTCCCTTGTCTACGAAACGAAAGAACGACGGCGTATTAAGGTGATTATGTCTGGAGTGGCCCAAGGATGAAGTGCTTTGTATGAGAGAATTTGTATATTTACGGCTCGCAACTTATGCAAGCGAACTCAAGCTGAATTAAGAAATGCGTTGATCTGCAGCTGGATGACTGTCAACGCTCAACGAAACTGAGGTCATCGCCCTAGCCAAAAAGAGGACTGGGAGTATTATTCCTGTGCACATAAATGAAGAGATAAGAAGTGATTATCGACACTAAATTGTGTTTCTTTGAGAAAATAAGGAAAACAACAGAGAAAGTAGCTAAGGAGGTCGCGGTATTAAGTAGGCTGCTTTCGAATATGGGCGGCCAAAGGTCAAGTCCATTACGAGCTGGGACATTGAGTAAGCATATGCATCGCTAGAAACTAATCCAAGTGCAAAAAGCGAGTGCGCAGACTGGCACTCTTACCGTTCTGTCTTAGAATCAGCTGTATCGTTGGAGTCATTGCAATCGACCTTCTTGTCAAGGAACAAAAATCTATATTCCTCAACACACAAGTGTACAGTGGCAAGACAGCGAGCCTAGAAAGAAAACATGCTTAATCCAACAATACTCTTGGAATCATGATACGAGAGGAAAAGAGAGAAAAAAATTTAAAACTCTGTTTGGAAAAAAAGGTCTGCGAGATCGGTTACTAAGTAGCTCTATTCTTGCTTCCTTCAGACAGACCCAGAGAAGGCACATTTATGCACACATGGATCCATTGTGATACCGCATTGCATAGTACACAATTTTTTTTAAAAGGAGGGTCAGCTCGAGTCCTTGGTGAACCGAATGATCCCTTTCTGATACAACGAAGCCACTTCAGCTAAGGAAGCAAAGAGGTATGAACCAAGCAACTTTATTCTTCTTCTAGCGAGGAACTTCACACAAGAGGAGAGGAACTATTTCCTTTCCCTCCTCACATCTACTGCGAGAAGTTGTTGTAAGGGACACTCAGCCGTGCTGCATGCTTGCCAAACAAATATAACCTAGTTAAGAAAGGCAGGTCTGCGCGGAAATTTCCCAAGTGCAACAAAGGTTAAAAGTTCTTCATATTTGTCAAGCGATCGCAGGGGAAGGTTCTTTCACCCAGGATTTCACAGCGCCCTTTGAGTATATTTGCCTGATGATCAATTTAACTGAAGCTATCGGAAAGCTAATCGGAAGACTACAGAGCACTTTCTTCCAAAACTCGCCAGCTTTCGCAAGTTGGTCCACATTCCAGTTACACTTAATATCCCTATTGGACCTCTTTCAACAAGTCCCTGAACTGCCCAATGCGTGATCAAGACGCCAAACTCCTATTTTTTCAATGTGACAGTTGAATGCATCAGCCATCGATGAATTTTAAAAGCCTGAAATAATGTATCTTACAAATACCGCGAATCCATTCTCAACCATTTATTTAACAAAATGAAAATGCATTTTTTGAATTGTTTTAGTTTGGATCACTTCAGGAGTGAGTGGTGTATATATTGGGAGCAATTTAAATTGGCTGGGGTTTGGGTCTGTCTGCCGTAGTAGTTTCTCGGTACGTTAGTCACAAGTTAACTTTACAAGTAATTATGTAGCTAACGAAAATTTTTCGGTATTGAATCTCAAATTACTTTTATTGAGGAGCTAGTCTAGAGATGCCACTTTAGATCTCTATTTGAAGATTACGTATACCATGTGGTGGAATTAGAATCTAATAGTGTATTACGAGTTTCTTCCGGTTATCATAAAGATCGATGCAGACATTTACTGCACGCTATCAACGAAATCGAGTCATGTTATCCAAAAGAAATGCCGAAATTTCATGATAACACTTCATCGATTATATTCACCAGACCTTCCACTGCCCGATTATCAGTTGTTACGGCCAGTGAAACAGTCACTCAACGGGAAGTTCATTGTTAATGAAAAGACTATAAAATAATACTTAACTTACTTTATTGCTAATAATTCCCAGGACCTCCAGATGCGTAGCATTGAAATAAAGAAACCAGCAATTGATAATAGGAGATAATACATAATTGATTAACGTTTCTATGAATTCCAAAAAATTGTGTTCCAGTTAATAGAATTAATGGTCAAAATAATAAAATGTAACATTATTCAATGTTTTTTTTTACTATGCAAATTTTCTTAGATGGAGAATTTGTTTCCGTCTTTTAGAGTCCTGTCAAAATCGATTGAAGTCAAGATATTTTATCAAATGACGAAAAGTCAAGAGTGTCTACCAAATACTTATGCACTATTAAATGAAGTTACATAGGTCTTACTTTCTGACCAATCAAAAATATTAAAAGAAAAAAGAACTCTAAGCTTCTAAGAGATTTATGCACCGTATTTCCAATTGCTTCTAAAATCAGTCACCGTCTATTTTCTATTTTACTAATTTACATTTTCAATATTTGGTAGATTTGTTAATGGTCGATTGCTAACACCGAAAAACATAAATTACGATTTTATTGGGAAGAATTTCTTAATTTGCACAAAAAAAAAACTCTTAGCAATCATCTAAATCCGAATCTGTGAATAATACAAAATTTTGAACTCGATTTCGCAACATGACATAAAACTTGTTTGAATAGATTTCAGCCAAAAAACACAGTCACGTGGAAATTATTATTTATTTTTTACTTCTTGATGAGTAAGATAATGCAAATTAGCGTCTCATGGAATTTTTTGACGATTATATTGATTTTAATTAAACCCTAGGAATTAAAAGTTGCTCAATTAACAGATTTGATTGGTTCTAGAGGTAGAAATAATTAACTATGTTTAGCTAGTTCTTGAAACATGGGTAAGAGTTCTAAACCTACTAAACAATATAACCTATACTACTATTCTACAATGGCAAGTTTATGAAAGATAATACCAAAATTAGACTAGAAATCGACATAATTGAAATGGCTAATGTCGTACTTTTTATACAAAATCAGAAAAGTGCTGGTCATATTATATATTCGAAATATCAATAACAAGTTACTTAACATTTCCGCACCAGCATCACTATAACTGATTAATACTAGAAATATTTGTTAATGACATTTTTCATACACCTAACTTGTTACGAAATCTTTAAATTTTATCAGACATTAACACGCATAATATTTACAACTAATCAGAAAAAAGCACAGTCACAAGACCAACTCAATGCTGCATGCCATAGTCACAATTTATTATAAAATCTTTCTGGACAGATTTTGCACCAAAGTCACTTGGACAGAGTGTTTCGTTGTTTGTTTTTTCTCTCGAAACGAAGGTTGTCCAACCGCGCCGCCATGTGATGCGGGCGCGCACTGCATTACGACAGAGAAGCGATAAATTGATGCTAATATACATTTTAAAAATAGCCAACCGAGAATGCGAAACGAAGTCATGAATGAGATATTGCACGTTTTACTGTTGAGAGCTCCTATGTGCATTTTCTGAATATGTACATATTATATGTAATGTGAAATGTTGGTTGTTGCTGTCAATATAAACTTGTTTTGCAAATAAGATGACAGCAACAGGTCCCAGCATCACTTGACCGAGAGATTTATTTTAATCGTTCGAAGCCAAATTGACCACAGAAATTAATTCGCGCGAAAATTGATTTTTAAAGCAAATTCGCAAACAACCAGTGTATTCTATAAAAAGCAGATGGAATTATTAAAATTCTATTGCGTTCATAGTCCCCGAGTTCATCTTATCATCAGACGCTATTTACAGGGTGTATCGCACTTGATGGCATAGGCTGACACCAAGAAAATTTCATGTACTTGATAATATTTCAGATAAAAAGATACAACCAATAGTTTAAATGAATTATCTATTATCTTTTTTATGTAGCAAAGTTTTTACATCAAAGCACCTAAAACCAGCAACGACCAGTATTTCTTAAAAGAATAAATGTGTGGATATTCCACTGTGGAAGCATCTAGATAACTTTCGCCTATAAAAAAAACCTTTTTTTTCATTTCTTTTTTCAACTGATTACACAATATGCAGTGTATGTTAAATTAAATTTGCATATTTGATTAAAATTAATATTTTTAACTTTAAATTTAGTGCTTAATATTCAAATCAGGTGCAGATTTTCGTTCAATTATGAATCACCCTGTATTCATTTTTCAACGAAACTACAGTGCTAAGGCGAAATTCACTTGGACCAATCGATTATAATATAAAGAAAACGAATGAACGAGAATATTTGAATTGATAAGACATTTTTTACGAGAATTATCAGTAGCATCACTGAATTCATTAACGTATAAATAGAACCTACTGAGTTCCACGAATCAGATTAAGTTTTTCGTCATATAAATAGGATATTAGGATACTGTAAAATATATTTATGGCATAATTTAGAAGATAAACATTAATTTTGACAACTCCTTCAGTTCAAAGAAATAGAACCGGCCAGCAAGAGTTCCTAACTTCTACCTTGAATTGTTGGCGTTAGCGAACTTAGAAGATCTGGTCCTCCAATAAACGTAATCGAAAAGAATTAAGTGCTGATATCTGCTCATTTATTATTCAATCCATATTCTAAATGACGACTGTGCCAATGTACCGCCTTTTGAATTCCTTGTGGTTTAGATTGATGATGCTGATCCTAACAGTCATCCATGTGTCACTCATGTTTCAACATGACAGAGATGTTAGTTAAGAATATGATTTAGTTGAATTGTTATTTTTCGAAGTACTACTCGCTGGAAACATACTGGAAATAAAGTTCCTCAAACAGAGTTTAACTACGAATATTTGCAAGATAAACAGTATTGATAATGGCCGTACAATTATCGACACTGGATCCAAAAAGTATTCACTCTGATGGCATAAATTAACATCCATGTCAAAGCTTACGTAGCTGGGGACTATTAGTAGTGTGTAAGATAAAAACTAGCCCAAGAAAAAATAAATAAGAAAACGACAAGAGACGAAAATAGTATGATTTTAAGTTTCTATTGTTAATTAAACTTTAAGTTTGGTTAAGAATGTACAAATAATATAAATAACAAAAGTAAATAAATTTAACTTAAAGCTTACGTCGCGGTTAAGGTAGATTAACTGAATATGACGTAAGCCAGGTGAACTGGACTAAGATATGAACAAAAAAAAGGCAAATTAGAAATATTAAAACACAAAAGTACAACACCATAATAAAAGATTTGAAACTAAATAATAAAAGTTTAAGTAACAATCAAAATCACTAAAGCAAACAAAAATATAATAATATAGAGAAAAAAATTTTAAAGTGGAAAAATTACAAAAAATAAATAAAAAAAAGTAAATTATAAAAACAAAGTATAATAAAAAAAAACCATTTAAACATATCAAGGTAAAAAATAAAACAAGAACTACAAGATAATAAAGAACGAAAAAGTAAAAGCAATACATAAACAATTTAAAATTATATAAATAATTAAAATTAAAATTATATTAAATTCAATTAAAAATAAATGAAAATAAAATAAAAGGAAAAACAACAACAACAAAAAATAGACCAAATCAAAACAATTAAGGTATGTGGGTTGAACGAGAGAGACCCATTGTATTCATATTCCCAGTCTACCACGTATTGCCAGCAGCGCGGCTTGAGTGTTACTGCAAAAAGCGATACGTTTTCCCCATCTATGTTTCTTCAATTACACAGCAGCCAGCTCCCCAGATAGCGAATATTTCTGCTTGAAAAGCAGAAAAATGCTCTCCGAGAGAAGAGATTCACCTGTCAGTCGATAAAAACAGGTAGACACCAGCTCTAGATCTAACATCTATCTTCGAGCCGTCCATGGAGAAGACTTCAGATTATTCCTTCGTATAGATATCTAGGAGCTCCTAGTCATTTCTGCTCAAGAATATTACTTCGTCTCTTCTCTCGAAGTTGAGAAAGGGCACTCGAGCGTCCAAAGACATCGCGAGAATCGGGGCGATCTCACGCATCGAACCCCTTATAGAGCAGTGCCCCACATCGTCTTTTCTTCCCCATAGGACAAGATGAGTTAATCTATGGACAGAGCTCATTGCCACACCCTATATTTGAATGTCGAGAGGAGACTGATTGAGAAGCGCATCAAGGAGCGTACCCGGAGTAGTAATCATTGGCACCACAGAAACCCAAGCATACAGTCATTTGCAGCGTGGCTAACTTCTTGCCAGCATACAATAGCTCCACAATAGTCCACTACACACCGGAAGCGTACGAGATCATTGGCCTTATAATTGTTACATAGATCCACATAACTACATGAGACTTCAAACCCCATATAGTGGCAAAAGCTCTCTTGCACTGCCCGAAAGCATTTAAAATACGAGTAAGTTTCACTCCCACATGATTCTTTATCCAAGATTATGCCTGGATAGTTGACTTCATCTGAAAGTTCAAGTGTTGCCCTTTTTATATTAGAAAGCACTAGTCTTTCCAGTTCTCTTTTCCTGGTAAACAAGTTTCTTTTTACTAGGATTCACTGTTCGGCCGTGCCTCGAACACCAACTGCCAATTAAATCCAATACGTTTATTTTTCTACATACTACATTCATTTATTTATTTATTTATTTGCCAAACAAGGCATGATACAATATATATTACAATAGAATATGCATAAAATAGAACATGCAAGTATTTCAAGTTAATGTTTATTTGCATTTAGGCGAATAAGGATGGGAAATAAGTAGGTTAAGAAGTTAATAGGGCCTTTGTCAAGTTATTTTTGAAAGTAGATTTGGTGATACCTGAAGAGTAGTGATGACTTACAGTGTTGAATGTTCTACAGCACCTATTGATGGGTTCATTATACCCATAAACTGTAAGGTGCTGGTATTCCTTAAGGAGGGTTGTATGCCTAGTCCGTCTTATTTGATTGTTGAAAGTAATTCGGTTAGAGAGAGCTGCTATACTAACTGTTCCGTTAATGACATCAAAGGCTAGGCATGCGCTAATTATGGTTCTTCTTGATGAAAGAGTCATTAGGTTTAAAAGACCAAGTCTGTATTTCTAAGAGGGAAGATTACTTAAGTCGTTTGGATTATAGAGGTGCCTCAAGGCGAAAAGCAAAAATTGTTTCTGAACTGATTCGAGCCTGTCGCTGTGTAATTGAAAAGCTGGGCACCAGACTATGCAGGCGTATTCAAGTAGAGGCCGCACTAGTGATGTATATAAAGACTTAGTTACCCAAATGTTTTTGAACTCTTTAGCGCGCCTCTTAATGAAACCTAATTGTTTGCTCGCTTTCGACAAGACTTTGTCGATCTGCAAATTAAAGCGCAATTTGGTGTCTAGGGTTACACCTAGGTCTAAGATATGTTCAACCCTAATAAGTTCGTTGCTATTAAGATAGTATGAATTGGCTATTACACTATTTTTCCTGGAGAAACTTATCACTCGACACTTGTCGACGTTGAGATTTAGTTTATTCATGAGGCACCACTGTTCGAGAGATACAAGTTTTGATTGAAGAAAATCAATGTCGGACTGCGTTTTGATAGTGTGGTACAATTTCAAGTCATCAGCGTAGAAGAGGTGTGGGGTATCAAATAAAATCCTAGATAGATCCGAAATGAAAATATTAAAGAGAAGAGGGCCCAAATGACTGCCTTGCGGCACCCCCGAGCAAAAACTGTTTTTGAAAATTTTCCTTGGAATTTGACAATCTGGGTTCTGTCACAAAGATAAGATTTAAGCCAGTTAAGTGGGCAGCCAGATATACCGAAATTAAGTAATTTCTGTGTCCAAATTTGATGGTCGACTCTGTCGAAGGCCTTACTGAAATCAGTATAAATCGCATCAACCTGGTTTCTCTTTTCCATCTCACAAAGGACGTCCGAAACCAAGATCATGAGATTCGTGGTAGTTGACCTGCCTTTTCTGAACCCATGTTGCTGTTCGTTGAGAAGGGGACTTATAATGAAAGTCAGTTGATCGCAGACGAGCTTCTCGAAGAGTTTGGGGATCACTGAGAGAATAGCGATGCCTCGATAGTTGTCAATAGATCTTTTATCGCCACTTTTGAAAATAGGCGTAAGATGGGAAGATTTCCAAAAGGATGGAAATACGCCTAATTACAGCGACTTGTTAAAAATTATATACAGAGGGGCTATCAATTGATTGATACACTGTATCACAAAGCAAGGAGGTATTAGGTCAGGGCCAGGTCCTTTATTAATGTTTAGCTCTTGGATAGCGTTGGCAATCGCCTCTTTTGTTAGAATGATTCCCTCAATGAGTGGTGTTAATAAAGTTTGAGAAGGGCAGACAGTTGAATTTATTGTAGGGATCAAAGGAGGACAGAACGAATCTTGAAAGTGATCTGCAAATAAATTGGAGATTTCATGTGGAAGCGAAGATATAGTGTTCCCTCTGAACATAGAAGCGGGATAGCCAGTCGTTTTTCGTTTCATATTAACGAAATCAAAAAACTTTCTTGGGTCATTTACAATTTTGTTACCCATTAAAGTCACTTAAAGCTCATATGCTTCCCGAGATTTACTTGAGAATTCTTTGGATAAAAGTTCGTAGCTTTCCTTTAGCCCTACGCTGATATTGCGATCATTTTTAATTGCTTTATAAAGTTTGTTTCGTCGGTTCCTTAATTGTCTCAAATTATTGTCAAGCCATGGTTCAGAACGCTTATTGCGTTTTTTTATCTTTGGTACATAATTGTTACTGGCTTGAAAGATTTTTTCGTAGAAAAATGAAACAAGTTCATCCAAATCTAACATTGAGATGGACGTTGACCATTCTATGGTATCCAGATAATTTTTAATGCTTACATAGTCAGCATTATGAAAATCAAATACAATTTCATTATTGTATGATTGGTTAAAGGCAATATTGATAGTGGAAAGTTGAACGGTAATAGCGGATCAGATCATTACTCACGTCGTCAGCTTAAGTCTGTGCGCGCAGTCGTTCTTATTGCAGTTCGATTAGCAGGGAATCAGCTAGCATACTCGAAAGGAGCGGTAGTAGGATACGCTCTTGGGAACATGCATTTGTCGACCGCGTTCTCAAGTTGCAGTCGGCTTAAGCTTCCGATAGCAACAATCTCTGCGACATCACGCCATGTATCCATTCAACAAGGACGTCATCCACGAAATGATCTTTCGCAGCTTCACATAGCTTCCCAAAGGTTCGCAGTCAAAAAACCTCTTCAATGTCCACAAATACCCCCATCGCATACTTACTGCTTGTGATCCTACCGTCAACTCTGGAAATCAATCCGTCTCGGATGATTTTCCTTGTTGCTCATCTTTCAAAGATTTCGACCTAAGCGTCCTAGTGTGTATGTGTCGTTCAACAAATCTCTCCAGGCATTTCAGCATAAACGAAGTTAAGCTAATTTGCCTGAAGTTCCTTGTATCTCTCCCCGGTTTAGGTATAAAAACTAAGATAAAATAAGGTAAGAATAAATAAAACAAATAAAAATATATGCGTCATATATTGACCACATATTCGCCCATATTCAATCAACGTCATGTTCCCCAATTAGGTGAGCATATCTACCATACGGTCATACTCATCAGATGTTATGTTTCCCAGGAAACAATTCATATAAATATGCAGCCGCATTCAAGAAAACTAGCAGACAAGTTTAGCTTGTTAAATAAGGGCTATCACAGTAAAATGTAGCCTTTTATCTTTGTGAATATTTTCGTGTGTATACCTGGTTCTGATCTTTAAGCCATATGGTAACCTTCTATATAAAGAACAGAAAACTATATTAGTATTCATTCATCTAGGAGCTTTCGGCAGCAAATATGTGGAAAATCCCGAAGTCAAGTTTTCAAAACTTGCTAAGGACCTTAAAACGCCAGTTTCTACGGTCAAACGGATAATAGAGAATTATAAGAAGGAACTATCTGTTACAAGGAAAAGAGGATCAGGAAGAAAACCTCGAAGTATAGACAAGGCTTAGCAAAGAAAATTGTCAGAAAGTTCGAAACCAAATCCAGCGTTTTCGTTCCACATAACGCAGTAGTTGCTGGTACAACGAAGTCAACGGTCCATCGAATGAAGAAACTTTACAGCCTGAAGTATCCAAGTCGAAGAAAACCAGTAAATTTCCCAAACAGTATATTGTGTGGCAGGTAATTTGTCGATGTGATCTAAGGTGCGATATTTTTATAATGGAAGGCACAATCAATGGGCAGATTTACATCGACGAATGTCTGCAGAAGCGATTGTTGCCTTTCATTAATAGGCCTGAAGGGTCTGAATTGTTTGGACCAAACCTAGCATCAAGTTATTATGCCAAGAAGAAAGCAGGCATGCCAAATTTGTCCTTACTGTGCTTAGACCAATAGAACAATACTGTGCTCCTCAGCTCTTCTTCATATCTTCAATAGGTCATTAAATTGTGGTGTTTTTCCGAATATGTGGAAATCAAGCTTTGTAATGCCCGTGTTTAAATATGGGCAGAGATCAGATGTACGAAATTACCGCCGAATTTTTATTCTATCAAAAATACCTAAAGTTTTCGAAAGTCTCGTAACCGATTACACAGCCCCAATTTTAAGGCCTCTACTTCTTCACAATCAGCATGTTTTTTTTAAGTGATAAATCAATCTCAACTAATTTGCGTACTTATCATAATTATCTTTACAAGTCACTTGAATCTTATCACCAAGTACACTCTATTTACACAGATTTTAGTAAAGCTTTTGATAAAATTAACTTAAATCGGCTATCGTAAAAGTTGAAAAACTTTGGAATTTATGGTAAATTTTATGATTGTTTCTGTGACTACCTACGAGGACGGTCTCTATTAGTTAACATTAATAATCACTACTCTGATCCATTTTTCCCATCCTCAGGCGTCCCGTAAGGATCACATCTTGGCCCTTTACTCTTCTTAATTTTTTCAGCTTAATTTTTCACGATGTTCAATTTTTGCTATTTGCTGATGATTGTAAGATTTTTAAATCTATTACATCACTAGCTGACATTGAAATTCTGCAATTCAACTTAAAAAAAACTTTTATAATTATTGCGTGACAACTGCCTAGAACTAAATCTAAAGAAATGTCAATTTATCACCTTTAATAGAAGTAAAACTTATTACAATTATACATACACAATTAATAATCTTCCACTTAGTATGTTGACAATGTGAAAGATCTTGGTGTAATTTTCGATATCTCTCTTAGTTTTATATCTTATATAAAAGGTATTGTTAGCAAATTGAATGTTGGGTTTCATTATAACAAAAACTAAAGACTTTTACAACTTAAATACAATAAAAGTACTTCATTTTTCTATTGTACACAGCAAACTTGATTATGCGGCAGTGCTATGGAATCCTTATTATAGTATTCACACTGATTCAATCGAAAAAGTTCAGCACAAATTATTGCAATATGTTGGATTCAAACTACATGCTTTTCCGGCTAATATTAATTACGCTGAAGTTATGTCCCATCTTAATAGAACGTCCCTTAAAACTAGAAAAAAACCGCTGACGCAATATTCCACTTTAAAATATTAAATGGGAAAAATCTACTCATCTGAGTTGCTTGCGGATATTGGCCTAAAAACTCCTACTAGGTCAACAAGAAGCTACGATATTTTTTATGTTTATAATTTTAAAACAAATTTTAGTCTGGAGCTAGTATATTCATTCGTTTGAGGTTAGCGTTAATGTGATAAAAGCTGTTTTTAGGCAACTTGAGTTATTTCTTGATGGAGTTATTAATTATTAATTTATTAAGTTCTAAATTTTTCAATTTATTTATTATTTCAATTTATTGTAAGTTAGTACTAAGTTGCATTTATTGTAGTTACTGCTTTAATGGCCAACTAGTCCGTACATAAATAAATAAATAAATAAATGAAACGAGTATTGAAGGAAAGCAATGGGAAGGCTAAAAATGTATCTGACTGCCAAAATATAAAATGGAAAAAAACATACGAAATTGTTAATGAGACCTCTGTGAAAAACTTAATGTCGGGCATCAATCGAAAATTGTTTACTGCTTTATTATTTTTTTACGTTATTTATTGAATTAAACGAAATTTGACATTATTAACTCTATGAAAAAATATGCTGTTTAAACTTCGGCTGAATGACATCTACAGTCACTAATGGTAACGTTTCACGTTGAAGTTGGCTGGCATTGCCCGTTGCAAAAATGGGTTTCCCATGAAACACTTTTAATATTGTTTATCTTTTATGTTAAATATGTCTATTATTTTTGTACTTTTCAATATCTTTTTATTTTCCATTTTTCGTTCGCTATTGTTTAATTTTTTTGTTATCGCATATATATCGCTTATTATAAATGTAAATGATTCCCTAAATAGTAAAGATCCCCTTAGACTAAAGACAGACGACACAAGTTAATGATCATTAACGTAATGCTCATTGAACGCTAATGATCATTTGTTTTGAGCGTGACACACGGCCATTTTAATTACATTCTTCTGTCAGATGTGAGTTGTTTCAAATTTCAAAAATGAATATGAATACTAGACGTAATAAAACACCTGTCCGAGGAATGTTCAATAGTACGCAAAACAGTATTGTAGAATCCCACGCTTCAATGAAATAAATTCATCAGATCCTTGTTGCACACGAGTAGTCGTAATTAGTATCTCATACCGACCATTAATAAAATCTTGCATCTCAGCCAAACATTGTTTTTTTTTCTTACGGAACATAACTAGCTCCCATAACCAGCGCAACCTGCATTTATAACAAATCGAAACCAGTCTGCACAAGGAATTCAAATTAGAAACATATTGGCCGAAAACATAGGTAGCTATTATTAACATCATTTACTTTCACCATATTCAATCTTATCACAAATTTATTTATATCAAAGTAACAAAAACATAAACCAATTATTGCAACTGTACTTGAACACTTATGTATGTAGTGAAACTATATTGAACTATGCAACTATAAAAACTATACTTAAAAACTAATCTTTCGCATTTGCATTGGCAAACTTTTCCTGCAGCTCCAAGACCCTGTCCAAATAATTTTTTGTCATTTGGAACCAAAGCTTGTTCCTATTTTCCAAATCTTCAATAATCCTTTTACATTCCTTAGAATCTTCCTCAATTAAAATATTTGTTTTTTTACATCCTGTAAAATTTGGTGTTTCAATGAGTTTCCTTTTTCTAGCTCGAGACTTAGATGCTCCAGTAGATGAAGATGCCGGTGATGCAGGATTCGCTTACAATTCGTCGAACAATAACGAACCCTCGGCGGATTTATTCCGCGATGAATTTGAGGAATCTATGTTTTCTAATTCTGAATCCTGAATAAAATAGAATAGTACAAATTCACTGTCAAAATGACTTATATTTGTTTATGCTTTTGACAGCTGGAAATCATATGATTTTCCAATTTTTCCAATAAATTTCATACATTTCTCGCAAGATGCTTCGACATGCAGTAAGAGTTAATGAGCATTCATTACCAAATTATCATTTGGAGAACTTCATTAATGATGATATTAATGAGCATTAGACATGACACACGTAATAGGTAATTATCATTAACATCGAAATTATCATTAACTTGTGTCGTCTGTCCAGGCTCTTACGATGCTCTAATGACGTTTTTAATCACGTCATACATTGACAACAGGCATTGCCTTTTAAGCGTACAGCTGCCATTTTCATATTCAAAATAGACTTTGTTGACGTGAATCCGCTCAATCATTTTCTTTAAAGAAAACGAAAATTCAGATACTTCACTTCCACAAGGTATTGCTTCGTCATTGAAATAATCAGTCGAATAACAATTATGAACAGCAGTTATTGTTCATTTACTCATTCATGTCATCATTTCCGATCGCATCTTTCATCTCTGAGCACTGACATTCAAATGAGCTTAAAAGTATCAACCGAACAATTGTCCACAAAAGCAAAACAATCATTCATTTTTCATAGAAACTGCGCAACATGAATATTATTATAAACAGCCCGAAGCAAAACAATCTATGATGCATTTACACTCATACACACCATACTTTTATCATTCAACTCGAAAAACATTTCAACGAGACAGTCAAGGGGTGTGTGGCGCTATTAGTTTTTGCGTCAAAGCTTGCATGCGAATTTTTTCACTATAGACAGAAAAAAAGCCCGATGAAATGGCAACAAAACGGAAAATCATAGAATAAATGAAGAAAAACATACGTATCTCGAAAATAAAAATAAACTCAAGGAAGAGACGAAGAAAAAATATATGTTTGCAATAATTATGAAACATGTCCAACGCTACATAGAGCGCGTCTTATTTGCTTTGGCATAGCGCCATCAATAATATTTACGGCATTCTTAATTGTATGTAGATAGAGACGACCACGTAAATAATAAATGTGTCGATGGCGCTTATAGGGTCGGGGGAAGGATGACATTACCGTGCAGAGGTACTAAGCATGCAGAAGCCGTTTAAAGTAGAAAGGAATGTGTCTGGTGGCGCCTTCGATTCTTGTCGCATGAAAGTACGACAAGTTGTGTATGACCTTTGTTGGGTTAATGGAATAATTACAGCTTTGGGCTTGGGATTTGATGGGGTAGAAGTTTGATTTTCAATAAACGTTTACCTTGACAAGGCATAATTGTAAATGGCTAACAATCTTAGCAGGAAAATAAAACTAGAGTAGTGTCAAAGTTGGGAATCCAATCCCCTTTTGCCTCACAACAAGGATCAAGCTTAGTAAAACGAAGTCCAAAGTAGGTGGAGTAACTATTGTTTCAAATATTGTACTTCAGATTCCGTTTTGAAGAGTTTTGCGGCAAATAAGGGTTGGATGCCCAACTTTTGGAGCAGGCCGAGATTAAGAGCATTCACCCTTTATTTTTTTTCTCAACTTTTCAAGTTGGCATTCTTAATCAAATCTGAAATTTCAGTTAAATCAATAGACACCGCCACATTCCGAAAAATAATCTAGTCTTCTATTATTCATCATTTATGCATACTCGTTCATATATTTGAATGGAGAAAAGTGGTGGGCTGTTAATGACTGGCATCATCGCCTCGAACGAATTCTAATCGAAAGATGCATATAAATATCATACACGCATGCTAAGCGTACCGGATAGTTTTTTTTAGCTTGGGTTTTGAATGAAAATAGATTCACCCAGTTACCAGCGAATACTTTCTGGCTCTTATCAGCTTATTTTGTGCTGAAATAAAGTATTCTATTAATTCTGGTTAATTACGAGGGTTATAGCGAAACAGATAACGTTGTATTTCACACAAGCATGCGTTGATTTGACAAATAGTTGCACTTTACGGGTTTAGATCAAAGAATTTTCATTTGGTCAAGGCCGTGTTTGAGCTTTTTTGTAGAATGCGGCAGGAATTGATACTGATAGGGACTGCTTTTGAACACATTTATTACCTTGCTGACTACCCTCCACATTACACTATCAGCAACAAATTCCCTCAACTTTGAATTGAATTCTTCATTGATGACAAACCTAGCATTATATAAATTAAATCCCCTGCAACTCCACAAATGAAATATCTAATTAATGGCATTCCGCTGACCTCGCGGACGGACAAATAGAAGTCGTTTTCGTGGTTATTTGCCAGTTTTTGCCAATCTGTAACATTCGTTGTGAATTTTATAGACACGTCTACCTGAACAAGTTATTTTTGTATTAATAGCGCAATAAAGAGGAGTGGTAGAAATACCATACGAAGAATCATGATGACTCATAACACGAATAACACAATCGTTTCCGTAGAGCGTTTTTTATAAAATTTTCGGCTGCACAAATGGCAGTCGGAGATGAAACTTACAAAAAAAGTTACGCCGATGAAGTGAATAGAGAGAACACCTGCATGGGTCGTCGGTAATCGATGTAATTTTGTCTAGAATATTAATGAGAAATATTCGATGTATTGCACCGAAATGCAAATATATGGAGACTTCACAAACGAATGAGTATATTTTTCAGTGTTACTAGCGTAATGAAAAATCGTTTATCTTTTTAGAAATGGACGGACAGCTTCCGTCTCGATTCATGGATATAAATAATTAATCAGGTAGGTTACATATTAAAATGGCAAAGCTATTAAAAATTCGAAAATGGGAGTATATCACGATCGGTTTTTCGTTCAGAACCAACTTTATTGGAGTCGAGCCTGTGTATAAGAAGTAAAGTAGTCCCACTGCAGCATTTTTCATGTCTAGAGATTTAATCTGGTCGATACTTCTCAATATACGTGTTGAGAAAAAAAAGACAATAAAATTATCAGCAAACCTGGAAGTGTATGTATAATAGTTTCTAAGTTAACAGTATGAATAATACGTCATATTAACTTGAGTACCAAATCTCATCAAGTTTCGTCTCCGTCAAATGGGCAATATTTCTAATAGAGTGTTTAATTTTATAGCTTTTCTATTTGTTATCCAGGGTTCCTCAAATCCAAAGGAACAACATAGCAATTCTTATGTAAATAAACTTCCAGATAAATGCCACTGAAAACGAATAAAATATAATTTTTAGCGACACTAGACTTAATCCCATCAACATTTGTAGGCCACTGTCACGCAATCAGCGCAAGGATGCACATGACAAATGTGCTGCAACGATCAGCTGACAGCCTGTCAGAATTCGTACAAGCCAAATGACATCTCATTTTTGTGCACCCTCCTAACATGCCAGCCCAACAAATTTCACCTCCACGCTCCAAAACGTTCCTAATTAGCCAAATACCAGGGTAGAATGAATTTTCTCTAGAGCCATTACCGTCACAACGGGCTAAACATTGTGCCCTTGATGTACCGTCACAGCACTGCGACTGGCTGGAAAAACGCCACCAATAGCAAATCGCTTACGCTCGTATAATACGTGCAAGATATCGTCATTTGTCGTAGAGCTTAATTGACCTCAAAATATGTAGAGCACTAATGAATCAATGATAATCGACCGCCGCTTCGGACGACAACCAACCCGAATACGTATACTACGCGCGAGGATGGTCTGTTTGACGTTTCTCGATCGCGATGCGGTAACCTCAATTGAAATGCATTGTCGGACAAGTAAATTACGTAAGTTTGTGGACGTTTTTCCAGCCGCTTGCAGGACTATGCTTCATGCCAATTAATTTCCTTGAAAGACCGTCAGTCAGGTAGTATTCAAAAGCTACGCACCTTTAAGAATATATTCCACACACTGATACCCGTTCAAAAACGTTCCTCCGGCCGCTAATGCACTTCCACAATACCTATCGTGATCCTGGTCTTCTCAGCAACAAACTGCTCTAGTTGACACCTAGGCTGCAATTTCCACTTCCAATCAATTCTTTCACTTCTCACACTATTCCTTTTGATCGACCGCTAGTCCTCTGGTCCCCAGCGAATTCAATTTCGAGTCACCGACGAGACCGAGATGGATTTTTTTACGATTCCGAAACGACGTCGACAACGGGTAGTGAGACAGCCCTTTTTCCTTACTGAATAATTTCGACTGTAAATTTCGTCGATGTCGAACACTAACCGAAAGGGTTTTAGAGCTCAAGCGATGACGCGATTTAATCCAGATGAAATTAGATTATCAACGAAACGAAATACTCCGCGGGATCGGGTAAAAATCACAAGAATATTCTGCGGCCGAACCGAAAACGACGTCGTGATTCGCACCGTTCGAAATCGTCGTCGGCTGATTGTTCTTCTTCTTGACAGTTGGTGAGTTTCTTATTGGAAGTTTTCAGGCTTGGAAATATGACTGGTGAGAAGATGGGAGGATATCTTAGTTGAAATTGACTATAGTTATGCTTGATGCCTGACCGCTGAAGCACACTGCGACGCAGCCAGGCGCAGCCAGGCGCAACCAAGCTGTCAATTGAGTTGACTATATGGGTTTTCCATAGCAGCGAGCACACCAAGTCGCAGCTATGCGCAGCCAGGCGCACCCAGGCGCAGCTCAGGTCGAAATGGATTCAACTTTTGTCGCAGCGAAGAGTTGCAATCAGCTGTAATTACTTGAGAAACGCGCGGGATTTGAAATGTATGCGAAAATGTAAATAGAGTTGATTTTATATTACAAATTTTTTGAGGAATTCGAAAACAATTTTTATTGGTAATAGCTTAGATAGTTAAAAGTAAAATAAAAAGATAGTTAATAGCGAATTTGAAAGACAATTAATAGCAAATTGAATATAGTAATTTAAAATACTTTATTAGTCTAGTTGGTAGATTACTGACTTCTTGCTTGTGGGATCCCTGATTCGAATCCAAGTTCGGACGAAGGCCCGCGAACCAAGCTTTGAGTTCACCTAGCTCTAATTAGGTACGTGGTTAATATCAGGGGTAAAGTGAGTTGTCGAATTCCACACTCGTATTCACATTGATTGAAAAAATTGTAAAGAATTATTTCAAAATGCAGTCAATTAAAGATGCAGTGTTGGATAACGAGGTGACAATAAAGATGCTGATAGCCCAAATGAAGGAGCGTCCGATTATTTATGAGAAGGCTACAGGCGGATACAGAGATGTCGCTGTGGAATTCAAACATCAACTGAAAATTCTTCTACATCACTGACACTTAGTCACGTTGCAGTGTAACCAGGCGATTTCGTTGGCTGCGGTTGGTCACTGATGGCTGCGCCTCGCTGCGTCAAGTGTAATTCAGGCATGAATTACACTCGACGCAGCGAGGCGCAGCTATCAGTGACCAAGCGCAGCCAACGAAATCGCCTGGTTACACTGCAACGTGACTATAGGTCTGTTTCCGTACTTGAATCTATTATAATATATTAAAATAGATTCGCAGCAAGTCGTTTCCGTACTTTTGCTGCAAGCCAAATGCAAGCCAAATTTTGCAGCAAAAAGAAGCCAGCTGCCAAATTCTGTTACTGCTGCAGTTTGCTGAAAGTACGGAAACAGACCTTAAGTGTCGGTGATGTAGAAGAATTTTCAGTTGATGTTAGCGACATCTCTGTATCCGCCTGTAGCCTTCTCATGAATAATCGGACGCTCCTTCACTTGGGCTATCAGCATCTTTATTGTCACCTCGTTATCCAACACTGCATCTTTAATTGACTGCATTTTGAAATAATTCTTTACAATTTTTTCAATCAATGTGAATACGAGTGTGGAATTCGACAACTCACTTTACCCCTGATATTAACCACGTACCTAATTAGAGCTAGGTGAACTCAAAGCTTGGTTCGCGGGCCTTCGTCCGAACTTGGATTCGAATCAGGGATCCCACAAGCAAGAAGTCAGTAATCTACCAACTAGACTAATAAAGTATTTTAAATTACTATATTCAATTTGCTATTAATTGTCTTTCAAATTCGCTATTAACTATCTTTTTATTTTACTTTTAACTATCTAAGCTATTACCAATAAAAATTGTTTTCGAATTCCTCAAAAAATTTGTAATATAAAATCAACTCTATTTACATTTTCGCATACATTTCAAATCCCGCGCGTTTCTCAAGTAATTACAGCTGATTGCAACTCTTCGCTGCGACAAAAGTTGAATCCATTTCGACCTGAGCTGCGCCTCGCTGCGCATAGCTGCGACTTGATGTGCTCGCGGCTATGGAAAACCCATATAGTCAACTCAACTGACAGCTTGGTTGCGCCTGGCTGCGCCTGGCTGCGTCGCAGTGTGCTTCAGCGGTGAATGAATTTCATGATTTCACCATGGTGTCGAATGATTTTGTGCCTCATAGGAAATAAATTGACTAGCCTATATTCAATAAGCTCGATTCTAGGTACAGAGTAAATACTCAAGCAATATTTTAGTTTTCTTCAGCATAAAATAACTTGTACGAGCCGGATATTCAATTTGAGCAGAACAAATTCTGCGTCGATAATGCAGTAAAATGTGCCTGCAAGCTAAAGGCACAAACTACACGAAGAGTATCTGAAATGACTGAAAAAAAACTGAAAAAAAATATGATTTTGGAAAAATTATGATTTGAATCGCATATTTAATAAAATTTTTGTGGTTGGTTTCAAGTTCTGCATGAATTCTTAATAAAATCAAAAAGGAAAAAAAACAGTAAAAATGTTGGTACGTTTTCCAGATTGTGTTTCGATGTGGCGTAATTAAAATTTAGTAAATTGTCCGTACTTTTGAAATTTTTGTATTTTGTAGCAAGACTGAAGAATTTTGAAGGATTTTTTTTTCAAAATTACCATTGAAGATCGGAAATGTTTTGTTGCACTATATAAAAGCAAAAATTAAAAAAAATTCCTCGATTCGCTATCGTTGGCAATAACAAGGAAATAGCTGTATTCGGCCTATTGACTTTTAAAAACTAGTTGATCATGTGCGGCGAGTTCTCACATCATATAATCTACTTCGTACTGTTTCACATTTCGTATCGTTTTTCTAACACATACCGCATTCACTTCACTGTTCACTATTTACTTACCGCATATACAATACGGATTGATTTAGGGATTGAGATTGAAGATACAATACGGATAGTATTGCATACTTTGCTACTGGCAGTGTTCCTCTGATCTCAATTTAATTTTATGGATACATATATGCATTTACCGCACAGCTTGTACGACTTCGATTTTCCCGCGGCGATAAACAATCAATCCCAGGATTATAAACCATCAATCCCGGGATTTTCAGGACTAAAAATTGTTCGGCATCCCGGGATTGGATTCCCTATGCACCGCATGTATTTTAGGTGACACTTTGATCACTTCCTGTCGTCACCATTCGTCACCATTCTGCATGACGACTCGTAAATCTAGACGGCATTGTGTACAGCCACTAGTTGTATGGATCAATGCCTTCTAGAAGTACGGGCCGTCAGGCTACGTAATCGTTCTCGCTGTGACGTCATGGCAGTAGGGAATTTGACATTTCCACGAGGCAGTGCCGACACACACCGAGATTCCACTTGCGGTTTTTTAGCTAAAATATGAATAAAACGTTAGTTTTTTGTGCGTGGATGCATTGTAGTGTTAATATTTAGTTATAACTTGCATTTTGTGTCAATCAATTGTATCGAAATTTCCTACAAAATTATTTTTTTATTCATTTTTTTCCCATATATGAATTATGATTATGTTCATTTTCTTATTTTTTATTTGCTTTTGTTATTGTGATTAATATAGGAATTAAAGTTAAAAAAAAATATTTCTATAGATAAAATATTTTAAATAAATAGAGTGATTTTATAATTATTTTCTCCACTGTATGAGTATTAAAAGTGTTCCCAATGAAAAGGGAGTACTTTGCAAGTGAAGGGAGTACAGTAGTACGTTCACTAAAAACGGAGTACAAATACTCCGATCGGAGTACAACGACAGCACTGGTTGCATCGCTCGTATTTGGAGGAGTGGCTTCCCTGTTACTTTCTTCTGGGAAGACATGGAACCTAGGTGACAGCGGAGTTACTGGATTCCTTTAGTTTACCGGGATCTGGAACCTAGTGAACTGGGGTCTACAGAATAGCTACCCGTTAGACAAAGGGAGAAGACTTGAATGCGTTCTGCAGTGTTTCTGCGTGCTTTGAAAGTCTACGGATCCATTGTAAGGTCATAGAGGATTTTGCTTTTTGATCGTGAAAAGGGGAAAGACTTCGGAGTGGTGCTTGTGGTCTATGGGGTTGGGGTGCAGTGGGAGGCACATGCTGATGATTGCTTTGACTGTGGTATGAGAACAAGAAGCCCCAATCTGAATTTTAAAAACAAAGTGCAAAGAGAATCAAACAAAGAAAAACCAAAAACCAAACTTCTAACTGGTACTTCTGTAGGGAAATCACTCGCAATGAACGCTTTCCAAACGAGTTCAAAAGCGTTGTGATCATCAACAAGGGGAAACGATGTAGCACAAGGTTAGGTGATCGAGAGATCGCCTGGCCTTTTGCTGCATCGTTTGTACTGAAGAACCCGGTCTGGGGAAACCGAGAGTTTGAAAGATGTAGCGGTGCCACTCAGTAGAGCACCGACCCAGCAAACTGTCAACCGCACGAATAGTGCTGTTGCTGGATATCGACCGGGAGTTCACAGGTAAACAACGGGCTAGTAAAGGATTGATCCATATCGAATTGAAGAGGTGTGAGCCTGGATGTGATCCATCCAGCAGGCAGGGATTAAACAAGGATTTGCATTGTCGTTAAAGATAATATAAATGCAGCTCTGAGACGAGGGCTCAAATACTTTGAGCCGGTCGAGCAAGGTGGTGCACTGTGTCCCTCAGCGCTGTTTATTATCAGCAGTCTACCTTCCATCCAACACGGATCCAACTACACCAGAACTGAAGAAAATAGTTGACACGGCTATGAGAGCTGATGTTATTATCGGCCGCAATGCAAATAATCACCACGACATAAGAGAGAACACCAACATACGCGATGTAGGTCGGTATTTTCTAGTATAAGGGGCATTTCACGTGAAGCGGACAACGAAAAAAAGTCGAGGTTCCGGATTTCGTTCATATTATGCATAATGGTACTTCTAGAGTATATGAACGTAGATGCACAATTTTTTCCTTCTATGAGTTTCAGTTGCCGAGTTATGGGCTTCTGAAGAATTGAAGAAGCTGATGAAGGGTTTTTTTGGAAGCCGATTTTGAGATTGAAAAAAATATATTAAAAACATTAAACATATTGATTGGTATAGAAAATCAACTGTTCTTTTTAATTTTGAAATTAGATTTGGAATAAAAAAAAATGTTTCCTGTTTAAAACCGGAAGTAACCATTTCAACTCGTTATTTGAGCAACTTGGACCAGGCTAATTTTTTTTATTTTTTTAATAAAACAAAGCTTAAACTATACTTGTTTTATCATAAAATTTTTAGAATGGGAAGGCGAGTAGTTTGGGCGGTAGGTGAATTTTAGTACATACAAGTCGTATGAAGCGTGGCACCCGGAGCTTGATTAGGATAGCTAGTGAGTGTGAAAACAAAACATGTTCAGTAAAATTATTGCTATACCGTTAAAATATTATATATAGAATTAATATAGTTAAAATATAGCTATATAGTTTCAATATTAAAAGTTGCTAATGCTAATTTATATAATAAAAAACAAACTTGTTTATGGAAAAATGGATTTATTTCACAGTTTTTACAATTACATATATAATTAACTTACATATAGAGGTTAAAATATAAAACAATTGCTAATGCTTATTTACTAAATGAAAAAAATGATTTATGGAAAAATGAATTTATTTCACCATTTTTACAATTTGACACTCATTACTTAAACTTGTTCTTTTTATAAGAAGGCCTTCAGTAACTGGAATAAAACAGTGAAATTTCTTAGTCCCGGGAATAGTAATAGAGGAATCGAACCGTGGTTTTAAAAATATTCTCTGGCGTTGAAGTTCCCCTGATGAGCAATAGTAAGTAGCTGTTAGGGATAAAACCGACTTTGCCCAATGAAAAAAACGTAAAGGTGTAGTAATAGCTTTACTAGGAGGTAATTGTAAACTCGCACGTGTTGCCAGTCGTTTCAAATTACCACCGAGACCATCACATGGGCCTTTTCCATGCGAAGTTGCGTTAAAATGAAGTTCAGCTTCTGTCTTGAAATCAGCTTTGTAATAAAATAGATTCACAAAATAAATCTATTTTTAAAATATTGTGGGGCCTCATCTGTTATGTATATAATTTTTGACAAAGCTATTGTTTCTTCAGACAGATGTTTGTGAAGGGTTTTCTGAAAAGCATAGAAGGCTGCTGTATCATGTTTCATATCATCTGAAATCATAAAATTACTACCATGTTCGATTTTACTTCCAACTTTATAATAATAGACTGATGTCAAAAGTGTTGCCTGGTCATTATTCCAATGAAAAGCTTGAGCTGCATCTTGTACAACAAAACTATAATTCTCAGCAAAATCGCATTGTACTAAAATTTCCCCATTCGTTTATATTTTCTTTTAGATTTTTAAAATAAAGAGCCTGTTGCTCTGCAATATAAGTATGGGGTTTCAAGACATCCAACGCGTGACAAAAGTTGTCTACAAAATCATCGGATGCAAGAAGATGAGTAGAAATGGTAAATCTGTCTGAACAAACCCATTTTTCAAACTGAACGGTTGTCACTTGATTGGACAAGATTTACAACTTTCATTTGGGGTTTTTGTTGAAATTGTTAATTGACATATCGGCGTAGGATTGGGACACATCATTTTGCGAAGGCAATCCTTATAAGTAGAAAGTTCCAAAATAGTTCCAGATGTGAGATTGTCAATGTCTCCTCCACTCATCATTAATTTCACATTTTGGTGATATATACATACACAGACCATATGTGTTCCAGAGTCACCAGCGAGGATACATTGTTTGGGTCTCAAAGTGAAAAATTTTGTCAGGCCGATTTTGATATCCGGATATTCACTTTTAAACGTTTGGTAAAGCTCGTCAATGTTACACATTAAAAGTTGTTTTGGGATTTGCGTTCTTTTTCCGTTATCTAACTTAATAGATAAACAATCCTTTTTACCGGGCATTATTCGACTAATGTCTTCTCGCAGATAAAAGCACTTCACTAAGTTCATAGTTTCAACTGCTAGCTTACGGCCACCTCGTAGATTTGGAGATGTTAATATACCAAACTAATCCACAAGTTGCTTTGCTTTTCTCGCTTGCCGCCTGGATGTTCCGAATTCTTGTGCAAGTCTGTTTTCGGTCCATGACTTAGGTGTTATAGTCAGTATCGTAGTTTTCATAGCAGTAGATGTAGACGGATTGCTAAATTTTGCTTTTAACTGGGTCAGAATATCTTGGTCGTATATTGTTGAATCAGTTTACTTTGAGCAATGTTTATACTTCTCTTCAGGAATGAATGGTAAACCCGGGGAGCACAAAGACAAATCAGTTGATGATTGGCAAGATCGCTGAAAATTTGCAGGTATTTCCACGGTCAGTTTTTTCCTGCAGCTTCCACACACGTATATATCAGAAGAATATCTCCACATCTCTGCAATTTTTTTTTGAATTTTTCTTAAGTCTTTAACCTTCCGATGAAATTTCAAGTCGAAAGGATTGAAACATCGGTAGCCGCAAGGAGACATAATACACACAATTCAACTTATTTAGGTAGTCACTTCAAGCGCTGAAAAAGAACTAAAACAAAAACGGAAAATTCGAAATGGCTCTTTCATCACACTTCCAGCCCTTTCTATTACATAGCTTTGACCTCCTTCTATTTTATGACTTTTTATGAAAAAATAATACCTTTTTCAACTAAAAAATGGTGCCACTAATCGCATTTTTGTAGGGTAGTCGGTTAAGTATGAACACAATTTAAGTATATATTTTAAGTATGTTATAAAAACTATTTATATACAGGATATAGTATCACGGCGAACTACATATACTTTCCACTTCCACTTTTAACATCAAATAAGTATAGTTTTAGCTTTGTCTTGTTACAAAAATAAAAAAAAATTAAACTGATCCAAGTCATATAAGTTCAAGTAAAAAATTTTTTTCCATAAATCATTTTTTTGTTTTCACTTCGTAAATAAGCATTAGCACTTGTTTTATATTTTAACCTCTAGATGTAGGTGAATTATATATGTAATTGTATAAACTGTGAAATAAATTCAAATTTCCATAAACAAGCAGTGCTGCCATTTTAGCATTTTGAATGCTAGATCTAGCATTATTTTTTCCAAAACGGCATTCGAAATTCGGAGTTAGCATCTAGCATTATTTTTAGCATTTAAATTTAGACTTCGGAATAATCTGGCACTCATCTATTTACAATCTCGCCCATCAAATTTTAATTTCAAAGTCAAAATTACTCGTCTATGCCAACAAGTTCGAGACTCTTGACCATTTGGAAGACAACAGCCGCCGCGTTATTGGCGCGATACGGCCCCAATTGTTGGTTAGAGTAGTCGAAAATTGGACCTCTCGTTTGGACTTCCTCCGCCCCAATCATGGCACTCACGTGCCCAAAATCATATTTAAATAAAAATGGCAAAGAATTATCTTTCCAATAAAACCATTTTCATGGTAATCAAAATAATTTACCCGAATTTTATTTCATTTCAAAGTTCTACACCTCTAAAAAACACTCTCGGAGTACAGAGTGGAAAGAATAGAAAGTTTTATTTCTTTTATTTAAAAAAAAAAAAAATACTTGCATAAGACGTTGCTAATTGAATTTCAAACGGCACCAGTCAAACATCAGCACCTCAATGCGATGTGAACTTCCCTGATTTCAAAAGCAGTAGCTATAATTACGTTGTTTTGACTGCGGTGTGAAATGGTTATAAATCTAGTCAAAACCAGGTGTTTCAGCTTAATTTATTTCAGAGCTTACTGGATTTTATCCCAGAGAAATTTGTTCCAAAATAGTGGAAATTTAGACAACCGGAGAATGTGCAGTACACAAACAGACAAGAAAATATTCAGCCATAATCGTTTCTTTTTCATCAGCTCTCATATTAAATTAATTGTTCATATAAATTTGAATAACATTTTCTGCTGAAACTCTAGATCACTTCGGCCAATTCACACGTCTCACCTAATTTTTGTTGTAAGCTCGAAGTCTACTTGATTTGAGATTGCAGTGCAAACGTAGTATTATTTTGATACATCTTGGAAATTAAAACGGAAACCATGTTTTTATCATAAACGTAGGGAAGTTGTTAACATGTAACTGTTAAGTATCAGCTTTATCAGCATATTGATTTTAGATTTCTAGAAAAACCGTTGCGAGAATACATTAGATGCAACTTAATTCGTCATGTAACAAAGTAGTTTATTTCGTAAATTCTTCCGTAATTTACTTTGGTTGTGCTGGTTTTCCAGCTTAAAGAACAATTGCTAATATTGGGTCTAAAATGTCCGAGTAGTATTCTTTATTACAGTTTTCACTTTCGCATCGAAAAGTACAAACTACTGATACTTCTGTTATAAGCTTTCATTTATTACGACCGATATATCGTTTGCTTACAACACTTAACTCCATTGTGCTCGCAAATATCCATTGTCAACAATATTTGCTTTGCCACTGAATGACAATGAAATTGTGACCAACTTATTTCTACCGTATTGCACTTGATACACAATACCATCGTTGATCTGACGTATGACACAAACTATTGAAGCCGTGCTTCTGCAAATTAAAGAAATTTTTAGCAGTAATATTAAGTAATTAGTATTCAGTGAATAGTTTACTTCAATGATATTCTTGAAACGAAGTTAACTTTTATTTAATTCAATACAATATTTTATAAATTACATTGTTCTATCACTCAACATTATTCAACCAAGTTCAGCTCTAGACTGAAAAAATTATTTTTACAATTTTGTTTTTCAAACCAAAATCAAGCTACTCGATTACAATCCTTTTTCTTGACACTTCCCAAGTGCATAGGCAGTGTATCAATGCAAAGTATTTCCATTTATCTTTTCGCTTGAAGTATCCCTACAATACTCCCCCACCAGTGAACAAAGTGAATGATATATCAAAGAAAAAACTAATACTGAATTGGTATCCTTGTCGATCGACCAGCTTGTGATACGTAAGGTAAAAACGTAACTCGTCGAACTTCACGTGGTTTAGGGGTTGTCTTTGTTGGTTGTGTAGGTGTTCTTACTTTTTTGTCTGACAGAGTTGCAGTCCCGGAATGTGATTCATCCAACGAAGACGAATAACAAGGTTTTAACCTGCTTATTGAAATATTAACCGGTTTTCCCTTAATATCTAGCGCGTAAAAGTGTTGACTTCTTTTTAGAATTTTAAAAGGTCCATCATAAGGTGGGCGCAGTGGTGGACGAACTGAATCAATTCTTACAAAAGCATGAGTACAGGATTCGAGATGTTTAAAAATGAAAGGTTTTTTAGATGAGGGATGATGTGAGGCATCGATGGGACGGATATTAGACATGGTTTTAGTAAGTTCTGAGGCGAAATCAGATTGATCTAACTTTCTAGGATTTTCTTGCAGAAAATCACTAGGAAGTCGAAGGTTTTCTCCATAAAGTAGTTGAGCAGGAGATGCCTGGAACTCTCCTCTGAACAATGCGCGAAGTCCAAGGAGTACAATGGGCAGTGATTTAGTCCATGATTCATTATTATGTGTCATAATTGAAGCTTTTAAGCTTCGATGCCATCTTTCAAGGAAACCGTTAGACTGAGGATGATATGCGGTCGTGCGATTGCGTCTGAATCCCAAAAGTTGTCCTAATTCTGTAAAAAGTGCTGATTCAAATTGTCTACCTTGATCAGTAATAATAGTTTGTGGGACTCCAAAACGTGCAATCCAGCCAATCAACAGAGCATTTGCACAGCTTTTTGCCGAAATATCGACTAAAGGAATAGCTTCCGGCCATCGAGAGAAACGATCAATGAGTGTGAGGCAATAAGTAAATCCTTGAGATGAGGTAAGCGGGCCGACTATGAAAAGTGGAAAAGTGCTTGATTCTCTAGATACGTGCCTAGTTATTTTACACTTTTGACAAGCAATACATTCTCTGGCCCAAGTGGCAATGTCTTTATTCATAGAGGGCCAGAAAAATTTTTTAACTATGAGTTTGCGCGAAGCTCGAATACCAGGGTGTGAAATATCATGAGTTTTATTGAAAACCTGTTTCCGAAATTGTGTTGGAATATAAAGTCTGATATTCGAGCCAGATACTTCACAAAACAGATCCGTATCAAATCCAGCAAGAGATATCTTTTTAAACAAGAACTTTGAATTCATTCGCAAATCCTGAAACTCTGAATCCGAAAGTTGTGCTGCAGCTATGTCTGAAAAATCTAGTGAAGAGGGAAGAGTTATCTCTTCTAGACGTGATAAAGTGTCTGCAACCGTATTATTACTTCCAGAAACATGACGTAAATCTGTTGTGAATTCGGAAATGTAGCTCAAATGTCTGAGTTGTCTAGGTGTGGCCTTTTCAGGATTCTGTTTAAAAGCGAATATCAGTGGTTTATGGTCAGTGTAGAGAGTGAATTTCTGACCTTCCAGATATGGTCGGAAGTAACGGATACCCTGGTACGCGGCTAAAAGCTCACGGTCGTAAGCGCTATATTTGCATTGCGTATCACTTAATTTGGCTGAATAAAACCCCAGAGGCTGCCAGGAGCAGTTTGTTTTCTGCTGCAGAGCCGCTCCTATGGAATGATCAGAGGCGTCAACAAATAATGCCAGCTCGGCGTCCGAGTTTGGAAACGCAAGTAAAGTGGCCTCTATCAACCCACGTTTAACCTCTTCGAAAGCAGTGCGTGCTTGATGAGTCCAATCCACTCTCTTGTTACCATCCTTCTTCGAACCGCACAAAAAAGCATTAAGAATGCGTTGGCTCTCAGCTGCATGCGGAAGGAAACGACGGTAAAAGTTCACCATTCCTAAGAATCTTCTAAGCTCTTTTACTGTGCTTGGAATTTTGGATTGCGATATTGCGTCTACTCTGTCCAGTGAAGGCTTAATACCTTGTGTCGAAACATTGTGTCCTAAAAACTTTATATTGTCCTTGACAAATGCGCACTTATCTGAATTGATTATCAGTCCGTGGTCGGCCAGGCGTTGAAAGATTTGTTCTAAATGAATTAAATGTTCCTTTTCATTATTTGATGCAACCATAATATCGTCTAGATAGATAAAACAAAAATCTAGACCATGTAAAACTTGATGAATAAATCGTTGAAATGATGGTGCTGCGTTGCATAAACTGAATGTCATTCGAGTAAATTCGAAAAGTCCAAACGGTGTACAAATCGCGGTCTTAGGAACATCATTTGGTTCAACCGGGATTTGATGATAAGCCTTAGTTAAATCCAGAGTTGAAAATATCTTCTTACCATGTAATTGATGGCAAAAGTCCTGGATTATAGGAATTGGATATCTATCCGGAATGTTTATGGCATTTAGTCGTCTATAATCGCCACATGGACGCCATTCCCCATTTGCTTTTTTTACCATGTGAAGAGGTGAAGACCAAGCACTGTTTGAAGGACGACAAATTCCTTGTTGCAACAAAAAATCGAACTCTTTTTTAGCTGCTGCAAGTTTATCTGGAGCCAATCGACGAGCGTTTGATACAAGAGGAGGACCAACTGTTGGAATATGGTGTGTTACTGAATGCTTTACAGGTGTAGAGAAACCTGTTTCAATTGCTATTGATCGATATTTCTTAAGCAATTCCAACACCTTTGGATGAAAAGAAGCAATTTTATGAATCGTTAGATTCGAAAGCGTCAACTTGGCATAATGACCTTTTGATGAAAGTGAAGTTAATGGGTCAAGCAGAATACCATTTGCAAGATCGACAACTAGACCATAGTGGCACAGAAAATCAGCGCCCAAAATAGGTCTAGTTACATCGGCTAGTACAAAGCTCCATAAAAATTCTCGACGAAGTCCCAGACTCAACTTTATTGTCTTTCGTCCATAAGTCTTGATGTTAGAATGATTAGCCGCTGAAAGTGTAAGACTGCATGGAAAAAGTTTTTGATTCGAAGGTACCGGCAGAATTGAGATATCTGCCCCTGTGTCAATTAGGAAACGTAGTTTGGACCCTGAATCGAAAATTTCAAGTCGACGGCTTGGAGAGAGGCAACGTTTACCTACCGTCGACACAACGTTTTGCCTTATCATAAAAGTTTTTATGATACCAACACCAGTCTGGATGCTTAACAGTTGAACGTGTTGGTGACGGATTTTGAGATTTTGAACGCGATCTCGATCTCCAACGTCCCGAACTTTGGGGTTGCTGCTGCTGCCTCTGGATAATACTTGATAAAGCAGTTATTTGGGCTTCAATTTTCTCCAACCGAGATGACGAAATTGATGCCTCAAAAACAGTTGGTTGCACTACTATTTCAGCAATTTTGTCTGCCGATTCTGCCAATTGCTCGACTGAATTTCCCGGAGTGCAAGCCAAAATCGCTTGAGTTTGCTCGGGAAGCTGCTGCAACCACATTGTTCGCAAGAGCTGTTCACCTACATTATCACCACCCAATTGCTTCATATCTCGAAGCAATTGAGAGGGTTTTTTGTCTCCTAGCGTCATACCTTTTAACAAGTGACTCAATTTGCTAGAGGCACTTGCCGAAAGTCTATTTATGAGGGCTTCTTTAAGCTTCTCATAAGGATGTGTTGAGTGAGGCGTTTTTATTAAGTCCCTAACCACGCGAAGTTCATTTGTACCTAAAGCAGCTAGTGTATAAAAATATCTCGTTGACGAGACTCTAATGCCGGCTAAATTGAATTGCCCCTCGAGCTGGTCAAACCAAAGGTCCGGATCTTCAGCCCAAAATGGAGGAGGCTTGATGGCAGCCGCGTTAATTTGATTATTAAAAGAAGACACTTGGGACAAATGATTTGCCTTTAGAGTCGATGGTTCTAACTCCTCGTTAATCGACATGTTAAATGGCTAATGGAGGTTAACTTCAAGTGAATTGATAATTCGTGAATTGGACCGTTATGTACCGAAAATTGTAACAATGTTGATGATAATAATTTCACCAACTCTCTTTCCTAGCACTTGAGAAGTCTACAGCTGTTCACGAATTATGTAATTGGTAATGATATTACACATAATACAATATTAAATATTTCAACTTATTTCGACTATAATGTTGTTTACGTTAATTATTGACTTGCCTTATTTTCACTAATGTTGAAATATTCGAATTCCTTTAGTTTCTCGTTATTTCTTGTTAGTCCATCATTCGCGGCTCGTGACTCTTGTTTCCTATCTTGCTATTCGAATTCCTTTAATTCTTCAATATTCCAGCCAATTCAAAATTCAGCTTTAATAAGCCCCAGTCAATTGCGTTTCAATCGATTTAAGGCTCGAATTCGAATCCGATCAGGCACATTTTTCGCGAGAAACAACTAGAACTTGGTCGCAGATGGTCGGCCCTAACGCCAGTATTATGTCGCCATATGCAATTTGTAGTGTTTTTTTAACTTCACGTCGTTACTGCTACTGCTGCCAGTTAGTCATCGCTCGAGCGAAGTGGTTTCTTCTAACGAATCTTCTGGGTATTTCCTCCTCTCCTACGTTCCGTTGCTCGGAACCTGCTATGTGAGCAGGCGGAGTAGAAAATGTGAGACCGATCGTCTCTGAAGGTTGCTAGCTAACTCACGGGGTCACCAATTTAGCAGTAATATTAAGTAATTAGTATTCAGTGAATAGTTTACTTCAATGATATTCTTGAAACGAAGTTAACTTTTATTTAATTCAATACAATATTTTATAAATTACATTGTTCTATCACTCAACATTATTCAACCAAGTTCAGCTCTAGACTGAAAAAATTATTTTTACAATTTTGTTTTTCAAACCAAAATCAAGCTACTCGATTACAATCCTTTTTCTTGACACTTCCCAAGTGCATAGGCAGTGTATCAATGCAAAGTATTTCCATTTATCTTTTCGCTTGAAGTATCCCTACAAATTTAAAAAAAATCTCGCTTCCGGCCATGAACACCTAAATACTTTGCTTTTTTAGAATTTCACGTATTTCATTCCTCCAATTCCCAGAGCACCATTATACCATTTGATTATACGACCTTTGGCAGAGTTGATTTCTCAGATTATATACAGGTCTGTGGTATCAAGATAAGACGGGGCATGTTAATGGTAATATGGATTTATCAGAGCTTGAATCACGTTCAAGCTACTTAGGGTGGAAAAATCGTTTTGAAGATCACAATAAATTGTAGAATAGAAGTTGCATAGATTGTAAGTAAAGCATGACTTTGCTGTCATTTGTAAAAGATTACTATGCAAGTAATCATAAGCAATAAAAGAATCAGATAAGTAACACCTTTTGTATACTCTTTAGTTATTTCATCATTTGCTTCTGTTATTTTAATGCTTTAATCAGACTCTCTACCATAGAAGTCCAATGCCTGACTATATGGATTAAAGCAACGCTTTAGGTTCAAAGTCTGATAGTATTTGCTTATCAACTTCTACAAGCGTTCACTTTGCAAAAAATGTATTAAAGCTTCTAATGCGTTTTGGTCGAGTTGTCCAAGACAGATCATTTGTTCACCACCAGGAACATTGTTTACCGGTAGCTGACAGTATGACTGAAGTAATAGGATATTTAAAAAAAAACGTTAGCGTGAGATTATGCTTTTTATTATGCTTATTATTAACGGTGCAAACTGGAACTAAATATAAACGTGGATATAGTTTACCCTAGGTGTTTGCCATTCAGGGTTAGCAACTAAGCTGCGGAGTTTATATTTTGCAGACACCAGAACGACAAACACTCCTGATAGTAAAACCAAACTGAAAATCCTTTTCATTTCGTTGGATTTTTCAAGATTTTAAAGTTTCAAAATTGATTTGCTCTTTTAAAGATACTTTTTACAGATACTACCACAGTCTGCTCTGTTTATATAGTCAACACAGTGGAAAATCAATCTTATGGTATGATTCCTTGCTAATTATCCATAGCTGTTTCAAATTGTGGAATAAATTGATTCCGCTATCTATCCGGCTACTATTAAAATTATAAAATTAATATTATTTTTATTAAACTAACGTGAAAAAAGCAAAAGAATTGTACAGTATTTGATTGTATATCACACGTGCTCTTTCTTGTGGCCAACCTGTTTCAAGGGCAATGTACCACTTTGGAAATAGGGTGCAAAGGTTTTTTACCATTTGCATGAATTTAAAAATTTTGGAGAGTAAAATACTTTTCACTTGCACTCATTATCGGATGCTTACCTTATGAAGCTATGGCATAAATGATGAAAATGCTCAGTGCTGGCAGCACTTTACCAGATTTGCATTCAAAAGTATACCACAACTACTTCACTAAAAAATTCTCTAACTGTTTGAATTTTGTTTTCATCCGATGACTGCATTAAACATTACCGAAAAAGAAAGATGTTTGGAGTAACCATCTGAAAAATATCCAAAATTTGGAAAATTTAAATAATGATAACTTATTTGCATTGTAGATTGTTACCATTTTACGTCGGAACTAGGGAATCCAATCCCGGGATTAGAATCCCGGGATCCCGGGATCTCGAACAGTTTTTAGTCCCTAAAATCCCGGGATTGATGTTTTATAATCCTGGGATTGATGATTTATAATCTCGGGACTATAAACCATCAATCCTAATTGAGATTCGGGATTTTAGTGGCTAAAAACTGTTCGGGATCCCGGGATCCCGGGATTCTAATCCCGGGATTGGATTCACTAGTCGGAACGCAATCTGAACTCGGTTATCCCTGACAGTGGCAGTTTCCGGGCGACCTTCGCTCACGAGAATTGGGGTGGGTAGGGCGCCAGTCGCTTCTTTACTGAATAACTACCTTATGTCCGTTGCCCGGGAGTGAGAAGTTGGCCACGTATCTCACCAGTCACCACCGTAAAAGGGTAATATCCGTCTAAAGTTGCAGTTTGCACGTCAACAGGAACAGTCGCGCTCCAAGGCTGATCTCTTGATCCGAGTTAAGCAGAGTTTCGGCAGTGTAATCAAGTCTTTCCAGTGCCATGGTAAAGTGCTTTGCCAACACAACACAACTTGGTGAGCCCGTTCCATCGTAACACCATTGGTCCGGGGAAATTTAACATGGTGCTTCGGAAAAATGAGGGGAAAGCTGGATTTTGGTGTGAACCGTGGCACTAGTGTATTGAACAAAATGTCAAAAGTCCCCATCGATCCGAGTGCTGCGTTACTTTTTATACGGGGTCAAAGGTCACATAAAGTGACCTTTCCTAAATATCTCAGTAACGGTCAAGTCTTCAGAAAAACAACGTATGATGAATTTGTAGCCTAAAAAATTTCTAACAAAAAAGATTTTGGAACTTTTTCTTGTAACCATAGCTATTTTTGAGATATATTGATCTAAACATTTGCTAATAACAGCATCCTCTTTTTCAAAGGCGTGTTGATATTATCGGATTTTGATTATGACTTGTAATGTTTCTGAGTTTGCTTTTCTTTGTTTAAGAGGCGCATACAAAAAAACATGTAAACAAACTTATCTACCACACTCCAGGGTAGATGGAAAAGTGTGCTCCGAAAAGTTACGCGAAATATAAATCTCTTGCCCCGCGAAAAATAAATCTCTTGCCCCGCGAAAAATAAATTTCTTGCCCCGCGAAAAATAAATTTCTTGCCCCGCGAAAAATAAATCTCTTGCCCCGCGAAAAATAAATTTCTTGCCCCGCGAAAAATAAATATCTTGCCCCGCGAAAAATAAATTTCTTGCCCCGCGAAAAATAAATTTCTTGCCCCGCGAAAAATAAATTTCTTGCCCCGCGAAAAATAATTCTCTTGCCCCGCGAAAAATAAATTTCTTGCCCCGCGAAAAATAAACTTCTTGCCCCGCGAAAAATAAATTTCTTGCCCCGCCAAAAATAAATTTCTTGCCCCGCGAAAAATAAATTTCTTGCCCCGCGAAAAATAAATCTCTTGCCCCGCGAAAAATAAACCTCTTGCCCCGCGAAAAATAAATCTCTTGCCCCGCGAAAAATAAATCTCTTGCCCCGCGAAAAATAAATCTCTTGCCCCGCGAAAAATAAATCTCTTGCCCCGCGAAAAATAAATCTCTTGCCCCGCGAAAAATAAATTTCTTGCCCCGCGAAAAATAAATCTCTTGCCCCGCGAAAAATAAATCTCTTGCCCCGCGAAAAATAAATTTCTTGCCCCGCGAAAAATAAATCTCTTGCCCCGCGAAAAATAAATCTCTTGCCCCGCGAAAAATAAATCTCTTACCCGCGAAAAATAAATCTCTTGCCCCGCGAAAAATAAATCTCTTGCCCCGCGAAAAATAAATTTCTTGCCCCGCGAAATATAAATTTCTTCCCCGCGAAAAATAAATTTCTTGCCCCGCGAAAAATAAATCTCTTGCCCCGCGAAAAATAAATTTCTTGCCCCGCGAAAAATAAATCTCTTGCCCCGCGAAAAATAAATTTCTTGCCCCGCGAAAAATAAATCTCTTGCCCCGCGAAAAATAAATCTCTTGCCCCGCGAAAAATAAATCTCTTGCCCCGCGAAAAATAAATTTCTTGCCCCGCGAAAAATAAATCTCTTGCCCCGCGAAAAATAAATTTCTTGCCCCGCGAAATATAAATTTCTTGCCCCGCGAAAAATAAATTTCTTGCCCCGCGAAAAATAAATTTCTTGCCCCGCGAAATATAAATTTCTTGCCCCGCGAAAAATAAATTTCTTGCCCCGCGAAAAATAAATCTCTTGCCCCGCGAAAAATAAATCTCTTGCCCCGCGAAAAATAAATCTCTTGCCCCGCGAAAAATAAATCTCTTGCCCCGCGAAAAATAAATTTCACCAAACGATTTCATGTTGCTGGTATTGATGCAAAGTCGGTTTGTGAAATATTGGGTGATGGCAGAGTGTATGTATCGGAACAAGTCACACAAAATACTGCAATGCTTTTGAGGGAATCCAAACGCATATTAAAGCCAAAACAATACAAGTATATATGGGTGAGCAACAATAATGTGCTAGTAAGAAAGGCAGATGGTGCAGCGGCAATTAAGATAAGCAACTTGGATTTTTTAAATAGCTTAGAGTAGTCATTTTTTCATTTTTGTTACTACTTAATTATCTTTCGTAACTGTTTAGATGTCTGAACTAAGTGATTTTTTAGATAATTATAAAAATGTAAATACCCTTGTGTTTACCGAAAATATAAGCTGCAAAGCTTTTTTTGAGATTAATTCCAACACTGCCTTACGCATATTTTCAATGAATGTTAGAAGCCTGAACAAGCACTATGAACAAATTTTGTTTTTTTTTGGATCAAATGGATGTATGCTATGATATACTTGTCTTTACTGAGACATGGGTTTCTGATATTGATAGTAGCAATGTTTTTCACATCAATGACTATATCATGGTGACTAAAGAATGCATGCTAAACAAATGCGATGGAGTCTCAGTTTATGTTAAAAGCAATTTGAAATTTAAAAAATTGAACTATTTTATTACTGACTCTACAAATATTTCACTAGAACTCACTATCACAAATAATGTGAAAATTATTGTCAGCTGTATCTATAGATCACCTAGCCTCAATCCAACTAATTTTATACACTCTTTACATGGTTATCTAAGTAGCTTGAGCAAATACAAAAACCATATTGTTTTAGGAGACATCAACATTAATATTTCCGACTACAAACTTTCGCGTTTATGCTCAGACTATGTTGATACCTTAATGAACTTTGGTTTTAATGAATATTTAACTGGGGCAACTCGGGCTACTTTAAATGGTTCTTCATGTATAGATCATATTTTCTGCAAACACTCGAATGAATGTCAATTTCAACCGGCAATTTATCAGTCAAACATTACTGATCACTTTAGCGTCTTGGCTAAGATAACTTTTAAAAATACTCAAATTGAGCGAATTTCTGAAAAGACTCAAATAATTCATACACTAGATTACGTCAAACTAAGAAACATTATTGCCAGGGAGAGTTGGCTAGATTTATACTCTTGCGAAGATGTCAATAGGGCTCTCGACAATTTTTATACAATCCTGGAATGTGCTATTGAACAGTCCACGAAACAAACAACCCGTATATTAAAGCCAAGTTTGACACCTGTAAAAGCATGGGCAACCCCTGGAATAGTCAAATCTATAAGATATAGGGATAAACTAGCAAGGCTAATAAGAAATCAACCATTTAATGATTCTCTGAAAACGCAGTATAAAAGGTATAGGAACAAGCTCAATTCCATAATTAAATTTGCTAGGAATAATTTTCTTAAAAAAGAAATAGAAAAATTACGTGATAATCCAAGGAAGTTATGGAAAAAGATCAACGAATTAACTTCTGGTTGTACGACAAAGCAACGAATCAAACAAATGAACGACAAGCAGGGAAACGTTGTTGAAAACGAGGAAATAATTTGCAATATTCTAAACGAGCACTTTACAAATATTGGTGAAAATATTGCTTCTAGGATTATCTGTGATAATAATTCTTCCATACCGCACCAAAATGAATGCACGACTTTTATTACGAATTTACAACCTATTGATAGCTCTGAGATTCTTATGCGTATTCGAAATCTTGAAGATAACAAGTCGTCTGGCTTTGATAAAATAAGTACAAAAATACTAAAAAATTGTGGCCAATTAATTGTTGAACCTATAACATTTATATTTAACATGGTCTTGACTAAAGGGGATTTTCCAAACAGGCTAAAGCATGCAACTATTGTCCCGCTTTACAAAGAAGGGGATCCGCTAGATCCGAGTAACTATCGTCCGATTTCCCTTACTTCAAGCTTGAGTAAATTATTAGAAAGATGCATCAAAGTTCGACTCATGTGGTATTTTGAGCAAAATAATTTTTTCGCTCCTAATCAATATGGTTTCAGATCAAAAAAAGGTACCTCAGATGCTTTATACGAAGTTACTAAATTTATTAATAATGAAGTTGATAACAACCGACAAGCTCTAGCTATTTTTTTAGATCTCAAGAAAGCTTTTGACACAGTAAACCACGATATACTTTTATTCCAACTTCGAAATGTAGGATTGAGAGGTAATGCTCTTTTGCTAATAAAATCTTATTTATCTGACAGAAATCAAAATGTTCGGATAGGTGAATCCATAAGTGATAATCTCGCAGTCATATGTGGAATACCTCAAGGAACTGTTTTGGGTCCAATACTTTTCCTTATATATGTGAATGAGCTATGTAAATTTGAAGAAACCATGATTAAAGGAAGAATTGTATCTTTCGCTGATGATATGGTACTCCTGTATAGTGATAATTACGAGAATAATCTTGCTTCAAATATAAATCGTGATTTGGAGCTTATTTATAACTGGCTGTGTAAGCACAAGTTAGCCCTAAATTTAGAAAAAACAAAATACATTTGCTTTGGGAAAAATTCGTTCAACAACAGGTCACTTAATATTAAAGTTAATAACATTAACTTGAGAGAAGCCAATGCCATTAAGTACTTGGGTATAACTATTGATTCTTCCTTGAAATGGGATATTCAAGTTGAAAATTTGTGCGGGAGAATAAGAAAAACTTTGTATAAATTATATAGCCTTCGATATATACTTCCACCACAACAAATGAAAATGGTGTATTTTGCAATAATTCAATCATTATTGCAGTATGGAATTTTGGTGTGGGGCTCAGCATATTCCGCGACTATTAATGTTCTCGAAAATTTTAAAAATAGAGTGGTAAAAATCTGTATTAAACAATCAAAGTTCTATTCTACCACTTTAGCTTTTTCTGAGTTTGATGTGCTTAATATACGTCAGTTGTTTGTTTATGAACTGCTTAAATACGTCTACTTGCATCTCAATGACTTCGAAATTCAGCACTCTTTTTATCTTACTCGTTCACAAGTCAAGAGACCTCTAGCTCTACAAAAATATAGAAAGACCAGAACGCCAAGGCATGCATATAATTTAGGTCCAAAATTATACAATCAAGTACCGACTGAAATTAAAGAATCAATTAATGTATCAAATTACAGGAAAGTCCTAAAAAAGTATATTGTTGATAGTCCTTGTTCAGTGTTTATTATTTAAAAATTAAGTTTCATAATGCAACTCATGAGTATAAGTTATACATGGAATAATTAGATAGTTTATGTAATTAGATAGCGAAAAATAAATCTCTTGCCCCGCGAAAAATAAATCTCTTGCCCCGCGAAAAATAAATCTCTTGCCCCGCGAAAAATAAATCTCTTGCCCCGCGAAAAATAAATCTCTTGCCCCGCGAAAAATAAATCTCTTGCCCCGCGAAAAATAAATTTCTTGCCCCGCGATAAATAAATCTCTTGCCCCGCGAAAAATAAATTTCTTGCCCCACGAAAAATAAATTTCTTGCCCCGCGAAAAATAAATTTCTTGCTCCGCGAAAAATAAATTTCTTGCCCCGCGAAAAATAAATTTCTTGCCCCGCGAAAAATAAATTTCTTGCCCCGCGAAAAATAAATTTCTTGCCCCACCAAAAATAAATTTCTTGCCCCGCGAAAAATAAATCTCTTGCCCCGCGAAAAATAAATTTCTTGCCCCGCGAAAAATAAATCTCTTGCCCCGCGAAAAATAAATCTCTTGCCCCGCGAAAAATAAATCTCTTGCCCCGCGAAAAATAAATTTCTTGCTCCGCGAAAAATAAATTTCTTGCCCCGCGAAAAATAAATTTCTTGCCCCGCAAAAAATAAATTTCTTGCCCCGCGAAAAATAAATTTCTTGCCCCGCCAAAAATAAATTTCTTGCCCCGCGAAAAATAAATCTCTTGCCCCGCGAAAAATAAATCTCTTGCCCCGCGAAAAAATAAATTTCTTGCCCCGCGAATAATAAATCTCTTGCCCCGCGAAAAATAAATTTCTTGCCCCGCGAAAAATAAATTTCTTGCCCCGCGAAAAATAAATCTCTTGCCCCGCGAAAAATAAATTTCTTGCCCCGCGAAAAATAATTCTCTTGCCCCGCGAAAAATAAATTTCTTGCCCCGCGAAAAATAAATTTCTTGCCCCGCGAAAAATAAATTTCTTGCCCCGCGAAAAATAAATTTCTTGCCCCGCGAAAAATAAATCTCTTGCCCCGCGAAAAATAAATTTCTTGCCCCGCGAAAAATAAATCTCTTGCCCCGCGAAAAATAAATCTCTTGCCCCGCGAAAAATAAATCTCTTGCCCCGCGAAAAATAAATTTCTTGCCCCGCGAAAAATAAATCTCTTGCCCCGCGAAAAATAAATCTCTTGCCCCGCGAAAAATAAATCTCTTGCCCCGCGAAAAATAAATTTCTTGCCCCGCGAAATATAAATCTCTTGCCCCGCGAAAAATAAATTTCTTGCCCCGCGAAAAATAAATCTCTTGCCCCGCGAAAAAATAAATCTCTTGCCCCGCGAAAAATAAATCTCTTGCCCCGCGAAAAATAAATTTCTTGCCCCGCGAAAAATAAATCTCTTGCCCCGCGAAAAATAAATCTCTTGCCCCGCGAAAAATAAATTTCTTGCCCCGCGAAATATAAATCTCTTGCCCTGCGAAAAATAAATTTCTTGCCCCGCGAAAAATAAATCTCTTGCCCCGCGAAAAATAAATCTTCTGCCCCGCGAAAAATAAATCTCTTGCCCCGCGAAAAATAAATCTCTTGCCCCGCGAAAAATAAATCTCTTGCCCCGCGAAAAATAAATCTCTTGCCCCGCGAAAAATAAATCTCTTGCCCCGCGAAAAATAAATCTCTTGCCCCGCGAAAAATAAATCTCTTGCCCCGCGAAAAACAAATCTCTTGCCCCGCGAAAAATAAATTTCTTGCCCCGCGAAATATAAATCTCTTGCCCCGCGAAAAATAAATTTCTTGCCCCGCGAAAAATAAATTTCTTGCCCCGCGAAAAATAAATCTCTTGCCCCGCGAAAAAATAAATCTCTTGCCCCGCGAAAAATAAATCTCTTGCCCCGCGAAAAATAAATTTCTTGCCCCGCGAAAAATAAATCTCTTGCCCCGCGAAAAATAAATCTCTTGCCCCGCGAAAAATAAATCTCTTGCCCCACGAAAAATAAATCTCTTGCCCCGCGAAAAATAAATCTCTTGCCCCGCGAAAAATAAATCTCTTGCCCCGCGAAAAATAAATTTCTTGCCCCGCGAAAAATAAATCTCTTGCCCCGCGAAAAATAAATTTCTTGCCCCACGAAAAATAAATTTCTTGCCCCGCGAAAAATAAATTTCTTGCTCCGCGAAAAATAAATTTCTTGCCCCGCGAAAAATAAATTTCTTGCCCCGCGAAAAATAAATTTCTTGCCCCGCGAAAAATAAATTTCTTGCCCCGCGAAAAATAAATTTCTTGCCCCGCGAAAAATAAATCTCTTGCCCCGCCAAAAATAAATTTCTTGCCCCGCGAAAAATAAATCTCTTGCCCCGCGAAAAATAAATTTCTTGCCCCGCGAAAAATAAATCTCTTGCCCCGCGAAAAATAAATTTCTTGCCCCGCGAAAAATAAATTTCTTGCCCCGCGAAAAATAAATTTCTTGCTCCGCGAAAAATAAATTTCTTGCCCCGCGAAAAATAAATTTCTTGCCCCGCGAAAAATAAATTTCTTGCCCCGCGAAAAATAAATTTCTTGCCCCGCCAAAAATAAATTTCTTGCCCCGCGAAAAATAAATTTCTTGCCCCGCGAAAAATAAATTTCTTGCCCCGCCAAAAATAAATTTCTTGCCCCGCGAAAAATAAATCTCTTGCCCCGCGAAAAATAAATCTCTTGCCCCGCGAAAAAATAAATTTCTTGCCCCGCGAATAATAAATCTCTTGCCCCGCGAAAAATAAATTTCTTGCCCCGCGAAAAATAAATTTCTTGCCCCGCGAAAAATAAATCTCTTGCCCCGCGAAAAATAAATTTCTTGCCCCGCGAAAAATAATTCTCTTGCCCCGCGAAAAATAAATCTCTTGCCCCGCGAAAAAATAAATCTCTTGCCCCGCGAAAAATAAATCTCTTGCCCCGCGAAAAATAAATTTCTTGCCCCGCGAAAAATAAATCTCTTGCCCCGCGAAAAATAAATCTCTTGCCCCGCGAAAAATAAATTTCTTGCCCCGCGAAAAATAACTCTCTTGCCCCGCGAAAAATAAATCTCTTGCCCCGCGAAAAATAAATCTCTTGCCCCGCGAAAAATAAATTTCTTGCCCCGCGAAAAATAAATCTCTTGCCCCGCGAAAAATAAATCTCTTGCCCCGCGAAAACTAAATCTCTTGCCCCGCGAAAAATAAATTTCTTGCCCCGCGAAAAATAAATTTCTTGCCCCGCGAAAAATAACTCTCTTGCCCCGCGAAAAATAAATCTCTTGCCCCGCGAAAAATAAATTTCTTGCCCCGCGAAAAATAAATCTCTTGCCCCGCGAAAAATAAATCTCTTGCCCCGCGAAAACTAAATTTCTTGCCCCGCGAAAAATAAATCTCTTGCCCCGCGAAAAAATAAATTTCTTGCCCCGCGAAAAATAAATCTCTTGCCCCGCGAAAAATAGTTCTCTTGCCCCGCGAAAAATAAATTTCTTGCCCCGCGAAAAATAAATTTCTTGCCCCGCGAAAAATAAATTTCTTGCCCCGCGAAAAATAAATTTCTTGCCCCGCGAAAAATAAATTTCTTGCCCCGCGAAAAATAAATCTCTTGCCCCGCGAAAAATAAATCTCTTGCCCCGCGAAAAATAAATCTCTTGCCCCGCGAAAAATAAATCTCTTGCCCCGCGAAAAATAAATTTCTTGCCCCACGAAAAATAAATCTCTTGCCCCGCGAAAAATAAATTTCTTGCCCCGCGAAAAATAAATCTCTTGCCCCGCGAAAAATAAATCTCTTGCCCCGCGAAAAATAAATTTCTTGCCCCGCGAAATATAAATTTCTTGCCCCGCGAAAAATAAATTTCTTGCCCCGCGAAAAATAAATCTCTTGCCCCGCGAAAAATAAATTTCTTGCCCCGCGAAAAATAAATCTCTTGCCCCGCGAAAAATAAATCTCTTGCCCCGCGAAAAATAAATCTCTTGCCCCGCGAAAAATAAATTTCTTGCCCCGCGAAAAATAAATCTCTTGCCCCGCGAAAAATAAATCTCTTGCCCCGCGAAAAATAAATCTCTTGCCCCGCGAAAAATAAATTTCTATCCCCGCGAAATATAAATCTCTTGCCCCGCGAAAAATAAATCTCTTGCCCCGCGAAAAATAAATCTCTTGCCCCGCGAAAAATAAATCTCTTGCCCCGCGAAAAATAAATTTCTTGCCCCGCGAAAAATAAATCTCTTGCCCCGCGAAAAATAAATCTCTTGCCCCGCGAAAAATAAATCTCTTGCCCCGCGAAAAATAAATTTCTTGCCCCGCGAAAAATAAATTTCTTGCCCCGCGAAATATAAATTTCTTGCCCCGCGAAAAATAAATCTCTTGCCCCGCGAAAAATAAATTTCTTGCCCCGCGAAAAATAAATCTCTTGCCCCGCGAAAAATAAATCTCTTGCCCCGCGAAAAATAAATTTCTTGCCCCGCGAAATATAAATTTCTTGCCCCGCGAAAAATAAATTTCTTGCCCCGCGAAAAATAAATCTCTTGCCCCGCGAAAAATAAATTTCTTGCCCCGCGAAAAATAAATCTCTTGCTCCGCGAAAAATAAATCTCTTGCCCCGCGAAAAATAAATCTCTTGCCCCGCGAAAAATAAATTTCTTGCCCCGCGAAAAATAAATCTCTTGCCCCGCGAAAAATAAATCTCTTGCCCCGCGAAAAATAAATCTCTTGCCCCGCGAAAAATAAATTTCTTGCCCCGCGAAAAATAAATCTCTTGCCCCGCGAAAAATAAATTTCTTGCCCCGCGAAAAATAAATCTCTTGCCCCGCGAAAAATAAATTTCTTGCCCCGCGAAAAATAAATTTCTTGCCCCGCGAAAAATAAATTTCTTGCCCCGCGAAAAATAAATTTCTTGCCCCGCGAAAAATAAATTTCTTGCCCCGCGAAAAATAAATTTCTTGCCCCGCGAAAAATAAATCTCTTGCCCCGCGAAAAATAAATCTCTTGCCCCGCGAAAAATAAATCTCTTGCCCCGCGAAAAATAAATTTCTTGCCCCACGAAAAATAAATTTCTTGCCCCACGAAAAATAAATCTCTTGCCCCGCGAAAAATAAATTTCTTGCCCCGCGAAAAATAAATCTCTTGCCCCGCGAAAAATAAATCTCTTGCCCCGCGAAAAATAAATTTCTTGCCCCGCGAAATATAAATTTCTTGCCCCGCGAAAAATAAATTTCTTGCCCCGCGAAAAATAAATCTCTTGCCCCGCGAAAAATAAATTTCTTGCCCCGCGAAAAATAAATCTCTTGCCCCGCGAAAAATAAATCTCTTGCCCCGCGAAAAATAAATCTCTTGCCCCGCGAAAAATAAATTTCTTGCCCCGCGAAAAATAAATCTCTTGCCCCGCGAAAAATAAATCTCTTGCCCCGCGAAAAATAAATTTCTTGCCCCGCGAAAAATAAATCTCTTGCCCCGCGAAAAAATAAATTTCTTGCCCCGCGAAAAATAAATTTCTTGCCCCGCGAAAAATAAATCTCTTGCCCCGCGAAAAATAAATTTCTTGCCCCGCGAAAAATAAATTTTTTTGCCCCGCGAAAAATAAATTTCTTGCCCCGCGAAAAATAAATTTCTTGCCCCGCGAAAAATAAATCTCTTGCCCCGCGAAATTTAATCGTGATGATGCTAAAAATCAGTAGTGGGGTCCCATCCACTTCAGACTCCCAGGAGCGTCGGGCATCTACAAGTTCAAGTTTACCAAAGTATGTGCATTCTAGTTAGATATTTTTTCCTCAATAATGTGAATTAATTGTTTTGTTAGGGCTTCAAATGCAAGGAATCGTACGGATAACGCTGGAGAAAAATCTTCGTTATCCGACACTAATACTTTTTCTTCACTTAAAAATAAATAATTGTTGCTGTTTTGATTGAGTGATTCCAAACGATATTTTGACAAATATTGGTAGAAATGAGCTTTACATAAGAGAAGAAGATTTGGATATAACTCATTTGTCTGTAATAGATGTAGAATCATTTTTAAATGTAAATTTTAAACTTCTAATTTGTTTTTGTTATACATACGAGGGTTGATCAATAAGTAATGATAATGAATATAAACTATGGTGATTAAACTTAAAAGATATATTTATTTTTCAACATAGTCTTATAATAAGTTAATACATTTAGGCCATCTTTTTTCCAAACCCAGGATACCCTTAGAAAAAAATTCTTTATTTGGACTCTCCCAAAATGCCATAACAGTGGCCATCACTTCCCTATCATCTTCAAATTTCTTACTCCGAACGTGTTTTTTGAGCCGAGGAAAGAGGTAGAAGCCACTGAGAGCTTGGGTGTTCAAGCAGTTTGAATCCTGTTTCTTTAATCGTATCCATCGCAACTGCAGCCTTGTGACCCGGTGCGTTATTTTGAAGAAACAGAACTCCGGCTCGCAGTTTGCCGTGTGTTTTCTCCTTCAGTGCCTTTCGCAGTTTTCTTATTAGGTCAGCTTAGTAAGAGCCTAATATAGTGCCTCCCTTTTCTAAATATTCCAGCACAATAATTTTTTATACTGGAGCTAGTGCTTTTGGCACTTTGAATCCCTGGGATTGTGGCCTATTTATGTTTTTTTCATGCTGACTTTGTCAGTATATGTAGTGGTAAAATTTTTCATTTTTTTTTAATTTTATGCGAACTGGAAATAACCGATTGTCATTACTTATTGATCAACCCTCATATAAATGTACATATTGTTTTCATATTGAACCATGTTTATTTCAATTAAATAAGAAAGCATTATTTAGCATTATAATTTTACAAGATCTAGCATTATTTAGCATTAAATAAAATTGAATCTAGCATTATTCCAAAAAAATAAATGGCAGCACTGTAAACAAGTTTGTTTTTTTATTAAATAAATTAACATTAGCAACTTTTAATATTGAAACTCTATCGCTTTATTTTAACTATATTAATTCTATATATAATATTTTAACGATATAGCAATAATTTTACTAAAAATGTTTTGTTTTCACACTCACTAGCTATCCTAATCAAACTTCGGGTGTCACGCTTCATACGACTTGTATGTACTAAAATTCACCTATAACCCAGTCATTTTAGCAATCAACCTCGGAATGAAAGATAATAAGCTGAATTTTTGTATATACCTTCATTTTGGGGTCCTCAAAGTCGCCTCAAAAGTCTCATAAAATCTCGTGTCTGCGTCAAAAGTTATTCAAGGTCAAAGGTAAGAAAAAACAGTTTTTTGCGATTATCTTGGTTTCTACTGCTCCAATGATTTTAACACTTAGGATCGAATTTGTAGAACAAACAATTTGCGACACATTTGATTTGAAGCATTTTTTCATACGCTCAACCGTTTTTCCGACAGAGAGCGGTAAGCGCGCAGCACTCAGCCATATGTACCGTGATGCAAGGTCAGCTGTGAAACCTTCAGTTTTGAATTATTTGTATTATTTATCAGTAAATATATTTTATTTAATAACATTTTACATATATTTAATTTAATTTAATATATAAGCTTTACATATTTTTAATCTATCAATCTTTAATAATTTAAATATCAAAAGTATTACTTTTCTTCTTCTTCGTCGTAATCTTCTGGACGTTCGGGAGTTTCTGTATCATTGTCATCATCTTCGTTGCCTTGAATTGGTGTTTTCAGGCCTTCCTGAATTTCAGGGTCAAAAGCGCTCTCTTGCTCACAGTCACTTTGCAATGAAACAGCATTGAGGTAAGCTTGCCCATTACACTGGCCGCAAGCTAAAGTGCATTGCAGCGCCGATTTTCTACATTGGCACCGTGCACCACATCCGTTCTTACAATTACAAAATAGAGTATTCATTAATTCATCGGAAGCTGGTGGTAATATTGTTGTCATCGGCTCCAGGAACTAATTTTGGAGCACCCAACCCCATTCCTGGGATTCTAAATCATGACCTTTTTTTCAGAAGAATTTTTAAATTTATATGTGACCGTGAAGTGAAATCACGCTATGGCATATTTGGAATTGATTTGTATCTATGCATGTACTAAAGCCGTCAAGTACAGGATATTGGTAAATCAGTGCAAAATAGTCCATAGTATGAATTGTGGAGAGTAGTGTAAATGCAGCGATTTTTCGTAATTTTTTACTGACTTTCATTGTGTTTCTTGAAATCAGCAAATGAAGAGGCATACTTATAAACATTATTGAAATATATACAGTTTGGAAAATAGTCAGTTAATGAGTATTTAATTATTTAGTACTGTATATGCTGCTAAAAACAGAGTACCGGGGCACTCAAATTAAAAAAGGAGTTCTGATTATCCTAGAAAACTGGTTATTTAGGGATGGCGTGCAGGCGTGATCAGAGGGTGTTGGCAAATGCTTTTTCTGATTTATTCTTCTTAGTTTATGAATGTTTATGAGCTAATGATATGAAAAATAAACTCAAGGTTTTATACATTCCAGATAAGGAATTATCCATAGATGAGTCTCTTTTGCTTTCTTGGAAACAGTGGATTTGGGCAAAGTGAGTCTCATGCCAATTATCTTCGAAAATCAGGAGCATATCCATCAAAAATATCACAGATCTTATTCTAAAAAGTGTTAATATGTTCTGGGAATTTTGTAAGGATCTGATGACTCCATCAAAAGTTTATGTTCACTTTAAAGCACACACCACCCACGAAGGATTAAAAACTTTAAAAACGGTATCAAAAACACGCTGGAAACATTATAGTCCGGGAGCCAGCGACATTTTTCGGCGACTCATTTTATCGTCGATCAAAGTATGTAATTATCGTCAATAAGGTCTAGTAAGTAACGAAAATCGACCACTTACAACCAGTTAGCGGGACAACGTTTACAGGGAGCATCGGCAATATGTAATAAACAATAGAAAAAAACCCTCATATAATCGTGGTTCATATTTTGAGGAGTTGCCAATTGACATCAGATCTTGTCGAAAAACGACCACTTACATTTGTTTGGCGGGACAATCAACCACTTACAACCGCGCAAACGTGCAAAAATTTTTCCAAAAATTGACTTATTTTATCGTAGCTCAAATTCTACATGTTTATAGAGGACCATATTGCACATGTAAAAATACTGTGCTTACAATCGATTCGCGGAACAAACCTACTTTAAGCGATCATCAAAGTCGCCGCTGCGCGAGTCATTCACTCGCAGTTTGAACGTTAAAATGCGCGCATGTAAAACTTGCAAAATGTCCAAATTAAAATGCGACTTTGCAGCAATATTGTCGATTGTAGAGAAATATATTTTTGGCATTTGTACGGATGGGAAAAAACAAACGAAGTTAATAAGGTACGAGTAGAAATATTTTTAAAGACCTACAAATGCAAAGAAAACGAGTAAATACTCAACATCAATGTTAAAAACCTCGATGGATGGAGCCTTCCTCCATGCAAATCGGAAATCGTTCAGCATACCCTAACATCTGCTTATATCAGAAAAATATGGAGCAACTCCTACACATGGATTTGGCACCAGATGACTGTGGATGGCAAACAAACGGGGACAAATTTGAATTCAAATAGTTTCAGGGCAAAAAGTTGCCAAACATTAGGCGTTTTTTTTGCTCCTCTATTCAGCAGAGAACAGAGTATACGCATTGGAAACAACAACACTCCTGTACCAGTGAATTCACTAGTACAGAAATTCTATTCCTCATTGGTAGTTTATGTGCTGAACTATAGAATGTGCTGATAGAAAAAAGAAAAGCTCATGAGAAAAGTTCATGTTTTTTCGCTGTGAGGTGGCTTTGGTTTTCGCAAGGCTATGTTGTATGTTTTGATAGTTAGGAAATTAGAAAAAGCCCTAATAATGTGTATAAAGTTAAAAGAAGTAATTTTCTGTTAGTTCTTTTTCTATTTTCTATCGATTTGGTAGTTTATACTCGTTATTCTCTCCCTTTATTTTCAGCTGTTTGTCAACCTATGTCAGTATTACCAAATGCACTGCTGTTTTATACTAGATCGTTGTTTTTGCGGCATAGTTCAATTCTGTTCTGTATCGGAGCAGAAAAACCTGAGAAAAACACACTTAATATTTTATCCGCCAGCGGTAGAAAACGCGAGTTTTCTGCCAGCCGGAGAAATACGAAACGTTAATCAAACGCTTATTTCATATTCACAAACGCCGACGTCTACAACGGACCGCACGTCACAAGTGGCGATGAAGATGTCGAGTACGATCCATATTTTACCGATGAAAGCGATGAAAATTAGTATATGAAAAGTTTATTGAGCCACGAATAAATTTCGTAAAGATCTACTTTTTAACCAGATTTTGTTTTTGTGTGTAAATTTATGATTGAAGTCATGCTCTGCTTCACAAAACATGGCATTTTGTCAGAAAAAAATCCTTCAAGGTGAACTCGTGAATGACAAACAACCGCGTGCGGACTCTAATGGCGGCGTATTTACTCGTTTTCTTTGCATTTGTAGGTCTTTAAAAATATTTCTACTCGTACCTTATTAACTTCGTTTGTTTTTTCCCATCCGTACAAATGCCAAAAATATATTTCTCTACAATCGACAATATTGCTGCAAAGTCGCATTTTAATTTGGACATTTTGCAAGTTTTACATGCGCGCATTTTAACGTTCAAACTGCGAGTGAATGACTCGCGCAGCGGCGACTTTGATGATCGCTTAAAATAGGTTTGTCCCGCGAATCGATTGTAAGTACAGTATTTTTACATGTGCAATATGGTCCTCTGTAAACATGTAGAATTAGAGCAACGATGAAATAATTCAATTTTTGGAAAAAATGTTGCTCGTTTGCGCGGTTGTAAGTGGTTGATTGTCCCACCAAATAAATGTAAGTGGTCGTTTTTTGACATCGTCTGATGTCAATTGATAGCCCCTCGAAATATCAAAGGCGATGATAAGAGTTTTTTTAACTACTGTTTATTACATTTTGTCAACGCTTCTGACAACAAAAGGTCTCGAGGTGCGATGTAAGTGGTCAGTTTCTGTGATAAGCACAAACAAATTGAACACCCTGACATACTTTCATTGACGATGAAATCGTCATATTTTTACTGTCGCTGGCTCCCGGACTATTATTAGTTATCATTTCGCATACTCATTCTTTCCAAATTTTTATTTCCATAAAAACACATAAGTACCTTATAATTCACTAAAATATTCAAAGGGTTATGAGAATATTAATTTGATCTTGATTCGGAACAACTTCTAGTACTTATACATCAATATGTCCTAAAAATTTCAGCTCGAATGGGTAACGCAATCAAGAGTGAAAAAGCCCCCGTTGTGAAACGAGTTGAGCAAAAGTTTATTCCCCAGTTAACAGGTTAAGGTTGATGGGACCGTATTTTCTAACCAGATGGTATGTGTCGCAGGGCCAAGCTCCACTTTTGCTACAGAATGCAAAAGGCTACAGAGGTTGATGAATGAAGCGTCGATGTAACTACTATCAGCCCGAAGTGAAAAAATAGCTTCAGAGGCAGATTCTTTCAAGAACCGGAAACTGAACAAATGCAAGTAAAAAAATAAAAAATTTTATGAATATATTTTAATTTTTAATCTGAAAGCTCTAAACGTCAAATGACCAAATATGAGGTGATAGCTTTGTGGGAGCACACAATCCAGGATAGACATCCACAATACACAACACTATAAAACACACCTAGTTTCACATAGTTTGAAAGCAGCATCTCCTACAGCATTAATAATGAAAATGGTCAGCGCTTGCAAAATTTCGCCAGGTTTGCAACTAAAAGTCTACGACAACTGCTTCACGTCAAAGTCAACCTAATCTTTGGATCTCGTTTTTATCCAGTGACTTCATCGAAAGTTACACCGATAAAAAAATGGAGCGATTTCCAATACTTGGAAATTTTGTTTGATTATTTTCAATGTAGATGTTTGCTATATGAATATTTAATTGTAGCATCTGTTGGTACGGAAATAGCCAAAATGCTTAGTGATTAGTTACCACTAAAGCCAAATCTGCTTCACGTTGAGACCAATCCACCCTGTGTGTTTTGTTTCGATTTGATGAATGCAGTGGAAGATTAAAAGAAATTTTGGGCTACCCTCTGAGATAGTAAAAATGGAGTGGACATCGGCGGCATGGCTTTCCACCAATACCGCAAAGGACGTTCATGTATGACTGAGGTCACAGAGATCTCGTATGGCAGTGTTCAAAGAATCGTTGCCAACGAATTACATATGAAGAAGATCTCTGCGCGTTCGGTGCCGAGAATGTTATCCGACGAGCAAAAGGAGTAACAAGTCGACAATTTGAGAGAGAATCTCGAAAAGTTCCAGAAATATTTGGAAAAGCCTTTGCCACGTTTCGTGGCCATTGGCAAGACCTGTATCCACCATTTTCATCCAGAAACCAAACAGCAATGGATGACGTGGAAGCGACCCTCTTCACCTACAACGAAAAAAATCAAAGTGTCGAGCTTAGCGGGGAAGGCAATGCATCAGTTTTTTGGACGCTGAAGGAATTATTATGGAGGAACATTTGGAAAAGGGAGCCACTATATCAGGCTCTTATTACGCAGACCAAATGAAAAGACTGCGGGAGGCTACTGAGGAAAAAAGATGTAGCCAGCTACGAGCCGGAGTGCTGTTTCATCAAGAAAACACACCGGTTCACAAGGCGGCAGTTTCTATGGCTGCAATTCAACAAACAGGATTCGAACTAGTGATGGGTGTTTCTGTTGTTTTCAGAAAACGAAAACTATTTGAAAAAAAAAAACAGTTTGAAAAAAACTGTTTAAAAAAAAAGTTTTTTTTCAAACGGTTTTTTTCAAATAGTTTTTGTTTTCTGAAAACAACAGAAACGCCCATCACTAATTCGAACTGCTCGGACATCCGCTCTTTTCGCTAGATCTAGCGCCCAGTGACTTCTACCTCTTTCATCGGCTCAAGGAACACCTTCGAGGCAAGAAATTTGTGATGGCCGCTGTTGTGGGTTTTTGCGAGCCTAGAGACCAATTGTTTTTGTCTAAGGGTATCTTGGGTTTGGAGAAAAGATAGACTAAATGTATTAACTTGTTAGGACACTATGTTGAAAATATTTTTTTTTAAGTTTAATCACCTTGTTTTATATCAATTATCATTCCTTTTAGACCAACCCTGGTACAAGAATGATAAGCTGGAAGCTATATCCGAATTTTCCGATCAAATTTGTGTCAAATTTTGCTTAGAATAAGATTCAAACACTGTGTCAATTTCGTTGAAATCTGGTGACTGAATCAGAATTTAAGCAAAAAATTTGTTATTTGCCTTACGCCTCGTCTACATTGGCCATGGGAGATGGCATGACATTCGACTTGCCATGGAAATGGAAAATGTAGACGGTAAATGGCATGTCATATATGATGGCATGCCATAGATGTCAAGCCATATGGCAAGACATTTGCATGGCCATGAGCATGGCCATAATCTGACAGTCGTTCATTTTCAAAATGGCAACATCGAGGAAAATATTGTTACAAATCCTAAACGAATGCAAAAAAAAGATTGCTTGTGGAATAATAAAAGCTCAGTATATAAGAGACTGGATGTTTGCTTATTTTTTGCGCCGTTCGTCACATTCCGCTTTTTCCAACCCTCGCATTGCTCTCAAACACCTGATAGCGCGCACATTTTCACTGCTGAACGACATTTTCAAAATGATATGGCATTACATGCCGTTGCCCAGGTATCAGATGACATGCCATAAACTGACATTCAGTGCCATCGCATATGGCAGAGCTCATGACCAATGTAGACTCAGGGTTAGTGATTTTTCAAGATGGCACCACTCCGACAGGATATACTACATTTCAAAATCACTTCTATCAGCTCTGCACCTATTTAAGACTAATATATGTTGTAAATTTAATACTGATCTGGTTATCTGATTGTGAGCTCGCATAAATAGAAGTCTCGAGTGTTCAAAATAGAGGAAATTTGGTAATGGATTGTCGTTCTTGTACAACACGGAATTTTGAAAATTTGGTTGACGAAGGATTAAATTTATCAATTATTTTTGGCTTCTAATAATTTTTGGTTAATAAGCAAAAATTGTTCAGGAGGATGGATGGCTTAAAGGAATTTTTTACGTGCCTCCCGTAGCTACAGATTTGCCTTGTATACTTAGTGCTGTTTCAATCATGTATACCTTGAGTCAACATCAATATGCTCTGCCAAATTCGCGATGATTCAATGTTTCTGTCCGAAGTTACGACAAATCGAAATTTGAAAAAATATCTTTGCCTCCTTTAAGGCACTCAACACTCACATAACTTTCAATGTTTTATCATAAACAAGCACAAAACATTATCAGTTTTCATTTCAAATACTTGTTTTTTACGAAAAACTCCTTTGAATAGAAATATAGGGGTGCATCAAAGTTTGCTGAAATGAATACTAAATAAAAAAATGAAAATTTTCACCAAAATGACAAAATTCTATTGTTCTTCGAACATCAGTAAAAATGTGTTAGTTCATAAAACAGTGACATGCGTTAAAATGAAATTGTGGATAAAACTGAATAAAAATGTCCATTTGCTAAAAAACAAGATTTTGTTTTTGACTTTCGATATGATTCTTCGCTGGCTGCATAGCTAGATATATTTTAAAGCTAAATATTTTTTTACTCAATATGTATTTTTTTAAAAAATTATTCAAATGTATTGGTGATTGGTTAACGTCACACCAAAGAAATTGCGAAAAGCTTAAAATAGAAAAAAATACGTACTTTTTTAAAACTATCTTACACCATGTGAGTCAGCTTCAAGCTCTTAGAATTTTTAAATATCACATCGAGTGTACTAGCATATTGAAGCTTTTTCTCTCAAACGAAACAACAAGATTCATTCCTTTACTCGAGCTGCCAGTGAATGTTTCCATTAAAACATAAAAACTCTAAAACTCCTTAAGTCTAATGTGCCCATTCAAACGATTCATACGTTTTTGATAGCAAACAGGACTTCCTACTTCCCGGCACACTACACTAGTACACAAACACATACTCGTATCTTTGCTCGGTCCTTTGATTTCGAAAAAGAGCATTGTATTTAAGTTACACCTTCATGTTTTCAGCAGCTAGCCTTTTGTTGTGAGTAGGAAATCGTTCCTTCAAAAAAGTATAAAAATGCATCATGCTAATGATTATCATAAAGTCTTATTTGTTATATGTATACTAGCTTTTAGGATAATGCACAGACTGCCTTGTTTTGCCTGCACGCTATCCGCAAGTGCAAGAGGTAACTTATGCTGTAGAGCTTAAAACCAAACAGATCGAAGAATGGTACTTTCGAAGTGTACGTATAGCCAAGCGTTGTGTATGAAGCAGAGAAAAAATTTTCCCATCAAGGTAAGATGAAAGGAATTCAAAGGGACAAGCAATTTTCAAAGCCAGTTTCGAATCTAATGCAAATAAACAGAAACTTTGATTTGAGAGTGATGCTCTTTGGTATTGACGTTGGTTAAAAGAAAGCTTTAAATGTAGTTTTGCAGATCATTCATTTCCACGCTCCATTTTCAACCAAAACAATGAAAAATTCATTTTTCTTACTTCGGTGATAAGCCATGTGTCATAAGAAACTGTATAAAACTCAATAATTATTGCTAGAGGCTTAGTCAAACAATAAATCTGCACCCACATGGTGCCAAAAAACCGTATCCACTTTTAATCCAAACACATACAGCAGTAAATGTAAGTATTAATTTGGCAAAAACAAACAATTGGTCAATAAACCGAAATTAATGCATCGAAACTATGCATCAAAATTTGCATGATTCCAACCATTTCTACTTCGATTCGCATCATTTGTCGCAATATTATTCTAAAATATCAACTACCATTCAAAGTAAACAGAATTCAAATTGGATTTAGTATTCGTGCCGCGACTAAAATAATGATAAATCGTAATGAACTGTGAGGATTACTTCTGTAAACCACATCTCATTCACTATCGTCACAGACTCAATTTCATTTGGCTTATTCACACCGCACATCAGCTTACATATTATCTGCACCTATTTGCATAAAATAACAATCCTTATCGAAATCCAATGGGATACCTGATGCATTTCCCATTTTCCGTTTTCCATTCACTCGTTCACTTTCAATCCCTGCAAGTGCATTATTTCGTTGAGTGCCAACAGAACGCTACTGTGTTGAATCTGATGCGGCCTAGCCTAGCGCGGTCTGGGCTAGTAGCCAGGTCTGGTCTCGCATATCTTTCACAGCTTCAAACAGATTTGCAATGTTTCTATTTCGAAAGTAAGATATTGGTTTGTTCGGGGTGATGTATAAATATCGACCCTTGAAAAGCCGCACACCGCAATTAACTATTGAGGACAGTTAGGACGAACTTTTCTCGTGTCCATTTCTCAATTGAAATGGTAGATACTAGTGGGAAAAACAGTAATAGGAAGAGTAAGCACTGGAAAATCATTTCAAATTTAGCATCGATTTTGCCTGAATTATAGTAGATATTCAATCTTTTTTGAGGTTCGGGGTTTTTTCAGAAAAATAATCTTTTTTTAACATCCACATTCTGAAATTAGTTACCCAAACTAGTGCACCTTTTGGAGTATTCAACTCTTTGAAAGTAAATTGTTCTGCAGATAATACAAGCTTCAATTAATTTCCAACTAGCACAAACCATCGCTGGATCTGGACCATTGAGATGGTAAAGAGACACCGTACACTGTTTGCCCAACAAGTCCCGTAAAAGTGGTGTACATTCGAATTTGTCGTTGATTACACCCGCAAATATAAAATAATCGAATTAAACAACCATTGGACAGCACAATAGAAATGACACGTATTCGAGACCGGAGTTCCAGGGTTAGATGACTGGTCTTATTCAAACTGACACACATACAAAGGTATATTTTGCTCTGCTCGTAACATCTCACTATAGTATAGATGTATCAATTCATTGTTCGTGGACGAACGAGCGTAGAAAGCGTGCAACGAGTTTTCCGTTTTCAGTTTCCAGACTCAAAAGGAAATTAAATCAATTTACATGGAATGTAGGCATTACCTGAATTCCTAAATAAGTGACCAGCATTGGCGAAGAATGGTCCGAAATAAGAATCATTCGAAGGATTTTTTTCGGGGTATTTTTTTTTGAGTTTGCTACTTTTTGATAAGTCATTTTCGTTGGAATATACATACGCTCAACCGATTCTAATTAATCTCATTTTTACTCTAAAATTTGCACACTTCGTCGGGAATATATTCTAGGACAAATTTTCACACTTTATAAAATTATAAGCTGACATAATGCCATTTATTATAGTTTCCCGAAAACACTTTTCCCGAAAATTCAAATAGCACCTGATTGTAGCACTAATAGACCGCAATCGGCCTTTGGATTAGTTATCGCTTGAAAAATGGAAGATCGTAGAGTCAGGCCTGATTAACGCGATGATTCACCGAATGGAAAAACACTCTGAACTGACCATGCTCTTGTTGGACGACGCGAGCTGGTTCAGCGATGCTTAAATGATTAGGTGCAATGAATCATGTTTCACTGATATCAGTTACCTGTACTATAGAAAGGAGTTCAAAGAGATATAGAGGGCAGAGTGAGCATTTAGCCACTATCTAGAGCGTAAGTGATAATACCACGAGAAGTAGAACTGGAAGTGGCCTTGAAAAAGCTGATAAGGCAGAATCCAAGATGGCGTGGGATCTTGGGAGCGTCTACCTTTGCCTAAAGCGCCATCTGCAGGATTCCAACGAAAACACCCTGGAGACTAGAGAAATCTGGATATGAATGATCCAAAAAACAAACAAATCTAGTCGCCACCAAAATAAGAACAATAAATAATTAATGTTAATGCTAACTACATCTTGACTTCATTAATGCATATCAACTTCATGTAGTGTAGTGGGTACAACATTGGTCCTTGGTTAGAATTCAGATACAAAGGTGAGACCGCTCACCAAGCTTTGAGCTCACCTACCATTTTCTGAGTTGGTTGGTACCTGAGTTAATTAGGTTTAAAGTGAGTCATAGAACTTATAACTTCACACTTGTATACAATGATTATAAATTTGTGAATGAAACTTACTGCTAGCTTCAACATCTAGACTTAAAATGGGATGTCATTGCATTTAGTGTTTCAAACTCAAATATTAAAATGTAAACGACTGACCGAACCGATTACATTGGCCAGTTTTAATCTCAACCTTGTATCAGCACCGGTTTGTGTACGTGGCTATAATGATCATTAACATAGCAATTCTTCAATAACTTTTCGGCCAGTCGTGATCTGTTGGAACTCTGTTTAAAAGCAACAACTGTTTTGTTACGTTTAAGTTAATCTTAGGTTGCGTTTTGTTTCTGAAGATATTTATTTCCTGTAAAATAGCTTTGTTTGAATAGAAAAAGGTCAAGTACGAGCTTTCTTATTGAGTAGTAAAGACAATGTTTTTGTATTTTGGTGAAATAAAAAAACTACGTCTTTGATTGATTTCATGGTTTATTAAGGAGAGTATGGTTAGTATAAAGTGTAAACTGAAGTGTAAAAACGGTCGTTTCTTCCGCCTGCGTAGGCGTAACGATGCTCCTTGGTTCACCGAGAGTGTTAAAAGCACTCTTGGTACTAAAAATACTACGTGAATGAAATTTTCAACTTCTTATTCCGACTAAGATGATGCTGATTTGTTTTCTAGTTTACGCGCTGCTGCCAAGAATTAAATAAAGCTTGCCATGGAAAACCTGTCTCTCGCATCTTGAATCTTCTTTGATTTCAAATCACCTTAAAAACTTCTGGTCATTTTTTCGCTCTTTAAAATCCCCGTCTCTCTCCTATATCTGACTGCTCATCCTCAAAATGTTTGTGATCTCCTCGCACTGTTTTTGTCTTCAGTATTCTCTGGCTCAACGATTCCCCCTTGTTACTTTTTAATACTTTTTAATATATATTTTTGCTTACTACTTGCGAAATGGTAAAATTTAAGTCATAAGTATGTATGCAACTTTTGTAGCCAACAATATGGCCTGTAAAAAAATAAAATTAAAATGGCATCTTTTCATTAAATTTTCCGAGAAAAACGACATTGAACACAGAATTTGCGGGGTAGAATTGCCAAAATTTTGTGTTTTCAAGTAAATATCTCGAAATCAAGTACAGTTACAATTTAGGATGCTACATCAAATTAAAAGTAATTTGATTCCATACAAAACCAAGCCACAAAACTATTCGTTATGATTATTAGTTTTCAAGATATAATGATTTAAGTGAGTCAGGGTACAGGTCCGAAACACTTTTATTGGCCACCCTGTAACTCCTTAGATTTTGAAAACCGGACCACCCTGTAGAACAATTTTTTGCTCAAACTATATCAAAGAATGCCTCCTTACAAAAGTTTCCACCGAGTACCAAACACCCTGTATATATATATATATATATATATATATATATATATATATATATATATATATATATGTAATATATATATATATATATATATATATATATATATATATATATATATATATATATATACATACATATATATATATATATATATATATATATATATATATATATATATATATATATATATATAAGCAAAATGATTAAGGAAGATAATATCGTGAGTGGCCGATCCGATTGAGCTGAACTTTTTGGAGGACATACAGGGGCGGATTTGCCACTAGGTCCGGGCCTAGGGCGGCAAATTTTGGGGGCGGCAAATTTTCGATTTTTTTTAGGGTGGCCACTTTTCGATTTTCTTTTTTGGGCAACATTTATTTTTGTCGTTTATGTACATATATCTGAGTTGAATGAGCCTAACACCTGAAGCCAACCGAATTCTCTAAAAAAAAATCAATGCACGCAAAAATTCACCTCTGATGATTTTTTTCGGACTTTAAAAAGTTTGACTTATAATAAATATCGAAATGCGATCACGGTAAAGGACCAAAGAAACTAAAAAATACATAAAAAGTACCTACAAAGTGTCTGAAAATACCTAAAAAGAGCCTAAAAGGTCCTAAAAAGATCCTAAAAAGAACCCAAATAATACTTCTTCAATTTAGGAAAAGCTTATCAGAGGTAAATATTTGCGTGCATTGATTTTTCAGCGAATTTTTTTTTTATTAATATGGTACAGGGTATATCAACTACATGCGAATCCCTTTATTTTTGACGTGTTTTTTAAATCGTACTTCATTACAGAATTTAATTTCTGTAAAAAAATTTCTATAAAATGAAATTTAGAACATCATCGGTCAAAATATTTCGGGTTCATCCTTAACTAATAACATATCGAACATTAATTTACATATACAGTAGTCGAGTTCATAGTTGATCTCCTGTTAAGTGCGGAAGCAAACTTTGAACGGAATAGTAAACTTTCTTATAAAAATATGAGCGAAGACGTTGGAATTATAAGCGATGTAAAGGAGTATACGGTTTTGGACTGTAAAAACTTGGTATTTTTTTATTCTTTTTTTTTTAGGTTGTTTTAGGTTCTTTACCGTGTGTGTAATGATTATTTGTGTGGCAAAGGCGCAATAATAGGGAATTTTTACGAACAAACCGGTGTTATAATATTTCTGAGGCCTAGGGCGGCGAAATGGTCAAATCCGCCCCCGAGGACATAGATGTATATCTTTAACCCTTTGAGGGGCGGAGGGCATTTTAGTGAGTTTTCAGGTACTCCTATATTCTAAGCAGTGTAAATTTTTGTTAAAAAAAATCTTGGGAATGAAAACTTATTAAGTTTTAAGCTTGCCTATGATAGAGAATTGGAAATTTTGAACCGTGTGTGGGTGCTGAGTGCTTAAAAGGAGGCAAGGATATTTTTTTTCAAATTTTGATTTGTCATAGCTTCTGAAATAAACATTGAACCATCGTGAAAATTGCAGAGCGTATTGACGTTGGCCAAGATTCAACACACATGGATTTCAAGACAGTGCGGTTAATTCTGTAGTTACGGCTGGCTCCTGAAAAAAATTCTTCAAATCATCGACCCTCCTGAAAATTGTTGGTGTATGACAAAAACTTCAAATCATTGATAAATTTTAACCTTTGTCCATCATGTCAAATTGAAATTATTCAAGATTCCGATTCGCACAAGAACGGCAGCCCATCACCAAATTACTGCTATTTTCAGCACTCGAAACTTCTGTTCACGAGAACTGACGACGGGATAATCCGATCAAAACGAAATTAACACCACATGTTGGTATTAACTAGCACCAGGTTTGATAGAAGTGATTTTGAAATGCGGACAACCCTGTTGCAGTGGTACCATATTGAAAAATCACTGAGAAAAAAACTGATTTTTGCCCTATAACTTCCAATTCAGCTATTACATGTAAACAAAATTCACACAGTATTTGGGCCTTACTCTAGACAACATTTGATTGAAAAATTAGTTGAAAAATTAGAATAGACCGAACCAGTCATGAAATCAAAACGAAGTTCATGCAGTAAATAGACTCTACTAATGTGAACCAAATGTCGTAGGAATTTCGTAAACAAATCATGAAAGGGCTGCCAGCTTTGACGATTTTTGTAATTATTTAGAATTTTTTTACTAAGCGATTATGTCAAAAAATTAACAACAAATATTAACATTTTGAGAATTTGAAAAGTTTAGAGGGTGGTTTCCTTAAAATTCTGTTCACCTCTATAACTGCCAGCGTAGTGATTCAATCGAAACGATATTCACAGGGTAGGTTTAACTAAACGTGAAGCAGATTTGGAATATATTTTGCTGTGCTGCTAACACAGGGTAACCAGCATCAGACATTTTCGTAAATATTGCACCAACAGATGCTTCCAATTACATACTCATATGCAAAGCATTTGCAATAAAAATAAGGAACCAATTTTTAAATTTTCTGAGTTTTGAAAATTTTTCGAATAGCAGCCTCAAACAATGTTTAACCGCTGAAACTTTCGATGAGATCCTCCGATGAAAACGAAATTCAAAGGATAAGTTGATTTAAGTATGAGCTTGTTATGGTAAACTTATTGCTGTCGTTGGAAAAGTGTTGGCAGCGTTGAACATTTTCATCATCTATGTTATAGTTGCATTTTGTTGCTTTGGATAAGGAATGGTTGATATGATACTGCAAAAAAGTGTACAGCGTCTGTCCACATTTTTTTGTCACTCAAAGACAATTTCTTCGAAAATCAGTTTTCTAGCGGTTTTGATGCGCTAGACTTTTTATAACGTTTTGTTTTTATTTCCCCCTTGTCCCTGTTTACTCTCAACTAGTCCTTTCGAAGTAGAAACGCTTATATAATTACTCTCCTGGCCCTGAAGGCCTTCCTAACTTTTTTGTGAAAAATTTTGCATCTTCCTTCCCTAATCAATTTTATTTAATATAAGTCTTAGTGCTGTTAAATTTCCTTCCACCTAGAAGCTGGCAAACATTTTCTCTGTGTTCGAATCTGATGTATGCAGCGTCGCTTCAAATTATTATTTCCATCCTTCCGTTTTTCCGAAATCGTTGAGCGTTTTGTGTTTAACAAAATTTATGACTCTCAGCGTTAAATCGTAAAATGTCAAGTTGATGCTATGTGTACAGATTTCTCTAAAGCATTTGACTCGGTTAGTCTTGAGCTACTTCTAGTCAAATTAAATCACTATGGAATCTGTCAGCCTTTACTTTCGTTGATATCTTCTTTCTTAATTAATCGCACTTGTTTTGTCTCCCTGTGCGGCGTGTCGTCTTCACCGTCAAGGATACCTCAAGGATCGATACTAGGACCGCTTTTATTCAACCTCTTCACTAACGATCTTCTAAATGTTTTATCGTCATCTTGTTTAATTTACGCAGATAACCTACAAATATCTCGGGCAATCGAAAACTCAGATGATAATTTGCTTCTTCAGGAAGATTTGAATTCTCTTACTGCTTGGTGGAACTCTAACTAGTAGTCCAAATGTTTTGTCAAGTCCAATTCTCTGAAGTCCCAGTCTTATGCCTTATTTGATATGTGAAGCCGTCCTTGTCCCTGTGAAACATTTTACTGATCTTAGTCACCTTAGATCGTAAACTTATATTTGATATTCATGTTCGAACCATTATTAAAAGTGCCTCACGGGTTGCTGGCCTTGCTATAGTTTCCTTCCACAATCTGTTAGCATTTCGACATGAGTTAAGATATTTATTACCCTACTTCGCTCCAAACTTGAGTACTGTACTCAAGCGTGCTCTCCGACTCGTATCACATACCTTTCCGATGCTGTTAAATCTGTTCACTTTATCACTTTACTCTTTAAATATAATCTTCCCTAAAATTGATTTGTGAATAAATAAATAAATTAGATTTGGACGAACAATTCGAAGAAAATCAAATGTAGCAGCCATGTTTAAAGGCAACCTATGTAGAAATCTAAAGCTGTGTTCTCTCTGGCAGTTTGAATTTTTCTCATCTCATAGCTATAAATTTTTTGAGTAGCTCAAATTTATGTTCGCGTAAACTCACGACCGGATCTTCAGATCATTATGAAACTTTTAAATCATTCATATATCTACTAACTACACAGGTTCAGGTCGGAACTTAATTAAACAAATTTAAAAAAATTTTCATATGAAAATTCAGACAAACCAGGTTAACCAAAAGGCAAAAGGAATAAAAACAATAATAAAATTAGAGTAAAAATAGTAGTAACTATAAAAGTAGGCTTAACAAAAAGAAAAACATAAGAGCTATGGAAGACAAGGAACTAAATGCGAATCTTTGGTTTGATGCTTAAATTGTAAGAATGTATGTGGTAAGTAGAGGACAAGGCTAAGGTTGGCTAAATCAGGTCTGCTTGATGTTCCTTAACAACACAGGCAACTCTAGATCAGAACGAAGGTTGTCTTTGCAATTGCATTATGGCCATTTCCTACTGAAAAATGCTAGCATGAAATTTTCGAATGATACATGCCGGATCTGATGATTCGGTTGTGAGTACAAATACAAAATTTCATATACAAAATACGGCCAGTCCCTATTAACTCTAAAACTTTGAACTTAAGAAATATGAAACACATTAAAAGACTTAATAGCCTGACTTATTTGAACTTGAGACAACATAAATTTAAATAGTCTAATATTACTGATTTAACTATAATTTTTGCAATGGGTGTATAATACTAGAAATTTGGCAAACGAATCATACTAAGCCCTAAGTAGATATTTATTTACAAGAATATCCATAAACTTTTGTAAATAAAAGTGGTTTATGGCAACCGCAATTCCCATTCCTTTTTGTATGGGACATATTTTACCGTGGACATATTTTGTTTTGAATTCAAGATACTGTCAATCAGTATTAGAAAGGGCATTGCGAATCAGAACAAATGTGTTTATTCCGAATCAGCGTAGGAAAAGTCTTTCCTGTTTTCCAGTAAAAGAAATTAGAAGTTAACTGGACACTCAGCCATTACACAATGCACATGTTGAAAACATTGGATTACTTGAGCTCCCTGGAGCTCGTAGTTAACAGCTCCCGCTAAGTTTAGATGCAATCGTATTGAAAGTGGAGAAAAATCGTTTCATGAAATAAAACCGAATGTAGCTCCGTGTTGAAAATTGGAGAGCAACGAATAATGGGAATCTGGAATTATATGTCTGCCGTTTAGAGCAATAAATTATTTTTCATCCAATTAGCTTTGCGAAACAACTAATTTGACATCATTTTCGATTATGCACTAAATCACAGTCCTTAGAAATAATTTATCGAAAAATGCAATTCTAAATCCGTGCTCATTTTTTTTGCTTCGAAACGTTTCATCTTCTTTCATCGGTAATGAAGCCGGCTTATGATCACATAGCAATTCAAGAAACATCTTCAAATAGGATTCTCTTCAACTAATTCCGAGCTGGGTAGCAAATTTAGATTTTTTCCACCAACTACCTATACTTTCTTAGAAAGCTCGACCCTTTATCCATTTCGAATGAAAATGAAAGAAAACGAGGAAGATGATGACAATGCGACATAAAAAAAATTCAGAATATTTGTTGCATAGCATTGCGCTATAAACGTTGTCATCATCATCACATCACAGCGGAAGAAGTAGCAGAAAATGCAATTTTAATTCTTCTCCCGAAACCGTCCTAGTAGAAGCAAAACCATTTTCTCGTTCTAAGAAGGTATTGAAGCTTGTATGTAAACTCTTCAAAGCTGACGGTTGTTTGGTCTACTTCTGAGGATTTTACGGGCTCTTGATGGAAAAGTAGCTTGGATAAGTGTCTAATTTCCTTTGTAGTTGCTTGACTAATTTTTCTCCCTTGTGGTAAAATCTTCAATGATAAGAGTGCAGGAAAAATTGTGTTAGGTTTTTGATAGTGTGTGGCTATGAATCGGAATAAGAATTTGCTCAGACATGCAAGCTTTTCGAAGAAATAGCGAAGAGTTGAAATCGCTCGTCCTAAAAAAAAAAATACATAGACTCGGTGTCTTTTTCACATTATTTCGTTAAGTCGGATCAGCCGCAATACGTTTTGGTGCCAACGTTCGGATCCTATGCGTGAATCGATGCACGAATGGTTGTCAGTGAAGCAGCGTTGTCAGAAAAAAATACAGAGAATCTTGGACAATTTTTCAAAAAATCTGGAGAAATCTGGAGATTTTAGTTGCAATGAAAAACGTAACTTAGTTTCAGTAAAAACGATATCATTTTAATAAAAACCATTTATTTCAGCAAAAAAAAAAACAATGCAAGACAAAAAAATAATTCATAACAGCAATTTTCTGCTTACTATGATTATGCTTTAATATGTATTTACCGAAAATAATTTTGATTTAAGGATTTCATTTAATTCTATACCTGCACAAGTTTCATTTCTGGATTTTAAATATTCTTGAGACAAAAGTAGGCCACTTAGAGTATATGTTTGTAATCGACTGCTCGTTTTTTCGTTTATTGATGTTAATTTGAGAGAAAGTTCTTTCTACAGTCGCGAAATAATTGAGTGCGAATAACAGGTGAAAAATAAAATTCCTCAAAATTGGAAAAGCTGACTTGTGTTCTCATGTTTCGATTGGATTCACTTGTTTCCAAAATAACTCAGCATTGCCGGTTTCAAAACCGGTGAATTCAATATTTCTTAGACTCCATCACTGTGAATTTATATTCTGCAATTCTGATATTTCTCTTAAGTTTGGAAAACATTGACATAGTGCGATAATTGAAGGTTATCTTTTCAAAACAACATTTTCAGGATCCATGAAACTGATACTGATATATTTGGTTTTTATAATTTTGATACTGATATATTTGGTCAATATAATTTTAACAGTGCGTTTCGAATACTAAAATATAATCTTTCAGTCTATGTAACTAGGCATTCACTGCAAGCTCCTAAGTAAAGGTCATCCTATGGTAACAATTACATTTCATTTAGAAATTTATCACCCTTTCTTTTGGTTTTCTCTAAGTTATGCCTTTGAATATAATTATTGAATATTATTTTTGTTAATCTTGTTGTTTCCAACTTAAGCCAAAATATATTTGGGTGTTCACTTTGAAAGAGCTTATTTAATTATAGAATTTGACAAAAAGCTAGCCGCAGGCTGAGTTTTTCGAATTATGTACCTTTTTGTTTGACATTTTGATTTGCGCTATGTGAAATTTTGAAAATTTTACTTAAACATTTAAAATATCAAAGTTTCAGAACAAGTTTGAAAAAATCTGGAAATTTTAAATAATATCTGGGTGTCTGGAAAACGTTGTGAAAGTCTGGCAAATCCAGACTTAAATCTGGATCTGGCATCACTGCAGTGAGGTGATGTAGCGTAAAGTTTAGGGCTTTGTGATCGATGTCTATGTTTTATTCAACTATAATCAGCCAAAGCCAATGCTATTAATTATTTAAGTACCTACATTAGTTTCATTTATGTCAATATTTTTACTCTTCGTGTACTTTTCTAAATATCGGCTTCAACCACTTCGTTTTCGATATCCCAACTAATAGAAATTCGAAATTGTCAGCCTGCCTTGTTATTCGCAAAAGTTTTGGTTATTTCTAATAGGATTGAAAACCCTAAAACCCACACTTTTGCCACGTAAACAACCACAAAAACCCACTGAAATTACAACTAGCCAACTAATATGCGTGGACAATGAACCGCGAAAGTATCTGAAATGACTAGAGGTGCATTGAGTGAGTGCTCTTGTGGTCTAATGGTTTCAATTTCACAAGTTGAAAAATTCTATGCGTGTTGGAGCTTGCATGTAGGCACTTGAAAATTGTAAATTCAATCAGTTCAAGCTAATTGCTAGTTGTCCATGTTGGTATTGTGTCAATATGGTATCGGCTTGACCAACCACTTTATTGTGTGACCTGAACGTGATTGTATTTTGAACTGCTTATTTTGGCTGATAGAGAAACGGATTCTGTATCGAGAATTATTTTGTGAAATATATTATTAGAAACGTCGATATTTATGTACCAAAAACAGGTAAAAAGAATAATTTTTAGGTGTCCTAATATGGTTAAGACTCTATATAACTCAAGTATGACAAAACGATAGATCTGCAGATAGAGACAATTACATTTATCAAAATAGACTTCACATTGATCTCAACATTAAGACAAAACCAGTCAACGAGACAAATTTTCCTAATCGTTTTAAGTACAAATGAGACTCGTATATTCATCTTTGTTACAATGCATTATTCGAATATTTGAATTTTACTTTCGAAGAATTTCAAATTCGTATCAACCGAAAATGACCATAAAATGACTGAACTTTAGTCAGTCTAACTGATATAGAAATTAGTTTGAAGATCAAAGAATAAAATTAAGATCAATTGAAATGAAGATCAAATGAAAAATATATACTCCCTGAACTATTTAATGCTGCAAACTTTTCGCTCCTAATTATTTTAACATTCGCTAACTAGACAAGAATATTGGCACGTGCAAAAACTACTGACAGCTTTCAAAAAAGCATTGTTCATTATTCATAAATAAAATTTTTCATTATTCATAAAAAAAAATATAAAAAAAGCATGGTTCGCGTTTGGATCATTTAGCATCATAATCTGTACGTAGCATTCCTAAATAGTAGCACAAGTGACCCCTTCAGAGTTCGCTTTAAATCGTTCATTCACACCGGTTTTCATCGTTCGAACAATTTTCTTCACCTAAATGACGTCAATTTATATGGTTGATCAAACTTAATCACCCTACACGCTATCAAGCTTTCCCGCCTATGAACAAAAGCAATCAATAAAAATGGCCGTCGGGCGGTTTGGCACATGTTTTATTTTCGTGTTTTCATCAATTAAAAGTGTAAGTATTTAGATTGCTCAATAAACAATGCAAAAGTAAAAAGTATTTTGCATCAATTGCACAAAGGATTTAGCCCTAGAATGTGTAATAAGAGTACAAATTCAATTCGAACCAATGCATGTCTTTTTACCGGATTTAGCATAGAAAGCCTTCGATTCGTGGAAAGAAATGCTTGTCAAATATGTGCAAGCAGCGTTTTCGATCTCCCCTTACAAAATAATATCAAATTTCATTCATAAAATTTGATTAATTTTGAAATTTGTGCCCCATGTGACACATATTTTATTTTCCTTGCTATTCCTACTAACCCGAAAATCGACCATGTTCACAACAATAGAAATGTATGGAAATGTATGTTTACATAGAGAGTCTACAGCGCAGAAGGGTAGAGTGTGCGGCATTGAGGGGAAAGCTTTTTTGCAGAGAGTAAATTGCATATGTAGTAAAATTGCTTCATTCACATACGGGTTCATGGATTATGATTAAGTGTCCATTCTTTATATGTCTATGGTCGGAGCAATACGTTGTTCCTATGGGGACAAGGTGTAGCGGGAGGCAAAATGCTGGCGATTGCCTCGGCTGTGGTCCGAGAACGCGAAACCCAAACCTGAAATAGATCAATTGATCAAACTAAAGACGCAAATAAAATCAAACTTCCCGCCAGTACTACTGGAGGGAAGTCAATAGAAAATGACCCCTTCAAAAGCAGTTCAAAGGTGACGTGATTATCAACGCCGGGAGGCGAAATGGCTCAAGGTCAGGCGATCGTAAGATTGCGGGCCCTGAAGCTAGATGGAGAACCCGCTCTGGGATCGCCTGCAAGTCCGATGGATGTAGGGGTACCCCTCAGCAAGGCAGCAGCAGTCTGACGGCGGGTCTGGAGAATCACCAGCCAGTCCAACGGAAGCGGCGGTTGAGTCGGCTTCTGGCAGAGCTGTGACCGAGAACGGAGGCGGCAAGCTCAAAAGCTCGGAGGCCATCGGGAAGGAAGCGGTGGCTAAGCCACTCGGCAGCGCTGTAACCGGGACTGGAGGTGGTGCCTCCAAGGATCTGCAGTCCACTGTGAAGGTGGCGGCAGCTGATCCCACCAAAGGGAGGAAGCGGAATGCCCAACGCTTCGGAAGGAGAGAGGCAAAGTGAGCGGCCAGGAGGATGGTGACGCTTGAATCCAAAGAGAAACCCGAGGATATCCAAGTGAAACCTACTGCAGCGGCTGCCAGGAAACGCAAACGCTCAGAGGAGAAGACCTCGCCGAGAGGTAAATCGACGAAGAGGCCACGACAGGAGACGGCAGTTCGTTCCTTTAGGGATGTAGCGGCTAGTCACCTTAAGCTGGCCGTCGTTGACAAACAGGAGCCCCTGGAATGGAGACTCGAGAATGATGTGGCCAAGGTGATTCTTACACGGATCACCGAAGAATTCCTCAAGTTTGCCATGTCGACGGAAGAAGGATCACCTCACTTTGATGGCTGCAACATTGTTCGCGGCCACTTTGCGGTGACCTGTAGTGACGTCTTCTCGAAGAAATGGCTTCGGTCTATCGTCCTGAAAATTTTTGAAGACCATCCAGGTTTGGACGTGGTGGAGGAGACATCCGTGCCTAAGCTAATTATAGCGAAGGGGGCGGTGCCCCACTCGAACGCTTCCAAGGCTCTGTTTCTTGCTTCTTTCTATGTCGATAAAGCATTTCTATATTGTGCGGTATTAATAACACCATACAAATCTTGTTTCCAACTGTGCCGATATTTTCAAAACGCAGCTCACAAAGAACCGCAATTAACAGAATTACTATACATATGTATATCAATCACATCATAATTTCTCAATGTACTAGCTAGCATCGTACCCATAAGAAAACTCTAAATTATTCGTTGTCGTGAGGGGATTTAATATCTTCTCCGGAAAAATAAGCTACTGAGTTTTTCATCATTGTGCTTTGTACAACGGCTTTTTCCTTGAAATTTTCTAGGACATTTATAAGCACAGACCAACCATTCAAACTCCATCATCAAAATCGAAATATCGCTCCATTAACACCCCAACCGCCATCCTTGAAATTGCCCAATTTTACATTGGCTTAAAGGCAAATCACTCACAGTTGTCACCAACGCAGAACGAACACATTTTGGTACTCGAAATAGACTACCTTATTTTCATTGCATCATGATTTGACCTGTTCGGAAATAAACGATCCAGACCAGGTAGGTTATTGCATTCACTTGATTTGCTACATTCGCTTAAGCTGCTGAATTCACAGTAATTTATTTTACAAGTTAATATTATCAAAAATTTATCACGGCATGTAACGCTAATTCAGCAGGTATTCGTCTAACGTTGTGAAATGACTTTAAATTTATGTGTAAATTATGTATGTTCAAATTGTGAAAGTTAATTGGTAAGTGCAACCGGTACAGGTTAGTGGTCGCATAGACCCGCTACGAACGATTTCCCTCAACTTTTAAACCTACGAGTTTTGACCCAAACAGTTTTACTGCTCAGATAATCCACCTCAATGAGATTACTCAGGCAGGATTTTATTTTATGCAAAAAACGTACTAGTATTATTCAAAGCAGAAACCTTATTAAATGTAAGGTACGAAATAAGGAACAGCACACTCTGACAAATTTATTTTCAAACAAAATCTTTGAGAAAATTTAAAAAAATAACATACCCTTTTTGCACGTCAAAGACACCCTCGAAACATAATTTGATCATTTCATCAAAACAATCAATATTCCAAACATTTTCTAATTCTAATCTCAATCTGAGCGCCAATCAACAAATACCTACATACATATCACATACTCAAACGTGTATTTTTGCAAAGCCAGCGTATTTACATTACTAATACGTATTCGTTCGTACAATTCACACGAATCTAACTCGGAATCTCTTCGCTCAAATGATAATCGAATTAAAAACATCCCCACACGAAATACATATTTTCCACGATGCCATGTGACGGAAAAAAATAGATGTGTGTTCTAGTTCATTTGCTTTCACAGAATGTTGCTGTAAAACTTTTCGAAAACAAATTTCATGAAAACTTGCCGTTCACACTTCCATTTGAATACTTATTTGTTTGGATATATTCCTACAAACCCACATGCATTCGCGCATGTGAATGAATATGCATAGATAACTGCATCTATACGTTCGGATTTGTACGTTTTCGCAACAGCGATTGTGCCTGAATCGGACTCAAAAGTTGGATAATAAATTTCAACATGGAAATAGTCCGGTTTTAGTTCAGATGAAATTGTCACAATATTTGCACTATTTTGTAATTCAATAAAAATAACTGTGAAGTTAAATATCATTTTGGAAGCAGAGTTGGTGATGAATGGTAATAAATGAAGCAGAATACGAAATCATCCGACGGTTAAGATGAATTATGCGTTTTTATTAAGTATGTTTTAAGAACGCAATTTTCAGCACGTTATTAAATAATATTTCTAGCATTTAATGCATATGTACATTGATTTTTTTTTCAAAATATATATTTTTTGGTCTTTATGTTATGAGCTAAACTATTTTTAAAGTTTTCATGTAGCATCAATCACTTAAATCCAGGAACGAAATCAGGCACTAGCAGGTATTTCAAAACTCAGGAGTTTGACTAAATTCATCTGATTTTCTATTTTTCCACGATATTCTGCAAAACGCTTGGAAAGAAAACATTTAGACTCAAACGAACGAAGGATTTCCTGAAATTTCTACAGCTCAGGAGTCATATAAAACCATGCAATCATCATCTCAACAAGCCATTCAATCATCACTCCATAATTACCGGGGCTTCATGTAACCGAACAAATCCCTCATTTGTTGCAGCATCCACATGAGAACACAAATCCTATTGTCAGTTTGAATCATCTCGAGCGGACGAGCTGCAACATACGTTTTACAAGGATAATATTTGGATATTTTACACGTCCTTGCAAGTGCATAGTGGTGTATCTGAAATCCACTATCCGGTCAGGAAGTTGCAGCCAAGAGAAGAAGCAAACCCCGGCAAAGGAGTCAGAAATGATAAATGGACCATTCAGTGCAGATGATACTTGAACGTTTCTCCGCCTAGAGCAAGGATACCCTCAGCGCGGTCGTTATTCGCGCTCTGCAATTTTAGAAATATGACTGAAGAAGCGTTGCGCTATTTACGAGACAAATGATTTTCTTTGTCAGGACAATATGCCCCCGGTTGTAAATTTGATATCAATTTTTCGCTATTGTTCATGCAAGCCATGTATCAATTGAAAGACTCCGTATGATGTTTTCTGCCAGCCAGCTTGCTTGCTTGTTTGCTTGCCTGCCAACCTGCCTCCTTGCCAGGCTGCTGTATAATTTAAATATGTAACAAGTTCCTTTGAACTATCATCTAGCTCTCGAGGAATGATACGCTTCATTATATTGTAGGCTCTTTTAGGCGGTCAGGATCAATTTTCTAGCGGTCGAATTAGATGCTTTTGTCAACAGAGAAATCTACTATAAATTTGCATTCGAAAGCAGACATGATGTATGCATTCGAAAAGCCGTAGTGAAGACCTCTTTGGACTTTCTCAGGAGATTGAAATAGAGAATTGGCCTGTTACGGTATTGTCTAGAGAGGTTTCGGCATGCAAAAACATGTTATGGATGTGTTGAGAGGCCTAGCAGAAAACTTTAAGGATTATCTTATTATGCACGTACATGGATATCTTCTTCGCTTTTTCTAAATCAAGCACAATAAAGCAAGGAGCATACTGTTGCGCCTTTCTTCCCACAAAGTGTGATGTAGAGGTTTTGACTGGAATTACATCCTTGCTTCTGTCATTTCTGCCAACCAGCACGAACAGACTCTCAAACCTATTGTTTATTGGCATACAAAATTAAAAAATTTCAATCCATACATTTTATGCATATTTTACAATTTAACTACTTTAAAAACGTGTAAACACAGCCTTAAACTTTCTTAGGAATGAATCTGCTCTGCATGTCAAGCGGTCTTTTTTTCAAACAATTCCATCCGGATAGCTTTCGTTGACAAATTCAGATGGTGATTTTGTCTTTTTCAGGGAAAAATGGCTATCAAGCTGCGAAAATTGTGTCAGATGAAATTCGACTTCTGCTTAGTTAATTTAAAAGCTAAATCCCCTAAAAGGGTTGGAGACGATTATGAGCAAAATTTGTGTAAGGTAGTTATTCCTCGTAGGTTCTCAGAACTATACATATGCCTTCACCGGAAACTTGAAATGTATGCAAACGCTTTATTTATTGTATGTAAACATCTACAATAAGCTTACTGAAATGACATAGTCAGATTGAAGTGAAATTTTTCGTCAGAAAACCTAAAATTCAAGCAAAACTGCAAACTCATCGACCTAATAGTCTTTAGTAAGTATTTAAAGCAATCAGTCTGAAGTTTTCTTCTGATTCGGTGGTGACTTAATCTGTTTACTAATCGATGAGATTACCAGATTATCATTCTCAGCTCTTGTAGAGAACTATGTGATGTAGTCATCATGTTCTTAATGTTCAATCATTTGTTACTGATAGTGATAGTAGTTATTGTTTGAGTAACTTATGTTATGACAGCCTATTGAATATCTTGTGATGTGATCACTCTCACAAACTAAATCCGACAAATTAATTGCTCACGAGTTTCTGTTGGATTACAGTAAAGCTCTATTCATCGAGAATATTAATGACCGTGAAACATAACGGTGATTGGATATATTTTACGAACATAATTAATTAATTGCTCTTAAACGGTATACTGAAAAGAAACACGAATATTTTTCAAACCTTTTTAAAAAAAAATCTAGCGCATAAGAACCGCTAGCAATACTGATTTTCAAAGTAAAGTACAGATGTTGTATACACTCAGAAAAATACTTCAATTTTTTGAGGAAAAATGAACACATTATCAAAGAAAATTGGTAATGATTCTGCGCCAAAGAAATATTTACTCAATCGAAGGAAAGGAATTTATTCATTTCAAAGAACTGATATTCAACTCAGGGCAAATTTCAAGGAAATTTGTAATAGTTTCAAGGAAATATTGCCATGAATTTGGCATTAATCGGTTCTCCTACGATCACCGAAATTAAGCACCGTTGGGAGCGGTTATTACTTAAATGGGGGACCGCTTGAGAACATTGCATGTCGTTGGCACGCAAAAACTCTGCCTACCTTCATTTAAAAAGCGCAGCTTACTTCGAAGGGAGTGAAAGAACAAGTTAAAAAAAAATGTTCACGTGCCAAAGCAATATGATTTGACTTCTTTTGAAACGAATGCTTAGCTATGCTGGCAAGGAGACACATATGGGAGAAGCTGATATTAATTGTTCCATTATTCTTTATTTTAAGTGCCACATTTTTTTCCTATTTTCTGAACGACTAGTGTTATTTATGCCACCACTTAATTAATGGAGCGCTTGTATTATGCCCAGTCACCAGCTGTTAAGACAACTCAAGACGAGCAAATACAACCATGAACCCGGTGGAATTCGAACCCGCGAGCAGTAGATTGCTACTTCGGACTGGCGCGTTAGCGAGCTACGCTACCGACTTCTCATTTGTATAAAGCAAATATTAACAGAAATCATAAAAACTATCAAGTTTTTCGTCGAATATTCAAGCGTGGTTGATGTTGAAACATGTAAAAACATGTTCGCATTGTAGATATAGTTTACTTAATTTGTTGACATAATTTACTAGATTTAAGGAAAATTACTTGCTTAAAATAAGGTAAAATAAAAATTGTTTTCCATTGAATGTAAGAAATTTTTACACAATTTTTATGCAAATTACTGACATCAAATAAAATATTTTAATTTAAACCAATTTTTTCCTATTGAAGCTAAAGGGCAAAAATTGGTTTAAATTAAAATATTTTCACAAGCTGGGAAAAAAATTGGTACACAATAAAAACAATAAAATAAAAGTTTATTTGATTTGTGGAAGATTTCACATCTCGTAAACAAGTAAATATTTTCTTTGATTCTCGAAAAAATATTTTTCTGAGTGAAGGTAGTGGGCTATGATTTCTAACCATTAGTCAACGAGCCGGCGGTAAGAGGGTCGATTAAAATTATATTTAGTTTCTCCCTTTGACATATTATTACACCTGTTTTCATCTTGAAGCAAAACCCACCGAAGAAACCTGGAAGAATATCTTTCCAAGATCCCGTTTAATATAAAGCCTGAATTACACTCTCCCCGAGACATGGCGAACGAAAATGAGGTGAGTGTGTAAATTGTTTTCGCGTCTATTTTTGCTTGTTTTATGCGAGTATAATGGAGCTGAAAGTCCGAAGTCGAGCACCTTAAAATACACATTAACAGCATTGATGACCTCCTCGTTGGTGACATTCATGACCTCCCCGTGCCATTTTTTGAGATTGGGAGACAGATGACTGTCACTGGGGACTCAATCAGTGTTGCCAATTTAGCTATTTTGTTGCTAGATTTAGCTACAAAAAGAACCTGTTTAGCTACGTAATTTTTCATTTAGCTATTAGCTACAAATTTAGCTACAAATTTATAGATTATAGATAATTTAAATTTTTGCTTTGATTGCATTAACTTACACGAGTTTATTAATATTTAAAACACTCAGTGCTTAAAAATAATTTCCTCAAATTCTAAGGCAATCGCCAATGCTTTGGGTAGTACAATAGTACTACTACTATGTACTATGTCTTTCTAGGCATAGAACAATAATAATCTTTTACGAACAGTTTTATTTCTTTTGTTCGGTGCGAAGAAAAACCGTGAGTTTTAACTCATTAGGAATAAACTAAAATAGGTAAGATAAACGAAATATGTTTAATTTAGAATACACATTATCTGCCTAAATTTGAAGACAAGAACCAAAAAATTCAGGCGTAGACATAAAATTGAAATAAAACGTAGACAAAGTGTTCGCACAAAACTCTAGAAGACATTAAAAATCGTGCTCAGTAGTAAAATCAAACGTTAGAATTGTGCTAGCTATGTTTTTTTTTCATTTTGTAGAGTTTTTCAACACAGCGAAAAATAAAGACTATATTTTCTGAGTTGGGGGCAGTTTGTTTCCATACTTCACATCGGATTTGAAGGCAGATTTTGATAACTGTATTTCCAGTATTTTAATTGACGAGTCTACGGACATGATATTTAGCAAAAATTTATTACAATTTACTTGGAAGAGCTAGAAAGGGGAGCTGTTGAAAGTATTACTACTGCCATAAACACGTGCTTAGAAAACTACATCCTAAATATTACAAATATGACAGACAAAGCAATTGTTATGGTCGTAGTCAATAACGGTGTATTTAAAAAATTAAGTCGTCAAAATCCTTTTTTAATATTAATAAGATGAGCTTGTCATTCCGTTCAGGTTTCAGTTTCTGCAGCTTGAGGATCGTTTCTTCCCCAAACCTTAAAGTTTTTACCTGCAGAAATTTATAGTTGGTTCTCTAATTTCCTCAGAAGATGATAGGAGTTCGGAGTTCGTAAACGAGGTGGTTGTCAATAACGGGATCAGTATCAAGGATCATTAACCAATAACTATGGCCAAAACTCCACTTCAGCATAGTACAAACATCAGAAGAATGTTATTTAGCAAAAATGATTTACAAGGAGTATAACAATCAAAAACCTTTTACATCTCCTATTTCTTCAACCCATTTTAAAGGATGCCACTATCATGAATAAAAAAATAGAATAGAATTCTGTTGAACTTAATAAGCTCTTCAACGATTTTTATACTCTTTTATACTGTTAAATTAATAAACTACTCATAATACAATGTACATCCAATATTTTTCCATATCAATTATATACATTAGCTTAATAAAACTGTTTTCCAGAACGTTGAGTTTTTTATTGTTGAATTTAGCTACACTTTTTAGCTACAAAGTGAACATTTTAGCTATTTTTAGCTATTTTTTACCTCAAATCTAGCTACAACGGCTGGAAAAAAGTTGGCAACACTGGACTCAATCTGGTGAATATATAGGATGAGGTAACAATTCGAACTTCAGTTGGTTTATTTGAGCCATCGCAACGACCGAGGTATGAGTGGGTGCATTGCCGTGGTAAAACAAGATTTTTTTTCCGCCCCAAATGAAGTCGTTTTGTTTTTACCACATCCTTCAAACGCGGCAACAACCCTGCATAATATCCTCCAGTGATGGTTTCCCTTTTTAAGAAAAAGGAATCATCTTCATTGATTGCCTTAATGACGAAGATTCCTTTTGCATCAGCAAAAACAGTCGCCATAACATTGTTCGCCAAAAAAGCTGTTTTTTGCCTTTTGGGGTGGGTTCACCTGCTCGAGTCCATTGTTTTGGTTGTTGTTTCGTCTCAGGTGTGTAATGGTAAACCGAAATTTCATCCACAGCTATAAATTTTCGCAAAAACTTGCTGGTATTTTGCTTGTAGACGACCGAATTTGCGGTCGAAATAGTATTCCGGTTCAATTTTTGTTCGAGTGTTAGCAAACGCGGCACTCACTTTGTTCATGCACAAATGTTCATGTAAAATATTGCGCACATGTTCAGCTGATATCGGATTTCACTAGTCTCAGCTTTCTCGTTTACTTTCAATCTGCAGTCGTCTACCACGATTTTATGAATTTTTTCAATTAGTTATAACCTTTTCAAAATAAAATTTTTTATTTTATTAACGAATGTATGCAAGGGAGTTATTAGTTATTCTACACATTTGCGCAAAAAATCAAAGGAAGAAGATCAGACGATATGGTTTTCGTATGGTTTTTTTCAATATGTTGTGTGCACATATCAAATTTTGATATTTTGTGTTGTGCATACTGTGTACTAAATCTTGTTTTCAGCAATTGATAGATATTATGTTTAGTATCAATACTTATACGCAAACTTCCTGCTTTATATAAGTTCTAGTTTGGTTATTTCAATATATAGCTATGGTGGTGAAGCCGAACATATATTAAATAACTTTAACGCATAGGAATCACTAGAAAGACTGATTTTCGAAAAAGAGTAGAAAAATTATGTCGGTTGTAAAAAACATGTAAAATCAACGAAATTTTGGAAAATTGGACGGTTTGCCCAATTTTCCCTATCAAACATTTTTTCGTCCCTAAAATATCACTACTGTACTCTCCGACCACTTTCAATCATCGAAACCGTGGTAACGGCAGTTTTTGCCAAACTATGGCCAAAAAACCCCTTACTCCCCTACAAAACCGAAATCTTTGTATCACAGCAATAGGTCTTGGCCCGTTATGTCCGAAATTACTCTAACCCAAAATTGGCCGATTTCAGCTACTTTTGCCCTAAAAACTCCTTTAATATTTGAATGTTTAAAAACATAGCACTACTTACCATAAACATTCTATCTGCAGCAGATCATTTTATCGCTATCATTTTATCGTTGCATGTTACGACAAAACCCTTCTATCTGCTCAAAACCTATTTTCCACAAATATTTTCAACGTGAAAGCATTTCTTTCATATGTACCGCAAGTAAACGTATTTGTATCTGTGTTTAAACTTTCATCCCGTTTGAAGACGTCCGCAGCATTTAGAAAAACACAAATCATCGGTAGTGTACTCAAAATCAAAACTTTCACCCAGAAAATATACGAATAACAAATCTTATCTGCCTTTTTGCGTTCCCTAATTATCTCATTCATCAGCTAATGCATTCAATAGCTAATGCTTTCGAAACCGCAAAATGTGTACACATTCTGTAATGCAAACAACGCCTTGTTACCGAAGCACATCATATTAATGGGCAAAATCAACGCCACTCGTACAGCATTCGTTCCCGTGGAGTGTGCCTGCCAGTACAAGTGTGCCGGCAGTGGCAGTGTGTCGGCACTGTGTCAGTGTGTCGGCCCTGTGTCAGTGTGTCGGCCCTGTGTCAGTGTGTCGGCAGTGTTAGTGTGCTGGCAGTGTCAGTGTGTCGGCACTGTGTCAGTGTGCCGGCACTGTGCTAGTGTGTCGTCACTGTGCTAGTGTGTCGGCACTGTGTCAGTGTGTCAGTGTGCTGCCGACACACTTATAAAGTGCCGCACTCGCACAGCACACCGAAGTGTGCTAGCACACTGTGCTAAGCACGCACAGGTGCTGCCCATCACTACTTTGGAGGCTCTAGGGGTGGAAAGAATTTTTATGTGGGCCCCAGCAAAAATTTCACAAATTTTAAAATGAAAATATTGATTGTTTTATATTATAATATCATTTGAAAATTTAATGGTAGCATACGTGAATAAACTTTTAAATAAACGAAAAACAATAACCATATTTGGTAGCCCTATCACAATTATTCCTTGAAATTCTTACCAAACCTGGCTTGACTGGGTCGTGTGTTATAGGGCAAAAAATATTCATTTTATAGCGCGAATATTCAAGATTTTTTTTGAACTTTTATCAAATCAGGCTCTACTTCAGAAAAATGTAAACAAAGCATGATATTTATATAGCATTATTTTTACTAATATAGCATTATTACTAATTTTCGAAGAAAAGTAGTATTAAACTCGTTTCGCCGAAAATTCATATTTCTTTATATATACATATATATATATATATATATATATATATATATATATATATATATATATATATATATATATATATACCTATATATATATATATATATTATCAAAATGATTAAGGGAGATAATCTCTGGAGTGGCAAATCCGATTGAGCTGAAACTTTCGGAGAACGTAGATGTATTTAGTAAGTAGGTCCACAATTTGCTAAATTCAGATATCCTAAACCTTTTGGCGGCGGCGAGCGTTTTAGTGAATTTTGAGGTACTCCTATATTTCCAAGCAGCGTAAATTTTTGTTCAAAAAAAGTATTGGAAATGAAAATTAATTATGTTTTAAGCTTGCTTATGACAAAAAATTGGAAATTTTGAGCCGTCTGTGGGTGCAGCGTGCCTAAAAGTAGGCAAGGATTTTTTTTCAAATTTTGATTTGTCATTACTTCTGACAAAAAGATTGGATCATCGTGAAATTTGCTGTGCGTATTGATGTTGACTAAAGTTTAATACACATGGATTTCCAAGGTAGTGCGGGCAACCCTGTAGCTGCGGCAGGCTCTTGAAACAAAATCCTTCAAATCATTGAACCTCCTGAAAAATTTTTGATTTTTGACAAAAAATTCAAATCATTGATAAATTTTAACGTTTGTGCATCATATAAATTTGAAATTTTTAAAATTCCGATTTGCGCAAGAACGGCAACCCATCACTAAATTACCTCTATTTTCAGCACTCAAAAGCTCTGTTCACGAGAACTGACGACCGGAATATTCGATCGATGTTGGCATTAATTAGGACCAGGTCTGATAGAAATGGTTTTGAAATGCGGGTAACCCTGTGGCAGTGGTGCCATCTTGAAAAATAACTGAGAAAAAAAACAGCTTTTTGGCCTATAACTTCCGATTCAGCCATCAGATTTAAATTCACACAATATTTGGATCTTTCTTAAGGTAACATTTGGTGAAAATTTGGCTGAAAAATTAGAATAGGGTTGCCAGCTATGGTAATTTTTGTCTCCTAAATCTTGCAAATTTGCTCAGTAAAATAAAGCTTTTTTTCCTATAACTTCCGGTGCAGTCATGATATCAAAATGAAATTTATGCAGTAAAAAGATTTTGATGTGAGCCAAATGTCATAGGAATTTCGTAGAAAAATCGTGAAAGGGCTGCCAGCTATGACCATTTTTGTAATTTTTTAGAATTTCTTTACTGCGCGATTATGTCATTAGATTTGCAAATGGGAACGATCCTGCAATGAAATTTAACAACAAATACTAACGTAAAGGTAATTGAATTTGATCACGGTTCCCTTCTTGTCTATAAAGCAGCATAGACAACGTATATCATTTCTACAGCATCGAAGCCGAGCATATTGAAACGGGAAACTTCGATCGTTTTGATTTTTAATGTTAATATTAAATTTTTATTGTTAATAAAAAGTTGTTCAATTTTAATCATCCCGCAAAAACATTTCCAATTTGATTCTGCTTTCGGAGGCTGATTCCGCAAAAAGATCGAAGTTTCCCGTTTCAATATGCTCGGCTTCGATGCTGTAGAAATGATATACGTTGTCTATGCTGATTTATAGACAAGAAGGGAACCGTGATCAAATTCAATTACCTTTACTAAGTAAAATTATATCCATGGATATAAGTCGGAGATGTTAAAATTTGTCACAACTAGCATAAATAAAAATGTAATGATTTCCACCTGCAAGTGGTCACGCCAGTCAAGTATGCACTGTGTGCTGGTGTCTGATGAGAAGCAGTGCATACTTTCGAAACCACTTTGTCAAAATAGAATTTTCAATGTAGATTAAAATTTTTAATGTTAATAAAAAGTTGTTCAATTTTAATCATCCCGCAAAAACATTTCCAATTTAAATACTAACGCTTTAAAAATTTGAAAAGTTAACCCTAAAAATTTTTTCACCCGCAACTTCTAGCGCAGTGATTCAATCGAAACGAAATTTACTGGTTGGGTTTAACTTAACGTCAAGCAGATTTGGTATATATTTTGCTTTGCTGCTGACACAGGGTAACCAGCATTAGCCACTTTCGTAACTATTGCATCAACAGATGCTTCAAATTACATACATATATGCAAAACATTTGCAATAAAACTAAGAAACCAATTTTTAAATTTTCCGAGCTTTGGACATTTTTCGGACGGCAGCCTCAAACAACGTTTAACCGCTGAAGCTTGTGAAGGTTAACTTATTGCTGCTTCGTTGGGAAAATGTTGTCAGCACTGAACATTTTCATCATTTGTGTTATAGTTGAGTTCTGTCGCTTTGAACAAGGAATGGTTGATATGATTTTACAAAAAAGTGTATTACGTCTTTCCACATTGTCACTCAAAGACAATTTCTTCGAAAATTAGTTTTCTAGCGGTTCAGGTGCGCTAGAGTTTTTTACTAATATAGCATTATTTTTACAAAATGATTAAGGGAGATAATCTCTGGAGTGGCCAATCCGATTGAGCTTAAATTTGCGGAGGACATAGATGTATATAGTAAGTAGGTCCATGATTTACTAGAATTCAGATATCTTTAACCTTTTGGCGGCGGCGGGCATTTTGGTGAATTTTCAGGTAGTCCTATATTTCCAAGCAGTGTCAATTTTCGTTAAAAAAAAGTATTGGGAATGAAAATCTATTATGTTTTAAGCTTGTCTATGATAAAGAATTGGAAATTTTGAGCCTTGTGTACGCGCTGAGTGCCTAAAAATGGGCAAGGATTTTTTTCAAATTTCGATGTCATAACTTCTAAGGAAAACGTGATAGTTGCAGAGCATATTAACGTAAACTAAAGTTTAGCACACATGGACTTTCAAGACTGTGCGGGCAACTCTGTAGCTACAGCAGGCTCCTGAAAAAAAATCATTCAAATCATCGACCCTCATGAAAAATTTTGGTTTTTGAAAATAAATTCAAATTATTGATAAATTTTGACTTTTGTCCACCAAGTCAAACAAAAATTTTCAAAATTCCGCAATAAATAAGAACGACAGCCCATGATCAAATAACCTATATTTTCAGCACTCAAAACTTCTGTTCACGAGAACTGACGATCGGATTATGCGATCAATATGAAATTTACAGGACGTGTTGGAATTAGCTAGGACCAGGGCTGATAGAAGTGATTTTGAAATACGGGCATTACTGTGGCAGTGGTGTCATTTTGAAAAATAGCTTCCGATTTAGCCACCAGATTATAACGAAATTCACGCGATAGGTGAACCTTACTCTAAGATAGATTTCATAGAAATTTGGTTGAAAAATTAGTATCCTAAATATCGTAAATTTACTCAGGAAAATAAAGGTTTTTTCCCTATAACTTCCGATGCAGTTACGAAATCAATACGAAATTCATGCGATGAGTGGACCTTGCTGCATTTATAATTCTGTAGGAATTTCGTTAAAAAATCATGAAAGGGTTGCCAGCTATGATGAATTTCGTAATTTATTGACATTTATTTATCGAGTGAAGTTGTCATAACATTTCCAAATGGGAATGATTCTGCAATGATAGTTAACAACAAACAATTAATTTTCGAAAATTTGAAAAGTTTTGAGGATGGTTACCATAAAGTTCTATTCATTCCTATAACTTCCAGCGCAGCCATTCAATCGAAAGGAAATTCACAGGGTGGATTTAACTCAATGTGAAGCAGCTATGGTGCTAACGCATGATTGCCAGCACCAGACAATTTCGTAAACATTGCACCAACAGATGATTTCATTTCGTTATCATAAGCAAAGCATTTACAATAAAATAAACAACCGATATTTAAATTTTTCGAGGTTTTGAAATTTTTCGGATGGCAACCCCAGACATAGTTTAATCGCTAAAACTTTCAATGATATCCTTGGATAAAAACGAAATTCAAAGGATACACGAGCATGTTATGGTGGACTTATTGCTGCTGTGTTGGACAAATGTTACCAGCACTGAACATTTTCATCATTTGCGTTATAGGAAATGTTGTCAGAAAATGATATTTGTTCCTTTGAGTAAGAAATGGTTGATATGATACTACAAAGAAGTGTATAACGTTTTCACACATTTTGAAGTCCCTCAAAGATAATTTCTTCGAAAATTAGTTTTCTTGTGGTTCTGATTAGTGATGGGCGTTTCTGTTGTTTTCAAAAAACGAAAACGAACTGTTTTTTTTCAATAAACAACTGTTTTTTTAAACTGTTTGAAAAAAACAGTTTGAATTAACGAAAAGGAACAAATTTTATGCTGTACGACAATATATATGTATATTTGAAATGTAGTTCAAATAAGAAACATCGTTCATAGTTTGAATAATCTTGAATAAGTTCAATGCAATGGATTTTTACGTATTAGGTGTTTCTAATACATATTTTATGTATTATGTTCTCCTGTCACCAACTTAAACATTCATTGCTGCTTCCAAACTGAATTGATACTTGTAAGGTACCTATTTTCCATTATATTATCTACTTGATCAACCCTAAAATCATACGTCAATCACTGAACGTAGTCGTAAAGAATCAACACACATGGTCGTATGCCATATGAAAGAAATCAAACCAACTGTTACTACAATAAAGAAGAGTTCCAAATCATTTCATAATAGATTTATTGCATAATTTATCGTAAAAATAATAAAAAAATGTATACTATTATTAATTTTTCTGTTGGTCAGCCTTTTCAAGCATTGCCATTCAAAAACATGATCATTTCAACTTTTTTAGATGTCAGACGAGTTCTTCTATCACCTATCAGGTTCCCTGCCTTGGAAAAAATCCTTTCGCATGGAACGGATGTCGCAACGATGTTACACTTTGTTCTGAATATTTCAGACAAATTTGATTACAACTTCCGATGTTTTTTCCACCGGCCCAACGGACAGCTATGCATGTCTTTTTCATCAAGACGTGGTAGAATATCGTCTTTGAAATAACGGTTCACTTGTTTCTCAGCCCTTGTTTTTGAATCCGTCTGCGCTTTTTTATCTGCCGTTATCTCGTTTAACACACACCATGCACTCATTTTTCCATGTAAAGGATCAGATTGAATCGCCGCGGAAGTAGACGGTCCTTCAACATTAAACATGCACTCACTAGGGGGCCAACCTCTTCCGTAAGGCTGTACATGAGACCAAGGGGCACCTTACCTTCCGCGGTTTCGTTAATTTTACAACCCCGGTAGGGTTGAAGGCACCCTTGTGGCGACTTCCAGTCACGAGAAGGGCCTCAGCACACCCAGAGACGCCGATTGGTGATCCAAATAGGATCTCAACCTTTTCCACCTTGGCACTTTTAGTGCTACTTTTAGTTTTTCCGGTGGATTTCATTTTGCTGTATCTTCGAAACTAGGCCGCTTTTTCCCAGACTTGTATGGAAATTTCGCCCGAAACAACTCAGAACGGTCCCCGAAATCATGCTAGACCAAAAAAAATTTTTTGGAAACAATTGACGTTTTTGCCCAAATTCCCCTATAAAAAAATTTTTTGTCCTTCAAATATCACTATTGTACTCCCCGATCACTTTCAATCATAAAGTTAGTTTTTGCCAAACTATGGCCAAAAAACCCCTTACTCCCCTTGTCGCCGCTTCTTGGCGACCCGCGATAGCTTTGTATTTCGTCCTTTGTGACGAATACTATTGTCGCCGCTTCTTGACGACCCGCGATAACTTCGTTTTTTCGTCCTTTGTGACGAATATTATAATACCAGATTTATTTTGAATAATACTTTATTATTCAAAATAAATCTGGTATTATACTTTATTATTCAAAATAAATCTATATTGCCAGTTATTCCTCGGAGTTTGGTTGTTTGCGATCATTACGACGTCTCCGACATTTACAGGAGTAGTCTCGCGCAGCCATTTTTCCCGCCGAATTAGGGTTGGAAGATACTCGTTTACCCACCGTTTCCAAAATTGATCGGCTTTCGTTTGGGCGTATCTCCAATGTTTTCGTAGGTACACATCAGCGCTATCGTAGTTTCCCGGAATAGATGGCCCATAGAACGTTTGACTTCGTATAAAATCATTCGGGGTTAATGCTGGCGGGTCCTTTGGATCTGAAGAAACATATGTAATCGGTCTACTGTTGACTATGTTCTCTACTTCTGTAAAGAGCGTCCAAAGGGTGTATTCTCTAGGCGCTTCTTCCTTCAAAATAGCTTGTAAACTCTTTTTTACAAGGCCCACTAGTCGCTCCCATGAACCACCCATATGTGGAGCACCTGGCGGCATGAAATTCCATTTTATTCCACGGATCGAAAACAATTCGGATAGTTTAATTTGATCTATTTCTTGCAATGACCTAGCCAGTTCTTTATCAGCTCCTCGGAAATTCGTGCCATTGTCTGAATAGATTTCTTCAGGTTTTCCCCGACGGTTGATGAATCGCATAAAGGCCATTATAAAATTGTCCGTGTCTAGACTTGGAGACAGTTCCAGGTGAATTGCACGTGTTACCAAACATGTAAATAATACACAGCATCGTTTTTCTCGACTTCGTTTTACTGTGACCAGCAGGGGTCCGAAATAATCAACCCCTGTATAGCTGAAAGGTGCTTTGTATGGCTGCAGACGTGCCGACCAGTGTATTTTCTTGATAGTAGTTCGAAGCTCAAGTTGCAACGCACTACCTAGCTTGGCACCCATTACGGCTGATTGAAGTCCCATCCGAGGGATTGATAGCGTCTTGATTGGAGCAACTCGAACTCTGGATGCAACTAGTATGACGGTCGGGTTTTCCTGCCCTATTCGCAAGTATGCGACCGCTGCATATCCTTCACCGCTAGCGTCGACGAATACATGAAGTTCTGCTTCTCCGCTCACCAATCCACCATACCATCGTGGTATTGATACCGACTCCAGCCTCGGTAAATCGATCAGCCACTTTTTCCATTGTTCATAAACTTCCTCAGTTACATGTTGATCCCAATCTACACCTGACTTCCAGACATTCTGCAGCACGACAAGGCCTCTGAGTTTGAATGGCGAAACGAATCCCAAAGGGTCAAAAATAGACATAATTAGTCTGGATACTTCTCGCTTGCTGGGAACCCGCGTGCCATCAAGTAGCTCATCTGGAAATTTGGCTAAGTCCAGAGAAAACTGCAATTCGTCACTAACCGGGTCCCATTGCAATCCCAGGACTCGACTAGCAGATGGTTCCGACTTGTTTCCCAAGATCTTCGTCTTCATATTGATCAGGTTCTCGGGAATAGAGCGCATTAGATTATGAGAATTGCTAACGAATTGACATAGTTGAAAACCTCCGCTTTCGTTGATTTTAATGACTTCTTGCACCATTTTTGTTCCTTGATCTTCCGTATCATAGCATCCTAGATAGTCATCCATGTAGAAATCGCTTTTGATTGCCTCGACTGCCTCCGGAAATTCAATGATGAACTGCTCAGCGTTTTTATTTTTAACAAAGATAGCTGACGAAGGTGATGATGTTGCTCCAAATATCATCACATTCATGACATACTCCTGGTAAGGTTTCGTCGAATCTCCGTCACGCCACAAAAATCTTTGGCTGTTACGATCCTCATTACGGATGTATATTCGATGAAACATATCTGCGATGTCTCCAGTGCATGCGAATTTTCCTTCGCGAAATCTCCATAATACGGCGTGAAGAGAGTTAAGTAGATCGGGCCCCGTGAGTAGTTGATTGTTCAAACTAACGTTGCTATTGGTCGCAGCCGCATCGAAAACAAGACGTATTTTTTCTGGTTTCTTCGGATTCACAACAGCAAAGTGCGGCAGATACCATAGTTTGGCATTTTTCTCAGCGTTTTCGGTGTCGGAAACTTTCGTTACGAATCCCTTGGTTAGGTATTCGCTGATTTTTGCTTTATATTTCGCACTAAAATTGTCGTCGTTCATCATTCGCTTCTCCTGATTTCGAAGTCGAAACTCTGCTTGCTTTCGACTTGGAGGTAGTTGTGTTACGCTAGGCCGCCATAACAAACCTGTTTCCCACCTCCCGTTGTCGATTCGCTTCGTGGTTTTCTCCATTATGGCCAAAGCAATTTTGTCCTCTTGCGACATTGATGTTTCTTTAGTAGAATTTGTCGCGTAGCATTCTACGCTGAAAAACTCCTTCATTAACGTGTGAAGATCCGCATTACGTTCAGCATCTCGTACATGGAACATTACTGCTGGACCGTTAGTATTGGTGCCTATTTTCCCACCTACAGTCCAACCTAGTTTCGTTCGGGTGGCTAATGGTGTTTGGTCGGGACCTTCTAAGACATCTCTATGCGCTGCCAAGTTCAGGTGATCAATTCCTATGAGCAATTGAGGAACCGCCTGATTGTAGCTACTCATTTTGAGCCTTCGGAGATGGCTCCATTGCGCCTTGATACGTTCAACATCAAGCGACTGCGGTCGAATGTGAAGATTTTTTACCGTTCTGACATTGCGTAGCTTATAAGACTTACTCCCTTCGAAATCTCCTCTTACTCGCAATGTAACGCTTCGTGATGAGTCATCTATTTTAGTCGTTCCATCCACCCATTCGATAGTTAGAGGGATTACCGAGCCGTCCACTTCCAGCTGTTCCCGCAAGGCTTCCGTCATCATGGTGACTTCCGAGCAATCGTCAAAAACCGCGTACGTTCGAACTTCTCCATTTTTTCCTGAGAGCTTTACGGGTAGAATCCTAAGTAGCCGTCCTGTTTCAGGTCCAGAGTTTACGTTGCCATTTAGTTTCACTTCCATTTGACTGGTGTTGGTAGAATTTTCGGGTTTTTTCCACCCATGTAGCACTTGATGATGGTATCTTTCACATCCGTCTACACCGCACTGCTTCTTATTCTGGCAATCCCGACGTTGATGGTGGCCAAGACAGCAAAAACATAACATTTTCTTTTTCGCAATTTGCCATTTTTTGTCGAGACTCATCCTGTCCAACAGCCAACACTGACCGCGATGATCCTTTTCGCAGAATGCACACTGAGTCTTAACTGATGTTCTCTTCATGGAATTGACTTCTGGTTGAGAAGTCTCCTGAGAAGTTGCATTGAGAAACGATCCCTTTACTCGGTGCGTTATGCCTTCTGCTATGTAAGACATAGCTTCGGCCAAACTTTTCACATACAAATAGAAGTCTTTAACCGTGCAATCACTAATCACAATGCGAGCCCACTCTATACACATAGCACCTGATAACTTTTTCTCCAGTTCTTCTAAGAGCACTACATTGTGTAAATAGTTCTCTTTATCTAATGCTTCTGCGTTAGCCACTAGATTAGCCAAACTATTGGCAAGCTGAATTACACTTGCACTATCACTGTCTTTAACTTTTGGCACTGATTTTACTTCGTCTATTAGCACTTTCAAAATCGTATTGGGCCGTCCGAAATTCAATTCTAACACCCGCAATATTTCCGGCACATTTCTCGAACTAATCATTAACGATTTTGATACTGCACGGGCTTGTCCTTTCAACGCTTTAATGAGGCGCGCCAAGTTTTCTTCGTTCGAAAACCCGAAAAGAGAATCGGTCTCTTTGAAGCGACTTATAAATCGAGGCCACTCCGTTGGGTCTCCACTGAATTCTGGAAGATCTCGTGTTACCGATTGAAACGACAATAGCCTCTTCAAATCCGTTTGTTGGCTTCCATGTTGTAAGTCCTTCAACCCTTGAGTTATGCTGCCCGCTATTTGGCCTGCGAATGCTTGTAATGTCGCCGCATCGATGCTGTGCTCATTTTTTCGTTGCCCGCAACCGGTTTCCGCATTGGTATCTTCCTCCAATAGCTGCGACTCCAATTGAACTATTTCTCTCTCTCGATCCAGCTGTGCGAGTGCTGCTTTCGCTTTTTCTTCCCGTGTAGCTACTTCAGAAAGCCTCACGTAGTTGTCGAGTTTTGCCTTCAGCTGTTCCCGTTTGTCGCTATTGGACCTCGATGACGAACGAGATGCCGCTTTGCTAATCCCTGTACCTCCTTCATTGATTTCGCCCACCTTCGAGTCGTCAGAAATAATCGCTTCAGCTAATTTCGTTTCCATTTCGAAGATTTCCCTTTCTCGGGCTAATTGTGCCAAGTTCGCTTTCAGCTCGTCCTCTTGGGCCGCCATATTGGCCAGTTGAACGCGCTTGTTGTATTCGATCTGTAGTAGCTCCCGATTGCGGCCGCTCTGCCCAGATGATGCCAGTGATACGTTTGATGGCCACTTATCAGTAACTGATATGCCACCTTGCGTCTCTGTACGCTCGATCAATGGCGTTCGCTCCAGTTCACGTCCCCTATGCGGACGATGGCTGAACTCACCTGAGTCACTACGTGCCAGCGGTATGCCGACGTTTCTGCGCTCGGCTCTTCTATCCCTCTCGGTCATTTTGAATACTTACTGCCGGAATGATCCGGCTCGACGGACCAAATTGTCGCCGCTTCTTGGCGACCCGCGATAGCTTTGTATTTCGTCCTTTGTGACGAATACTATTGTCGCCGCTTCTTGACGACCCGCGATAACTTCGTTTTTTCGTCCTTTGTGACGAATATTATAATACCAGATTTATTTTGAATAATACTTTATTTCTGTAAAAACAGTTGAATTGTAGAACTTAACCTAAATAAATTTAGAATCGCTAAGCCGTCACTCGTGAGAATCCGAGAGAACGGCAGTTACAGTAGTTCAAATTGTGAGAATCTGAAAGAACGGCCCTCGTCGTTTTCACGAATCTCCGACACCGCTACAAAACCGAAATTTTTATATCACAGCAATAGGTCTTGGCCCGTTATGCCCCAAACCACTCTAACCCAAAATTGACCGATTTTGTCCGATTTCAGCTACTTTTGCCCTAAAATCGTTTTCAATATTTAAATAAAATACTTGCAAATACGAAAATGCTTGCAAGTACGAAAATATGTTTTCCGTAGCTAAACAGTTTTCCACTGCCAAACAATTCGTTTAAACAAACGAAAAACGGTTCGTTTAAAAAAAAAACGAAAAACGATTCGTTTTAAAAAAACAGTTCGTTTTAGAAAAACGGTTCGTTCGCAAAAAAACGGAAAACGATTCGTTTGAAAACAACAGTTCGTTTTAAAAAAACGATTCGTTTGAGAAAAACGAAAAACGTTTCGTTTGACAAAAAAAAATCGTTTTAAAAAAACGATTCGTTTGAGAAAAACGAAAAACGTTTCGTTTGAAAAAAAACAGTTCGTTTTAAAAAAACGATTCGTTTGAGAAAAACGAAAAACGATTCGTTTGAAAAAAACAGTTCGTTTTAAAAAAACGATTCGTTTGAGAAAAACGAAAAACGATTCGTTTTAGAAAAACGATTGTGTTTAGAAAAACTATTCGTTGTAGAATAGTTGGAATAATTGGTTTTAGAAATACTATTCGGTGTAGAAAAATGGTTCGTTTTAGAAAAAAAATTTCGTTTTAGAAAAACTGTTCGTCGCTATTTGGAAAAACTGTTCGTTCGTTTTTTGCAGACAAACGTTTTTTTCAAACTGTTTGGCGTTTTTGAGCCCATCACTAGTTCTGATGCGCTAGACTTTTTTTTTTGTAGTGGAACATTTTCAGGAGGCTCGATAATTTGAAGATTTCTACAGGGTTGCCAGCGCATTCATAAAAAAGAATCAAGTCTACACCTCAATAATAAAAATGCGTCCTGTAAATTTCGTTATGATCTCATTTCTCCGTCAGAAACTACCGCATTTTAAAAGCTCTATGTGCGTGCTAGGGGCTACCACACACAAAGAGTTATCATATCCATGTTACCTTTGAAATTCATTTTGTATACTTGGTTTTTTGGAAAGTTGTTTTTTGCTAGAACTATAAGGGTACTAAAAATACTAATTTGTCCGCTGCCGCCAAAAGTTTTAAGATAACTAATAGAAATTAAGAGAGGTAAAGGACTAGCCAATGCTTCCTCTAAATCGACAAAATGCACAGGGCAATTAAGTTCTAGATATTCTAAAAATGCTATCGGACACGTAATTAAAACACAACAAATTATTTTGAAATTCATTACTTTAAGCAAATACAACAAGTTGGTGAAAATTATCAGTAACGTTTCGGGAAACTCTTCTGCTTCACGCTTAAAGCTTTGAAACTTTCGTTTAAATCAAAAATGTTTGATATCAAACCGGCCATGTTCTTTGGTAGCCATATTCGTTTTAGTTTTTCCTACGATGACCTAGCGAGCTTATGCAAAATTTTTAGCTTCACCGACGTCGTACCGAAACGTAATAGACACTACAACCGCCGTTACAAGCCTTACTTCTTCTAAGATAGACATCAAATACATAATTTTTTTGTAAGACATCACAGCAACCTTGATCATTACTCTCGAAAAAATGTTATTTTTACCCTCTTATGTACATGTGTCTTCTACTTAAATCAAAAATTCCAAAGCTTTGTCACATATCCTGGCAGTATCATTACATTTTCAAAGACTCTTAAACGTTTCATATTAACTTTTTTAAGAACCTCAGGCAACTCGAAAATCGGAAATACTTTCTCCCATTTACTGTTTCTGTGACGATAAAAATACAATAGCATAGTGAAAAAGAGTCTAACTGCATCATTCTGTTTCGATCGAATACTTGCATACTACTACATTCGATCTCAGAAGTGAAAAGAATATGAAAGAGACCGACCAGTCACTTGCCTCGAAAGGGCTCCCTCTTCACTAGGAAACACGGTGACAAACCTGAGGTGGTACTTGTATTATGCAATTAACCCCTTGGTTACAATTTCACATAGTAATCGACACAAGCTAATTTTTGCTTTCGGCAAACCAGAACCATCCGCAGCTATCACCAACTCTTTTCCACGAGTCCCCCATACCAGCCATCCCTCCCCGGATGCCAAATCAAAGTGCGACCAAATAGTTAGTAGACCCGCAATCTGCATACAATTCACATAACTATAAATTCATGTGAAACTGAGCCACTTCTCTCTCCTCCCCAACATGCCCGAGACTTTTATGATGATATCGAAAACAATGGGACACTTCAGTAAACAGGAAGTCAGGGCAGTAGATGCAATCATATCCGTGTCCTCCTGACATTCTCCAGCGACCGCGAATGTAATAATTGGAACTAGCTAACAGGCCGAGCAAACAGACAGCGAGTTTAAAGGTCTGCATGGCAACAAACTAACGTTGTAATAAACTCCCGAACCACCACCCAGACATTCCTACTCCAAATCAGTATTCACTTAACACCCATAACACCACCCTAAAGGGACACGTGCAGCAAGGCGCTACCTCGAACGCTGGTGTGGGGAGCTCAATAGATGTAAGAGAGTTTGAGTACGTCGCAAGAGTTCTCGGGTGACTTTGTCAATGTATTGAACATTGACAAAAATCGCCAGAGGAACAAAGTATTGAATCGGTGCAAAAGCTCCGCTACGCTCCGACCTTCCACCTCACATGTGTCTTCACTTTATGTGTCTGGGCGTGGAGAAAGCTTTCGGGAGTAACAAGGTCAAGGCCAAACATTTCGTGTTCGCTATCTGAAATTAGTACCAGGATGGCGCGTGTCGTAGAGACAAGGGTGCGTCCACGATAGCAAAAAAAAATCTTGTCGTAGGTTGATCTGAATAGCTCGAAAGGCCTGGCATGGAAACGCAAAATGATAGTTACGACAATGCTTCTTCCATATGTTTTCGGAATGGGTGATTATCTGTAGTTAAATTTTTTTCATTTTTGATTTTTCGGTCCAATAAAATTAACGTATATCAAGAAAGACTTTTGCTTTATTTGACTCTTCCAAAATTACGAAGCTTCGATTGTTCCACTGGACAAGGTCGTTCTAAAATTACTTGCATTCATATGCAATGTAAAATCGAGAAGTGAAGTGCTTGCTTCGCTTTAATGTACATTTGTTGTATTTAGAGACTTCCATCGAAATGGTAGAAGTAAGCTTTTACAAAGACATTCACCCTATTTTCACACAGCTATTACAGCAGTTTTACACAGCCATGCTGACACTTCAACAAGCAAATCTATAGGTGTGACCGCTCTTCCTACATAAGTATTGCATCTCAAGGTCATGGTTGGCAGCAGAACTTTTGATGCATTTTCAGTTGTCCTCGTGCGCTGAAAATGTAATTATCGACTTGGGCACTCCCCACTCTTTGAATTCCATTCTTGTCACTTTCACTGTAACACGTATTAAATATGAAGCTTTCTGCATTCATTAATGGAGAAGCCACAAGTTCCAATTGACTGAATTTCAGGATTTTCTGCCCTGTCGCTATCGAGGTGATTAGAAATTATGTGTCCACTGAATACTTCCTGGATGGAAGGAAAGAAGGAACACGATGCGTATTGGGTTGAAATTAATTGGCTCTCCGAAACTAGTATTGCACAATGCAATCAAGATGTATTGAACTTTGCTGTGGTTCAGCTTTCTATAAAGTTCGAATGGAAATCGACACGTGTCAGTCAGGAATGTCAGAGCGATATTAAAGTGATCTGAATTGTATTAGTAGATTTATGATCAAATATGGAACGAAATGATTTCGATATGAGTAAATTATCCCAATTAAGGACTTTGATGATATACATTTTGTATTTGATTTTCTTTCATAAGTTTAATAACTTAAATAAGGGATGTAAGTTTTAGCTCTAATATCTTACATGTGTTGCTGCAAACTTATGTAATAAAATCTACGTCTGTTAGATTCACGAATCAACTGGTTTTCTACTACGTGGACGGTTTGGGCATCGAGCGGACAAGTCACAGTCAGTTTCAGTTCAGCACTCAGACGCAAAGCATCGCAGCGTTATTCTTAGTATTCTGTATAACAGTAAATATTATAATTTGAATTAAATTGTATCGAATGTAACGAACTTTATCATAGCTGCGTTTACAATCAACGACCATACGAGGTTCAACTCGAGGAATAGTAGGACACCGACAAATACAAGGGATTTGACACGAGGTGGTGCAAGCACAAGGGCTATAAAGCGGCAGCACATTCCGCTAGCCTTACGGTATCTAAAGCGGCAGCGCATTCCGTTAGCCTTACGGTAAACTTTTCTACACACAAATATTTCTCATCCATTTCTCATTCCCATACACGCTCCCTTCCCATGATCAAAAAAACATTTGATGCCGAACCCCGGGAATTCAACATGGAAATATTACAGGTACGCGTTTTACATTACTTATTATACACATCTCCTAAAATAAACGGGTGTAAAAATGAATGAAAGTGATTCCGCGATAGATACTGAGGCGTTGGTTAGCCGTCGAAATGCCTTGTTAGAGTCTCTTACGAGAGTCATCTCCAATTTCAAAAAGAATCGCGTGTCTTGTAAGTCATGCAAATATTATGAAAAGCATCTTGAACGAATTTCTTTTATCGCTGTTGAGTTTCGTGAAAATGATAGGAAGCTTGTAATGAGCGGTATTTCGGATAGTCAGGATTATTTCAAAAAACGGTACAAATGACGTGTTCAAAGAGACGTATTTGGAAACGGTTTTTGTGATAGAAGAAGATCGTGATTTAAAATGTCCGCCGTTGCCTCAAACCCAGTCTGACTTAATTGAATCAATATACCTACGTTTGAAGGTAGATATACCGATTGGCCTTGCTTTCGGGATTTGTTTTTCTCTCTCGTTCATAATAATAACGGTTTAAGTGACATCGATAAATTTTAGTATCTAAAAGGTAGTTTGAAAGGCGAGCCATTCGATATGATTAAACACGTTTTAACTACCAACGGGAATTACGACACGGCTTGGTTACTTTTATCAGCCCACTATGAAAACCCTCGTGATCTGCTCAATTCTCAGATGAATTTGTTTTCATCTCAAACTAAGATCGAGAAGGAAGATTCGCATGTAATATGATCGTTTCTAAATATTGCACGTGACTGTAGACAAGCTCTACAAACCTTTGGACTGGATCTGGAAACCATTACGTACGATGTTGCGCTCGATTCCTGGATATCACCACGGCAGTGCGGCGGAGTATAATTGCAGGTAAACGAGTTTGCTTCGATTGCCTTGCTGATGACCACTTGGTTGCGAATTGTTCAAGTAGACGCAATTGCCATTATGGCGCAAGGTACCACACCAGTGGCGGCTCGTGGTTTTGAGACTAAGGGAAGCACAAGCAAAATATATAAGCATATTATATAGATAAGCATACTTATGAAGCGCGTAGTAAACTATACCTTTGAAATACCGTGTAAAAATCAATTAAGTGTTTTAATACTGACCATATTTGCATTAAAAACTAGTGATTGTTCCTACTCACTATGATCAAAAATCTCACAAAAGTTCAAGCTAATTATAGTATTTGAAAGCAAAAAAAAATTACTAATTTCTTTAATTCTTTTTTTAAATTATAAAAAAAGTTAAGTTGAAAACATATTACAGGCTAAATATATGGCGAAAGTTTTTTAATAGCTCGAAGTTGTGGATATAATGCATCTTTTAGCAAATTAAATAGGCAGTGCCACAATAAAAATAAATTTCTCATATAATTTGCAATAAAAGTGCCTAATATAGTTACCTTTTGCAAACTGAGCGAAATTATTGGTCTTGGTTGCTAAAACTCAATAAGATCCTCAATGAAAAAGATTACCGCAGTAAATACTCTATAGCACAATCACCTCAATTTTGGTTTTCCACTTTAAAATCCATATTAAACGGGTAAATATTAGCTTTTCGAAACAGAATCTATTCAATACGCTCTCACTTTAACGAGCTTTATGTTATAATTTACTTTAAAATCTATTCTTTTATCCATGTTTAACCGACCGTATTAATACATACTGACAATACAAAAAATACACGTCGAAAGAATTATAACAGGTGCGTTTTTTGCGAAAAAGGCATAAAAAACGCACCTAATGTATACTAAAAATGCTAAGGAAAGCACTTCAAAAATTCAACATAGAAATAACATAGGCGAACGCAATCATGTGGTCATATCACCCAAAGCACCTGAACCGAGAAACTCATTTTGCGAAAGTAAACCCAAAGCAGATACAAAAAAACCAATCTGGAGAAAATTGCACACCATAGTCTCCATATCAACGTCACAATAACTTGCACCGTACATGCGAACAAAGCATAAAAGGGGAACGACTCGTAAGAAAAGGAGCAGAAGAGAATCTACAAATTCTGTAACGTAGGTCATGATCATGAACATAATAGAGACGCGGATGACTTTCCAGCGTCAACATAGGCGTCCAAAGCAATCAAGTGGTAATTTCACCAAAGCACCAGAACCGAAAAACTACGTCTTTTGGGAAAGCAAACCCAAAGCAGATACGAAAAACCGATCTGGGGAAAATTGCACACGAAAAAATGTAATTCTTACTATTCTATTCCCCACATGAATATCACAATAGCTTGCACCGTACATGTGAACAAAGCAGAAAATGCTTCAATTCGTAAGGGGAACGGCTCGTAAGAAGAGGAGCAGAAGAGAATCTACAGATAAATCATGAGGGCAAACAGGAGACGCGGATACTATTGCAGCGTATTAAGTTCATTCATTAACAAAGGTTTTCGGGTCGTTCAGCGGGTGGATGGGGCAAGGGTTTTTTGAATTTTTGTATCCACCAAGACGCTGTGAACTGAACCAGCGTCCGCGATGCTATTACCCCCGTCCCAGACATGACCAGAAATATTTCCGGAAATATTTCCAGAAACATTTCCAGAAATATTTCCGACAATATTTCTCTCGCCGGCCTACACATGACCGGAAAGTTCATTCATGGTTACCGGCAATCGTAGCTCAAATCAGAGCTGCCGCTTTTGCAGCTGCATATCCCGTCAAAATTAAATAGCAAGACGGTTCAATGTGACCATCTATGATGCTCCATTCTATTTTTGCCATATGTATCACAGCCATACCTAGCTATCATTCTATTCACGGTCCCTCAAAAGCTGCTTTTTCCCACAAAAAATGCAAATTTCATAAAACTTGCACTCAACCGGCAGCTCAGTGCCGAAATTTCGTCACACCCATGTGACTTTCCGAGCCTTTCCGACGATCAGTCAGAAAGTTGAACAGCTGATCGCTTTGCTATGGACTTATTGCGCAGTGGACTTTCCGCGACTTTCCGCTCGACGATGGGAAAGTCTCGGAAAGTCACATGGGTGTGACGTAATTTCGGCACTGAGCTGCCGTTGTGAGCGCAAGTTTTATGAAACTTGCATTATTTTGGTGAAAAGGGAGCTTTTGAAGGGCCGAAAGTAGTATTGTAGCTAGGTATGGCTGTGATACATATGGTAATAATAGAATGGAGCTGCATATATGGTCGCATTGAGCCGTCTTGCTTTTTAATATTGACAAAATATGCAGCTTTAAAAGCGGCAGCTCTGATTTGAGGTTTGAAGCACGCTTACCATGAATGAACTTTCCGGGCAAGTGTAGGACTGACGAGAGATATATTGTTGGAAATATTTCTGGAAATATTTCTGGAAATATTTCCGGAAATATTTCTGGTCAAGTGTGGGAGCGGCCTTAGAGTACGTTGATTGTAAAAATTTTGTGGGCATCATTTAGACAAAGCGTCTAAGTAGATCTATGCGAAAACCACGAGTTTGAGCATTGAAGCAAGATCACTTCAGTGTTCTGTATAGTATATCTCAATGAACTGTATGTTTTGAATTGAATGGCATGTAGTGCCTGTAGTTTATAGTAAAACGTTTCAGTTTTAACTTGGAAGCTCTGTAGTTTGACTGTTACAAAATAAAACCATGTGATTCATAGTAGCGATGGAGTTTTGTCTTTTGTAAGAAAATAAATGTTATTACTTTGACTGTTAAATATTGATTGTAAATCTTTTGGTTGTTTCATATTGATTATTTAATCAATTTTGTGAATGACCAAGGGACGCACTGCTTCCTTTGCGTACATCGACGAGCCGCCCCTGTACCACACGCTACTGCATGATGAACCTTCTCAATCATCTAATGGCAACAAACGCCAAGCTCAGTTCCACTAAGATCGCATATTGCCAGAGTGTTTCGACGCCGAGAGCTCTTATCGGCAGTGCTAATTAAAGTGAGAAGTTCTAATGGAAAACTTATTCGAATGAGAGCCCTCCTTGACAGTGGTAGTGAGGCCTCACTCATTTCTGAACGTGCTGTAATTTTATTAAAGCTACCCACATTACCGGGTATTACTGGCGTAGGTAATAACGTCGCAAAGTCTTGTGAGCAAATAGCTGAGGTTACAGTTCATTCCTATACGAAAGATTACCAGATTGACGTAATGGCATACGCCATCAGAACGCTCACAAGTATTCTTCCTTCACAATCCCTGAGCCATACCAAATGGCCACATATCGAAAATCTGTGCCTGGCTGATCCTCATTTTCATCAACCGGGGCAGATTGATTTACTTCTTGGGGCAGATGTATATGCAGACGTTGTATTTAACAGGCTCGAAAAACGAAAGGGGTTCCCAACAGCGCAGAATACGTTGTTTGGGTGGATTCTGTTGGCATCCATCATTTACGAGCAACAGATCCCAAGGGAAATATTTTCCATGGTCACACGCGTCGAAGTGGAGAGGCTCTTGCGTCGTTTCTGTGGAATCAAAACACTGCAAGAAACACGAGAGCTGAGTTCAGAGGATAAATGGTGCGAACTATTTTACCTCGACACTCTTTCTCATTCAAATGGTCGATATCAGGTTCGATTACCATTTAAAAGCTATACAGATCCGCAGCGGGTACTGGGCAAGTCGCGGGAAGTGGCTATTAGACAATTTGCCCAGCTCGAAAAGAAATTTGCACGTAACGCAGAATATTATATGGAATATTCTAAAGCATTCAACGAATATATAAATGGTAATCAGGAAGAGCTAGTTACTGAATCAGAGAATGATATGACTGCGTATCAAAATGGGCAAATTGATGTAAAATATTGTTACTTACCGCATCATGCGGTATTTAAGAACTCCAGTACTACTAATTAACGTATACTGTTTAACGTTGCAAGAAAGACAACTAACGCTAACTTCTCAAATGATATCTTACACTCCAGCCCTGCCTTGCAGAATGACTTACCATCAATTCTCACCAACTGGCGTTTCTATCAAATTGCGTTCGTCGGACATCTGGAAAGAATGTTTTTACAAACTATAGTGCATAGAGATGATGCGCACTTTCAGAGGGTTATATGGCGATACCACCCGTCTGAGCCCATCAAGGAGATTTTCTTAAAAACCGTTACCTTTGGCACTACATGCGTTCCTTTTCTAGCCATACGTACGATACAGCAATTGGCGGAAGATTTCCAACCGGAATATTCACTGGCCGACCATTTTCTAATGCATCGCATTTACGTCGACGACATCTTTGCGGTCTAAGCCCCAACAGGGTGGTAACGTACAAGATCTGATGGACTCGATTTTTAGTGGTGGCAACCACAATCCATCTCCAGACCCAAACCCTAGCTCTAACTCCAAACAAAAATACAATTCCTGATGCCGAGCCAACGGTGACAAGATGCGAACCTGGTTTGGAATGCGTTCCCCACTACCTCTGCAAGGAGAGTAAGACCATCAAAGATGGTGCCGGATTGATCGATATCCGCTTTGATGGCAACGATGCCCCTCTGCAACAATGTCCCAATTACTTGCAAGTGTGTTCTCATACTGGTGACAAGGTATGTTTGCTGGTTAAGGTTAATGTTTTGAAGGGAGCTTATGTATAATTGAATGTTTTCTAGACCGAGATTCCCATCAAATCTGTCTACCCCACGGCCCACCCGCATGGCTGTGGCTACAGGAATGTTGATGGCGTTTGTTTCAAAATCACAGGCAGCAAAGACAATGAGACACAATATGGTGAATTTCCCTGGATGGTTGCGATAATTAAGAAAGAACGGACGGCAGGCAAGATTTGGATAAAGTACGATTGCGGAAGCTCTCAGGTCCATCCCAGCGTTGTCTTAACAGCTGCACATTGCGTTCAAAACAAGCCTGTTGATACGTTGACGATCCGCGCTGGCAAGTGTGATACTCAGACGAAGAATGAACAGTCGCTCGAGTTGTTTATTACGAACATTACAATGAAGGAGCCTTGCACAATGACTACGCACTCATGTTCCTTCAAAGCCCTGTCGAACTAGCTGAAAATGCACAAACCATATGCCTACCACCCTTGAATTCTTCTTCAACTTCGACTATGAGCGTTGCATTGTTACCGGTTGGGGCAAGCACAGATTCCAGCAGGAAGAAAAGTACCAAGTAATTTTGAAGAAGATTGACCTGCCAGTGGTTCCAAGGGATAGATGTCACGATGCTCTTCGAACTACTCGTTTGGGTTTGAATTGCGCCGTTCTTTCACGTGTGCTGGCCGTGAGATTGAAAAGGATACTTGCAAAGGTGACGGCGGCTCCCCACTTGTATGCCTGATTCAAGGAAGACCTGGGCAATACTATCAGACTGGTATTGTTGCTTTGGGCCATTGGATGCGGGGATGCAATTTCTGGTATATATGCAAGCGTCCCAGTGGCTAGATGAGCAATTGGCGTATATGAAAATCGATGGTAGCTACTTTACAATATGAGTTCATGTAAGATTAGATTAAGGTGGATACCAAAACTTCAGTTTTTCAACTCTATATTGGACTGTGCTAGTAGATTTAAAAGTATTTAAAAGTATTTATGCCTATAAGCTAAAAAATTTTGCATCAAACTCAAAATTATATGAAAAACTTAATTTTCCATCGATTTTTACCACTTCGTACAATCTCTGATGAAAGTACTTCTTCTCGCTCGCTAGAATGTCGTCAATATTTTTACTATTCCTTACATTGTATCGCACACACGAGTATATTACATGCACGTTTTCAACCAACAGAATATTTGATACAAGATTTAAGATAAATATGTCTGGCGTCGAGACAGAGACCCTCGTTTGACAGAGCCAAGTGCATCTACCAGCTACTTGAATCATCTACTTGTGTATTCAGTTGTCTAAGTTACTTTTTTGTTGAAAAACTACTACTTCGTCCTTGTTGACCTAGTTTGAGTTTTTACACTGTCTGGTGGGCATGAATGTTGCCCGTTACATTGTCATATGAACTAAGATGAAGGTGTTTGTGTAGTTTGTGAGGAGAATATCATGGTATTGTAAGTGGTATTTGTTTGGTAAGCCGAAAATACAAATAGAAAATAAAAATCTGTGAGTTTATATGGAATCGGAAAATGAATATCAAACAAATTAATAAATTGCCTGTCAAAAGCTTACCTATTTGTTAACTTAATATTAATAGTATATTCATATAAAGTACCGTAAACAAACATTCAATAAACAAAAAAATACCGTAAAAAAACATTCAAAAAAGTTCCAACTGCTAGTAGGACCACTTATATACATAGGGAGCTTTCGCCCACATTGGGCGCATAGGTGGTACAAAATTACTTATCCCAATTTGATGCCATATTTCGTAAAAGTGAACTATAGGGGATATTTTTTTCATAAAGTTACCTATATTTTCTTCTCAAGTATTTCGAAAGTTAGTCAAATATATAATACATATAAATTTATTAGATAACGATTCGTATGATTTTCGTCCAATAAAGTTCCACATTTCAAGCAACACATTTAATCAGCTCGATTTCTTTTCCAGCTTTAAGCAGGGTCTACCAAAGACATGAATCGAAAGCTTCATACGCAAAAGTACTTATATGGTGTGAGTATTTTCATAACAAAGCTATCTCTCATATTCTTTTTCTGATATTATTTTGGTGAATACATGGAAGAGGATTTTTTGTATTTCAATCTGCTGCGTCGATCAGAATATTTTACGTCAATTCTAACGAATAATGGAAATTTCCATCAACAGTTTCATAGTGCATAACATGTAAAATATAAAACACCTTTTCAAAAACCACTCTCGACCATTCTGATTTATAAAGTGAAGTGAGGTCGATCGTCAAGAATATAAGTGACCATGGATTTAAATGTGATCACAGGTTTCTAGTGTGGAGGATCCCTGATTCGAATTCAGGTTCAGATGAGAGTGCACTAAGCTTTGAGTTCACCTAGCTCTAAATCTAAGTTAAAGTGAGTCGTTGATTGTAAATTTGTGAATGAAATTCTCTGCCAGCTTCAACCCCTAAACTTAACAGGGCTTTTTCTCGGATTACTTTACTTTACCTTACATTACATCTGCTTTTACCTTGCATCAACATGACAACTGATCATGAAAGGAAGCTGATCAGGACACATGCTAGTTAGCTGCACTCTTTAGGTGCAACCTGGCATGCTTTTGTCAACACAAGCTATAATTGAAAGCAACCGCTTTTTTAGAAAAATTATCGATACTTTACAGAAGTGAATTTGACAGTAGCGATCGGAACTAAAATTGATTCAAAACAAACGATATTTTTTTTCGATTTCCCTTGATTTTTATTTGATGACGATAAAAAAAAACTCAATTTTTATATCGTCATTAGTTGAAACCCTTATTACGTGCTGATGCATATGTGGGAAATTTGAGGTTAATGTAATGGTGGAAAGTGATTTAAAAAAAAACACAAAATTAACACGAAACTATCAAATCAAACTTTAAAATGATGGATCAAAGCAAAAATTTCAAACAAATTTGAACCCAGAAGCATGTGCTGTTTAGCATTTCAACCAAACTCCAACGAAGTATTTCAACGAATGGATCAGGATTGCCTTTTTTCTCCAATAGCTGAAGGTGAATGTGTCTCTAAATTGCTATCTATAACACTTTCACTGTTCTATTCTCTGTACTAGAATCACTCTTTGTTTCTGTTGTTAGTGAAATTCTTTTCACAAATTCTGCACCATTTGTTCGTTCCAATTCCTTGCAATTGTATGAAATTTGCAATTTCATAGTACTTTTCCATAACCAATTAGCTTTTTTTGTTCTTGTCCGCAAATAAACTTACCTTAGCGTTGTTTGAAAAATAAAATTTAGATTATAAGGTAAAGCAAATACTAATTAAGGCCCTGATGGTACCCCCAACAATTAAGTAAAACCCCTTTCATTTTCTTTCTGCCCGTTTGTCCATCTTCTGCAGCATTAGCCTTGCATCTAGAATCATCTATCCTAATTTTTCAATCTAGTGATTCATCTATTATTTACAATTTCCGTCCTATTTCTTATCTGCTATTACAGTTACAAGTTTGTGAGCCTTATTTGTAATAGAGTTTCTGCGTCTTTTAACATTTTCTTGTACTTAAACTGCAGGGTTTTATTAAGGGCCATTTTACTGCAACCAACCTTAAAGTGCTCTTAAATCTTTTCAACTCAGTCTTCGATTTTCATCTTCAGGGTGATTAGTTTTTTCGTATTTTAAGCATAATCAGCTAATTTTTAATTGGCTGATGTTAATTTTCAAAATTAATAAATTTTTTTATTTTAATTTTTTATTTTGCCAGCATTACCCAACGCTGTATTTGGAATCGTCTCTCTAACGGACTGGAATGAATTCAATAAATGGCTGCCAAAGATCGACATTTAAAAGAAAATAAATTGGCTTTTAAAATTAGTGCCGAAAAAAATTGACGCAAAAAGATGAAATTATCAGGAATTTCAAGTATAGCCGCTAAATTCAGAGCTCTTTAAAAACATTATTTGGAACTTGATACTTCATAGCATAGTTTGATATGTTCGACTCTGGTTTTCAATATAGTTTTCACGTAAACATGAATTTTGGACTTTAATCGGCTGCCCGCTAAAACCTTTACCCAAAAGTGAGTGGAGAAAAAGGGATGGAAATGTTAGTGCAATTGAATTATTAGAAAGTCCAATCTGAAAGAATGAATGCATGTTAAACTGGTGATTGCTTGCTAGTCCAAATGTTATATTTAAGAGCATGAAATAATTACTGAAGTGTTGATAATTTATGGGATGAATTTTATTTTGGTATTAATTTACAGGCCGTGAGCTTCCAAAAAGAAACAATTTTAAGGAAGATAGGATTATTTCGCGCAACATATTCAACTTGCACTGTGTAAAAAGCATTTCAACCCAAAAAAGGGTCATAAAAAGGTCGTGTAAAAACAAAAGTTAAGAAAATGGAAAACTACCTATTTGCAAAAAGTAATTGGTACAACCTAATAGCCGAATCATAAAGCAGAAAGTTAAAAAGGGTCTTATTTTATCTCAAATAAAACTTAAAATATTTCTTGAGAAAAGATTTTAGGATCCATATAGTGCTATATTATTTAAGGAACTAGGGAGACACGTTATTAGTTCCGTCAAAGAATTTTTTTGTCAGTGAATTTAATCTCGAAAAATGGTTGAATTTTTCCATTTAATTAAGAGTTTAGAATTCCAGAAAAATATGTAAATCACAGATGAAATCAAGGCTATGGTGGACGCGCGAGTTAAATAAGTCTTTTCGCTAATTTGAAAAAAAATAATTTTAAGTGCCTCCGCGACACTTCAAATAAAAATGCCGAGTTTTCCTCTAAACAAAATTTATTTATGTCAATCAAGTTTTCCTTGAATGGTTTAACTTGTCACAATAATAAACTTAATCGATCACACTTATTACTTGGCCTGACACACTTAGAGATCTGAGATTACATGGCGTGGAGGACTATAGTACATGGCGTCGAGGACTATAGTACATGGAGTGAAGGACAATAGTACATGGCGTGGACTTTTCGCCATGTACTATGGCGTGTGGCGCTATATTTTATCACAATCCCGAAACCGGTTATGTGCATGGCGCCAGAAGTTAATAAACTATGGCGTCTGGTGGTATTGTTTTTTTCAGTGCAGAGTTAATTTTCTTCAAGAAATTGTGTGTGTGGTAATTTTATAGTCCGATTATTCAGGTGGTTCGATGTGTCCCGATTAATAGGTTTCACTGTGTAGCCCAAATATAGTTTTTCAAAAAAATATGTAGCCCAAATATAGTTTTTCAAAATAACATGTAGCCCTAAAACATACCGCCAATTCAAATTTTAGATAGCCCAATTGGCGGAAAAGAGTCCAATCTGGCCACAGTGCTACTATCGATGATATTCAACAGTATGGCTGCGAGTTATAATTGGAGTTATCTTACATTATGAAAGAAATAAATTGTCAGCTAGATTCTTGGGTAAGCTAATTCTTTGACTAACCTCTCGGATGTCCTTGGGTTAGATTGCAAATTGAATATAATTATTTTATTACAGTAAAATAGAAGCTCGACTTCAAAATAAAGCACTTACCTCAATTCATCCAAATCCGTCTGACAACTGAAGCCATATTACATGGTTCATGGTACTATGTAATATAGCGTGTGGGACCATAAATACTGCGCCATGCTACATAGGACCAAGCGCTATGTAGATTCTGACATTATGGCGCTGGGAGCTACATTATTGTTTATATAATGCAGCTCGAGATGTATTCTAATTGAAATTTGTCCATTCAGCGTAATGAGAAAGTTGATATGTATTGATTTAGAACGGATGTTTACTTTATTGTTTCTAATAGGATTCGTCCTTAATGAGTTTTCTTGCACGATCTTTGCTTATAGCTATGATTTCAAATATTGCTTAGCTTGCATTGAATGTTTATATGATTCATAATTGGATTTAAGATACTGATTCATAATTGGATTTAAGACTGATGCTTGGTTTTAATGTTGCAATGTTTAGCTTTGTGTTTTTAATGTTTGTTGGATGTCAGATGATATAATAAATTTGATTGAAATTTTATGGTCATGTGGAGACTCTATAGCTCGTGTGGGTACGTCGAAAACTATGTACGGAACTAGTCGCAAAATAGATATTATATATTATGTAAGAATTTTGATTGATTTGCAATAGTATGAGTGCTACTGGAGTGTGCAAATTTGCAATTGTTGAAGAAAAGACAATAGACTTAAGGCGTACATCAAAATGTTGAATGAGAACCTTCAGAAGTATGTTTTTTCTAGGAAAATAGTCGAAAAACATGATAGCTAGCAATTTTCTTTATAACGAGTCAGCTTTTACGTTCCATCCGTGGGTGGACGTTGGGATTTTTCTCATGCAGTGAAAAAAGACATTGGGCGCATATATGAAAGATTTCTTTTTAAATCTGCCATCTGCAGTGAAAAAAGACAATGGGCGCATACATGAAAGATTTCTTTTTAAATCTGCCACCTTATAATGTTTGTAATGTCGTATTTAAGATCTGCTCCTTAGCTGAGTTATGGGTTAGACCCTGAACAGGCGACACAATTTAACGATCATATTGACGTAATAATGATTACCTCTAACGTCTGTCCATGGCTAATGCTCGTTTATAAAGCCATCAATGAGGCTCTCCAAATGATCGTTTGTAGAAGAATGCTCATAAACTCGACCGTGAAGATTCGTCGAGATTACAGTCTCCAATTGCTTATTCCAAGCTTTTCGGATGTGCTCTCTGTAATTCAGTTTCGAGTCAAGAATCGCTCCAGGATACTTCGCAGATTAATGGATATCAACAACTTCGGAGCCGACTATCATGGGTATGACCGTTGGTATGCTTCTTTTCACCATCACGACAATCTCAGTTTTCGTGATCACGACAAGACAGATAATATCATCAGATGATAGAGCAGAAAATATACTAATTTTATAAGACTTGGTCCTCAAGCCACGGACGTTTTGATAGTACAGTTTTAAGGAAAAATTTTTCGCGGAAGTTTGTTGCTCTTTTACAAAAACTCCAGATGATCAGAAGTCACGCTTTAGTAGCTTATTGATGCCAGAAGAAACGGTGATGCAGAAAGAAGCAATAGTTTTTAAGGGAGTAACATAATTATAATATTTTCGGTTTACGGCCACTTTTTCCTTGGTTGTAGAGCTGTTGTAGTCAATCAAAGGATCTCGGTTTTGGCATTGAAAACAAGTTTCTTAAGCTCATCGAGGCCCCCTACCACTGTTTGAATGGCTTTACCAAATTATAAAGAAATTTCGACACTCTTGAAACAAGCAAAATGTGCTGCAGAAAAGGCTGAATACATCATTTAGAACAAAATAATAACCTGAAGGCACAGCATCTGGTAAGTATGGTGGCGAAAATAGCACTTTCTAATCCTACGATTCTATGTAATTATCAACTGGTTGAAAACATGTGGCCTGGAGCCATTTTAAAAACCTAGCTAGCTGTGTCTATTCTCATATCTTAGTGGTTTACACTGCGTAGTTCATTTAAAACACATCAATTATCATCGGCAGACATTACCTGTAATAATTTCAGATGGTGTCAGCAGCTTGTAGCACCTTTCTGAACTCGCATCTTTCACCCAAAACCTTTCTAATCTCATTTAGTGCTGACCATAAATTTGGCGCAATGAATTTTTCACTTTGGATTTGAAACTCTCCTAATATGTTCTTCGGCCATCGTTTGTTACGATCCGATGCAAAAACAGTCTTATTATTGTTGTTTTCAAAGCATTACTTCACAAATAGCTACTGGACGTTTAATATCTAATTTTTATAATCTATGTGGTATCGAATGTGCTTGTTTGTGCAGCAAACATTTTTCTTTAGCATTTAATCTATTTGGCGATTCCGAATGTGCTTGGAATCTTTATCGAGTAATGCCTCCAACTCAGTATATTAAACTATCCTGGCGATTTTTTGTTCAGCGTCAAAACCATCATTTTGAAAAGAACAAAAACATTGTTCGCAAAGGAGTATTTTTACCCTTTTTTCGCTGGCAGACCAAATTTTTCCACAATACTTTTTACTAATGTTCGAAGAAGAACATTAGTATTAAAATCACTTTGGCCAAAAATTCATATTTCTATATGTATATATATATATATATATATATATATATATATATATATATATATATATATATATATATATATATATATATATATATATCATCAAAAAATTTCAGTGAAAAAATCTCAGGAACGCGCCATCCAATTGAACTGAAATTTTCAGGACACATTGGTGTATATGCAAAATAGTGCCAGGTTTCAAAATAGTGCCAGGTTTTCAAAAATCTTTAACTCTTTGGCGCCGGCGGCTATTTTAGTGATATTTTTAATATACCTATTATTCCGTATACAAATAAGTTTTGCAAAAATAAAGTTAACAAAATAAATTTCGAACGTGTTTTACATGTGAATCGGATAATGTTTTGGAATTTTTGAACCCCATGTGTGCACTGGGTGCCTAAAAAGAGAACGGGAAAAATTTATTTCTGTAATAATTGTTTTGGTTTGCTATATTCTTTCTGGAATTATAGTTGTTTTTGCGATAACTTTTGACAGAGCTACTCCATCATTACCAAATTTTCAGGACATATTGATATTACTTAGTTGTAGATTCGTGTAGCTTTTGATGAGCGTGCTGGCAACCCTGAAGCTAGGGCAGGCACTGAAAGTGAAAACCTCCAAATTATCGTCTCTCTTGAAAACATGCCGCTTCTTCAAAAAAAAACCACTCATATGTAAATATTGTGCTTTGTTTACATAGACCAAAAAAAAATTTGATATGGTATAACGGGCACGCCTGGTAACCCTTGCCCAATTTACCTATATTTTTAGCATCAAAAACTTCTGTTCACCGAAACCCACGACCCGATAAGCAGAATTAATTGAAATTTGCAGACTGTATTGGTCTTAAATAGGACCAAGTCTGATAGAAGTAATTTTGAAATGCGGGCGATTCTGTGCCAGTGGTGCCATCTTGAAAAATCACTAAAAAAGATAACTGCTTTCAGCCCTATAAATTCTGATTGAATCGTTCGATTTTGACGAAATTCACACAGTAGCTGGACCTTAATTTAAACCACGTTTGATAGAAATTTGGTTTAAAAATTCGGTTGGAGCAGCCAGCTATGATCATTTTGGTGTCTTAAATTTGAAAAAATAAAAATTTGGAAGTGAAAACATTCAAATCATCGAATATCCTAAAAAGGTCCGTTTCTTACAATAAAACCAATCTGTATACAAATCTTATTCTTTATCTACACGTTCAAAGTAAAACTTTGGAAATTTCATGTCGGGCAAGAACGGTAACCCTCTCCCAGTTAACCTATATTTTTAGCATCAAAAACTTCTGTTCACGGGAATTCACGAACCAATAATCAGATAAAATTGAAATTTACATAATGCATTGGACTTAAGTAGAACCAGGTCTGATAGAAGCGATCTTGAATTGTGGGCAACTCTGTGCCAGTGGAGCCATCTTGAAAAATTACAAAGAAATAAAAACTGCTTTTTTCCCTATGAAATGTGAATTAGTAACCAAATTTTCATGAAATTGACACAGTAGCTGCACCTTACTCTAAACTCTGTTTGATAGAAATTTGGTTGAAAAATTCGATTGGTGCTGCCAGCTATGATAATTTTTGTGTCTTTGGTTTTGAAAATTCTCTCAGGAAAATAAAACTTTTTGCCCTATAACTTCCAGTGCAGTCATGGAATCAATACGAATTTCATAATGGAACCTATTATAAGCATTATTCAGCATTATTCATATCATATTTTGTGTCTTTGGTTTTGAAAATTCTCTCAGGAAAGTAAAACTTTTTGCCCTATAACTTCCAGTGCAGTCATGAAATCAATACGAATTTCATAATGGAACCTATTATAAGCATTATTCAGGCCAAATTTGGTTGAAAAGCCTCGATAGGGTTGCCAGCTATTGTTGGTTTTGTGTTTGTTTGCAATATCTTTATTAAGCAGTTTTATCGTAGAATTTTCAAATGGTAATGATATTGTAGTGACAATAAACAGCAAATATTAAGCTTTCGATTATTTGAAAAAACTCGCTGCAGGTAACCCTATATTTCTTTATACTTCTATAACTTCGAATGTAGTATAACAACGTGAAGCAGATGTGATATATTCTTGGCTTTGATACTGGCGAAAGGTTGCCAGCACGAGTCGGTTGTGCTACTTTTGTATCAATAAATGCTTACAGTTAGTATTCATACCGGAAACATTTACAAGGAAAATAAATAACCGATGTTTCAATTCTCTAAGTTCTGCAAATTTTTCGGATCGCAGCCCCAAACACCAACTTCAGTTACAGTGCTGCAGGCACTGAGCATTTTCTTCATTGATGTTATATGAGATGCTGCTTTCAAAGTTTGGTGAAATAAGCAACTGATAACAAATATAATTAACAAGTGTTTTTCTTTCATAAACTTTGAAACCCATGCCAGTGGTAATATCTGAAACCTTCTACCATATGAGTTATAATGCATTCTTGAGACCAAAGTAAAACGTGGCGTTTGAAACAGTTTGGCCGTAATAAGCAGCTCATATGGTGGATTATGCACTCAAAACCTGCACGATTCTTCTACTGTTCTTCGAACATTAGTGTTTCTAGCGGTTCAGGTGCGCTAGAGTTTTTTTTGTTATTGAACAATATAAACCAAATTTTTCGCAATTCATCTTCTGTCAGAATAAAACACGCCATTATAAACTGTACAAAAGAAATACTTATTTACGACTAGAACAAATGGAATATTCTAAAATTGAGAGCTAACTGTTACGATTGTCAATACAAGTGCTGCCAGGTATAATAATTACAAGTAGCCAAGATAGACACTTCTATTAAAAGGCGGTGTCAGAATTAAGATAAATTTATTTTTATTTCGGAATATTACCAAAAAACTACTTGTAATGTTTCATAGCTTATTTAAAGTTCAACTGGAAATTCTTCAAATTATATGTACTTGTTAATAAATCTAGGCAGTAAAAGTAATATTATCTTCTCAGATAGAAACTAGTTCCCACAAATTACCTTATCTCATAAACATTAAATACTGCTTATGCTGTTGATGCAAAATCTCATTAAAATCCTGTCAAATTTTCAACTATTTTCTAATTTTTCCAATATTTCAACCCACCACAAAATCTCTTTCGTTTTAATTTCTACATAGAAAATATGTATACTCATACGTATGGGTCAGTCATCCGGAAAATATGATAAAGTTTTGAGCTTAACATGATAAGCCACAATCGTTTGTTAAGCTATGACTAGTTTCGATGATAGTTTACCAGAGCTGCCAATGATAAATCAATCTTTATTGGCCATCATAACATTTTTAAGGACTCAATGGATAATTCGATTTTGAAGTTAAAGCAACATGCAAGCTAGAAAATATTAGCATTGCATGGCAAGTGTGTTCTTTTTCAATAGCTTTAATCCGTGAAAACATAATTTACACTACTACGGTAATCCTTTTATAAATTTCCCCGGCATGCGAAACCAAGTCATTCGAGCGATATTAATTTCTAAAAGTCGAATGTGCTGACGGAAGTTTTGCCAGTTCAGCACCAGTTGATGTTCACTTTCAAAAGACTTTGATGTTGACTCTCCTGGCTGGATAAAAACGAAAAACGATAAACTTTTCACTAACTGAAATGTTTTGGGAACGATTTTTCGACTAAAGAAAAAAAGGAAAATTCAAGTACTTGTATGATATGGAAAGAGAATGTAGTTTTTCATGTTTGGTAAAGTTTCCCACGATTGTGAATCCATTAAGGCGTGCAAATTATCAAGTAAACACCAAAGACACAGGTAAAAAGTCCATCATATTATGACTCGAAAGTTATGTAAAAGCACAAAGCACCAGAGATCTAATGTAGTTCTGAAAAACAAAGAGAGAAAATTCAAACGATGAATAAACATCAATTTTCATTTCTTTTCATATAAATATTATGAAAAGATGCTAATCAAAACAAGCACTTTCACAGTATTCTTTAACGGTTTCATACCAACCTGCATGTATACGTGCATAACAAGAATGCAAAACGTGGAGTCCATTGTAACTCGAAGAACTCCTTTGATCCAGGAAGACTCCCACAAAAAAAGTATCCTTGCCTGACTATTCTATTGCGTATGATGTAGGACATTTTTATTGTATAAGATGCGGTAATATGCACTTTAATAAATGTATTTCGAGAAGCTTCAATCGTTTTGGATTAGAGCTTTGTAGTAGAAAATAATCTTCTCCGAAGAAGGATTCGATCAATGAAAATCCCAACCACAATCTTGAATTGTACTGAAGGATTATTTCCAGTTTTCTTTGCTACCTCACGTGCAGTTGCAATTGATTGTAAAAGAGATGATAACTGATCTAATTGGTGGACAACTCTGAAAACCATTTTCAATAATTACATTAGTGCATTAAATCCGATTACTACTTTCCATCAGAGAATTCAATTTAGTTTTAACAAATGGCCTCCTATATGGATCTATCTGTATTTGTGTCTTATATCAGATCATATGGCTCTAGAAATGATTTGCCCATTCTCATGTATACTGAAAAACTTTTATTACTTGATCCCACCCTTAATTTTTTTTTCAAATACAAAAACTAATGTTCATTCTACATTTCAAACACTACTTTACCCATTTACAGAACTTCATGATTTTCATGTTATCCACTCAATATCCATTCCAAGTTGAATCGTTTCCGCCCATAATCAGTTATTCAACTGTTTGTCGACAAGTGTTTTAGCTACACTGGACGCTATTCACACAAAAAAGAGCGAAAAAAGATTTCAATTGAAATTTATTAGGGCAATCTCATCAGACTTTCTCTAACTTGAGTTTTTGCTGCAAACAAACGCGAAATCGGGATGAGAAGCTTGTTAGTAAGTTCAATTGGAATTTCTGAATTGCCGTATGCCTTTTATTCGAAGGAAGTAGAAACATAGAATGTTATACATATTTTCATAATTCATATTCAATTTTATAGTTTGAGTTTTTCTATTATATCTTTCTGACTTTTATTCTATTCATTATGTTAATAACGTGCCAACTTTTCTCATTTTCGAACTGCATTCAGGTTAAATCAAGAAGATTTCGGTGTATTTTTTTAAGTAGAGACTGGGCGTGACTATTATTCTTTGAATTCGGAAAATATGGCTTTGAAGAAATAAAGAATTTTTTGGTGATAATATTGAACAGATGCGGTAAATACTTATGAGTCACATGTAAAATTACAGTTGGTTAAAGGAAGGAGCTTGTCCAAACTTCAAAAATTTCAGTTCATTCGATTGGGTTCTCAGATGAAAATAGATAGTTTGAGTTTCGACAATATTTTGGGTCATTTTGGGTCATAAATTCCACGGTTCTATTCGAATTAGAGCGTTCATTTTTTTTTACTTCCAACCAATAATTCAAAAAGAGTTTTATCCGAATCAGGATTCTAATGAGTTCAAGTCAGGGATGAATGTGGGATGAAAAACCAGGTATGAAAATCGCATACATGTTTTAGCATGAACCACGCTTCAATATTCGATGAAAAAATGGATAGTTTTTATGATTTCTATTAATATTTTCTTTACGGGGTGTAATGTTGGGTCGCCTCCTCGCGGTGCACCCCGGGTAACGCCAAATGGCCCAACAACAACCGGTACGACTCGGCTTTTCTCATGGCTTTACGATTTGATTGATGATTGGAATTTCTGGCAATGGCAGTAAGGATGTTTTATGGCATGACCTGGCTTAGCTTAATGGTTCAAGGCACGACCGATGATTAGCGAAAAATGTATGTGGGCTGGCGGTTATGGCATTCTGGACCTAGTCGATTTATGCGATTTATCCCTGCTTTGCATAGATTACCGCGAGGTCATTAAGGCGACTGCACATCCGGGTGGAGATAGCGGCTCTGAGTTGGGACCCAACAAAACTGAACATATTACATAAACAAAATAACACAAAAGACAAGACAGACGGACAACAGAACATGGGGACGACAGTGGCGACGCAGGGCGAAGGAGGCGCCGCCATCGACCGTTTTGCGTTTGCGAGGAGGCCAAGGGTCCAGAGGACCCCCCCTCCGACGCACAATACAACGCAAATAGAGGGATTGATTGGTTCCGGATGCTGAGTAGAGGCGCAGGAACCTCAAAATGCTGAATCCGCTCGCAGTGATCTGGAGACCCCGAAAAGTCATCCACGGGAGAGCACCGAAACAAGAGCTCCAGAAGAAAATATGCCACTTGCACGTGTGTCCCCTAGGAGGGAGTACATAAAGCGTGAGCGAGTGGCTGAGGAGGATATGTTGAAGAAGTGTCAACATATCCTACAAAAAATGCTCCAAGCCGCCAACGTGCAGAGAAATATTTCAAAGCACGTCAAGGACGGTATGTTGGAGCTGGAGGAGGCCTTTGAGGTCATTTTCACCTGCCGAACGAACTGGCAGAAGGCAGAGGTAGATTACCAGCGGGTCTTGGAGGAAAAGATCGCTGAGTCAACCACTGTTACAGGGGTCCCGGGGGTAGATCAGCCACGGCAGAATAAGCGCGTGGCTGAATCTAGCCCTGAAGATATTCAGGAAGTCCGGGTGAGGAAGGAGGTGCCAGTTTCGGACCTCAGGAAGTGGGTGACGGTTACCCACAAGAAGAAAAAGGGAAGCGTCGCAAAAACACCAGTGACCCCCGCTGGGACGGAAAAGGCCCAAAAAGAGTATAAACCACAGGGCAATAAGAAAGTAGTGGTGAAGAAAAAAAAGAAGAATGGCAGGCAAAGACAGCGAGGGAAAAAAATAGACGCTGTCATAGTAAAACCGGCTCCGGGAAGGACCTACGCGGAGGTCCTAAGGGCCATCCGCCAAGGTGTTTCCCCGGATGAAACTGGTACGCTACTAAAGCGTATCAGAAAGACAGCAGAAGGAGGGGTCCTTTTGGAGATCGCGCGCTGTGATGACCGCGCGAAATTGCAGGATTCGATCCGGGCCGCCGTAGATGGCCAGGGGGACGTGAAGCTTGTGACTCCTAGAGTCAAGATCGAGCTTCTCGACCTCGATTGCCTCACAGTCAGTGAAGAAGTGACATCCTCCATCAACCGCGAGGCTGGAGAGGAAGGAGCCGGCGAGGTGAAAACCAAACTCTTCCCTCCTAACACAAGGGAGCAGAGGAGAGCCGTGGTGGAGCTGGATGAGGCACCAGCATCCAAAATCCTCATGTCTGGTCGAGTCCGGGTAGGAATGATAAGTGCCCGAGTGCGAAGGTGGGCTGAGGTGACACGCTGCTACCGGTGCCTAGGCTACGACCACACAAGGCGTAGCTGCAAGGGTCCGGACCGGAGCACCAGCTGCTGGAAGTGTGGACAGGTTGGGCACCGGGCAGCAGACTGCTCTGCGCAGGCTCAGTGCATATTATGCACTGAGAAACATGGCGTGAATGACGCCAAGCATCTGATGGGATCGAGTACGTGTCGAGTTTTCAGAGACGCACTCGATGCCAAGAAAAAGCAGGGTAGGACATGAGAGTCCTTCAAGGCAACCTGCAGGGCTGCAGAGCTGCGGACGACCTCCTCACGCAACTAGTCCGCGAACATAAGGCTCAGATCATATTGATCAGCGAGCCTTATATGGGGAGGAACTCGTCCGCTTGGCTAGCAGATGCTACGGGGTACGCGGCGATCTGGATCGCTGACGGGCAGAGGGCCCGCATCGGCGCCCGCGGCTCAGGCAACGGTCACGTGTGGGTGACATACGGAGAGATCACCTTTGTGAGCTGCTACCTGTCTCCGAATGACTCAATGCAGGAATTCGGAGTCAAACTTAGCTCACTAGAAGACACTCTCCGCGGCATCGCTGGCAATGTCATCGTAGGGGGTGACTTTAATGCAAGGGCATTGGAGTGGGGTATGCCTACCGAAAACACTCGCGGACGGCGCATAGTCGAGATGGCATCAAGGTTGGATTTGTTGGTGTTGAATACGGGTTCGACGCCAACATTCCGAAGGCCCGGTTTTGGCGAATCCATTCCCGATGTCTCCATGGCATCGGAGAGACTTGCGGCACTCGTCAGCGATTGGAGGGTGATGGAAGATTACACTGCAAGCCTCTAACATCTGGGTCCCCAGTGACCTGAGCAGCAGCAGAGGCCGCTGCTGACAGAACCATGGGGTGGATTCGCAGGGCGTGTGAGGCTTCAATGCCCAAACGGAAACCCTTTCGTAGGAGGCAACATGCGTACTGGTGGAACGATGAAATCGCCGAACTGCGACGCATCGCTTTGGCGTGCAGGCGCAGGGCACAGCGAGCCAGAAATAGGCCGGGAGTGGCAGAGCTATCTGCTGCTCACATTGCAGCAAAGAGAGAGCTGACCAAGGCCATCACAAGGAGTAAACGTGCCAAATGGCAGGCTCTTTGTGAGGAGGTCAATTCAGACCCGTGGAGAGATGGCTACAAATTGGTCACTCGCAGACTTGGCTGTATGCGATCTAGCACTCTCATGGACGCGATATCCATGAAGCATATCGTTGGTTCGCTGTTCTTGGTGCACCCGCCAAGGATTGATGGGCCCATATTCGTTAACCAGGCGGATGTTCCTCTTTTTACGGACGAGGAGCTGAACAGTGCGGTGTCCAGGATGAAGAACCGGAAGGTCCCAGGGCCTGACGGAGTGCCGGTCGAGGCACTTAAAGTCGTGGTGGAGAGTCAACCGCGTCTATTATTGGATTTGTATAATTCATGTTTAGTCGCGGGGGTCTTCCCGTTGCGGTGGAAAGTGGCTCGACTAGTACTGGTAGACAAGGGGAAGGGTAACCTGGGCTGCCCATCGGCATACCGCCCGCTGTGCATGCTGGACACTGCTGGGAAGCTTCTCGAAGGGTTACTAAAGCCGAGATTGCTGTCAGCTGTGAGATCAGCCGGTGATCTTTCTTGCAGGCAGCACGGCTTCCGGAGGGGTCATTCAACAATCGATGCCATCTCAGAGGTTGTTGGGGCTGTAGCAAGAGCGGAAGAGGCATGTTACCGGGCCAGACCGGTCGTCTTGCTGGTAACGCTTGACGTGCAAAACGCCTTCAACTCGGCGAGGTGGACGGACATCCTTCGGGCCCTTGAAGGGAGGTTCCGTATTCCTGGCTACTTGCTGGCCATGATGCGGGACTACCTCAGGGACCGATGGTTGCTCTATGACACTGAGGACGGAGTCAGAAGGGGGCCTGTCACCTCAGGTGCGGCACAGGGGTCAATCTTAGGACCTGACCTCTGGAACATCATGTACGATGATCTGCTGCGCCTGGAAATGCCTGCGGATGTGTTCCTGGTAGGTTACGCTGATGACTTCGCAGCTGTAATCACTTCTAGATCTGCGAATTTCGCTCAACTTAGACTTAACCAAGTTATAAGAAGGGTGGATCGGTGGATGACTGAGCACGGCCTCCAGCTGGCAGTCTCAAAGACAGAGATTGTCATGCTGACGAAGCGGAGGATACCAACTGTCATACCCATGACGGTTGGCTCCGTCGGGGTCCAGACCAGCAAGTCGGTCAGGTATCTGGGAGTGACACTGGACACCAAGCTGACGTGGCTTTGACGCACGCGCGTACACTGACCCTCCAACTTTGGCAACAACGCTGGAGTGAAAGTGATAAAGGACGCTGGACGGCTAAGCTAATTGGTCTTATTGAGCCTTGGCTTAGCCGGAGCCACGAAGAGGTAAACTTTTACCTTTGTCAATTCTTGACAGGGCACGGTTACTTCAGGAAATACCTGAACAGAATGGGTAAGGTGGTCACACCGTACTGCCGGTACTGTGTGACTGAGCTCGATGATGCTCAGCACACATTCTTTATGTGCAGTCGCTTCGTAAGTTTGAGGCGCACCATTGAGTCCACGATCGGCCTGGTAGCACCTGGTAGCACCTGGCGCGCAGTCTCAACGTACGTTGAGAAAGTGCTGCGTATAAAGCGGGAGGAGGGTTGCCTTACTGACCCATAAGCTGTAGTAGTTCTTGAAGTCCGTGGTTACCAATGGGTGAGTCAGCACGACCGGGTCGAAGCAGTGCTTAGGCGGGTCCCGCCTCGGAACTTCGTGGGCTTGTAGATGGTCTTTTTTTTTAGTGAGTCAAACCTCACATACCCCGTGGTGATAATTTACCCGGGGATCTGGTATGCAGATTTTTTTTGCCATCTACACTAGGAAAAAAAAAAAATATTTTCTTTACACATATGAGAGGTCAGTAGCTTAGCTCGCTAACGCGTCAGTCCGAAGCAGCAATCTACTGCTCGCGGGTTCGAATTCCACCGGGTTGTCTTAACAGCCGGTGACTGGACATAATACCAGCGCTCCATTTAGTTTCACAGACAGATATAAGAGAGAATGGATTAGAAATCGACCGAGAGAAATGTGACAATTTTCGACTTTTTGCTTACTGGTGTGAGAATGAGGTACTGGTGTGTACCCTACACAGTTCATTTGATAACGCTCATGTAAAAACCACGAGAGATCGCCATTTTGAACGTCGTTTGACATTTCTTTCCCCGAACCGGCGAGTGGAGATTAAAATGCTTTTTGTTAATGAAATCCATAATGATTTCACACAAAAACTATACGAAATTGTGGCCAAAGGTTTAGTTTACTTACCCGAAATACGATATCACCTGCGAAGCACTTTGGTAGCTACTTTTGCAGCCTGGAACGCGGCACTTCATTATCGCACTATTTCATAATTTTTGACCGCTAATTTATTCGCGAAATCGACAAAAATTTTCAAATTTTATTTAACAAATTTTGACTGAAAGTCAATGTTTTCAGTCCCCGACACAAATCAAACTGACATTGACGTTTCTTTCTGTGCTGCCCGTTGCACGCTTTTACACCAATCTGGTGTTCACAGCATTAAGACACAGCATTAAGGCTTTTCGTTTGTGAGTGCGGTAGAAAGGGGCGCACTGAGCGGAATTTTTGTGAGAGAGCAATTTTGTGCGTTTATTACATAAGGCACACTCGGTTATGGATACACGGATAGCCATTTCGTATCCATATTCTTTCATATCTGTGGTGTCACAGTATAGCTTTATGTGATGACTTAGGGTGCGGACAAGTCGGAGCGACGAGAGCGTGGAGTCGAGTAGTGCGCCGAAATGGTTCATATATTTGGTCGCTGCTTTGGCATGGAAATATATGAACCGTTTCGGCGCACTGCTGGACTCGACGCTCTCATCGCTCCGACTTGTCTGTGCCCTAAGGCATAAATAACACTAGCGCTTCAGAAAAAAAAATGTGGCACTTAACAGAAATTATTAATGGAATAATTCATACCGGCTTCTCTCTCTCCCATGTGTGTCTGCAAAAAAAAAAACTTATTGTAAGTAAAATATTTATCTGAGGTTTTCACTCCCTTCAAAGTAGGCCACGCTGTTTAAATGCAGGGAGGCAGAGTTTTTGCGTGCCAACGACATGCAATGTTCTCAAGCGGTCCTCAATCGAAGGCCAATGACAAACACGACGGTTCCAGCGAACCGTTTCGCGAGAGGAAAACCAAGTCGGTTTAGCCGTGCGTTCATTTAAAATTGTGATGACACACACCACGGTTTGGACGCCTCTCGGTTTTAGTGCAAAACTAAACCGACTTGGTTTTCCTCTCGGGAAACGCTTCGCTGCTCGCCGCTTCGCTGCTTCGCCGCTCATTGGCCTAAGTAGTAACCGCGCCCACCATTGCTTAACTTCGGCAATCGTAGGAGAACCGATTGATGCTAGATTTATGGAAACATTTCTTTTAAACTATGCCAAATTTTACTCAGGGCAAGTTCAATTTCAGTTCTTTGAAATGAAGAAATTCTTTTCTTTGGATTGAGTAAATATTTATGTGGCGCAGAGTCATTACCAATTTTCTTTGATAATATGTTCATTTTTCCTCAAAATATTGAAGTATTTTTCTGAGTGCACCACTACCCGCTTCATGTTTTTGGATTTAAGTTCGCAGATACTTGATTTTGATTTTGATTGATAAGATTGATAAAATAGATTGATAATTTTGATTTTGATTGATAAGTCTTCTTTGTCGTATGTTCGTTTATGGGCAGCTCTATTACCTTATATCATTCCTGATCTTCACTATCCTCTTCTTGCTATAGAGCTTTCCTTCACTTCTTTTCCCACCAATAAAAATACATTTGCGTTATAATTTCGCTAAAGCGGACTTCACTTCCTTGTTCAATGAAACTAATACTTTAAGGTTAGCTTTTTTCAGAGGTCAAAATGTGGATGATGGTCTGCATGTCTTCTATCTTATTTCCTGTCACACTCCCACTTTGCGCGTTAGAAGAGGTATTGATCCTCTTTGGCTAACTGTTGACATGAAACGTGTTCTTAAAACCAAAAAGGCAGCGTGTCGTATATTTGGAAGCTCTGGCTTAGAAGTTGATCTTCTAAGTTACAACAGAGCAACAGAAACGCTTCCGGTCCTTTATCCGTTCCCTTAAAACATTTCACTTATCACTTCTGTGATGCATCGAAATGATTTGTGTGCTTCCTTGTCACAAAAAATATGTGAGTAATGAAATATTTTTTCTGCTACCTCTCAGCTAGTTACACATGTGCCGGGAAGTGATCTTAATAAAAATCATATTACACACATTTCTGCATATGACACCCCAATCCGCGACGTGACCGTAAATTCACAACGATAGACGCAACGTCAGACGCAAAGTCAGCATTTACCTCACCTTGATTATTGTTCAAAGCCAATAAAAGCAGGTCAGTGATTCGCCTCCCTCTCTCAGCCATTGGCTAAACAGTGTCACGGCAGTACGTAAGCAAACAACAATTAATGATTTCCAACTACAAGTGGTCACATCAGTCAATTATGCACTGTGAGCTGGTGTCTGATGAGAATCAGTGCATACTTTCGAAACCACTTCGTCAAATAAAAATTTTCAATATAAAAACATTTTTTTTAATTTTTATCATCCAGCGAAAACAATTCCAATTTGATTCTGCTTTCGGAGGCTTATTCCGCAAAACAATCGAGTTTCCCGTATCAATTATTGATATTATTTGATAAACTTTAGAGACGATATACGTTGTCTATGCTGATTTGTAGACAAGAAGGGAACCATGATCACAATTCAATAACCTTGACAAATAAAGTATGTGGTATAATTGAATTCGATGTGTTTTTTTTCGGCCAATAATCGTGTAACACTGAAACTAGCTTAGTTCATTTTTCTCTGCCAATATTTCCTCTTTGATTTGACGAGCCCGTTAGATTGCTTGCTAACCTAGACAGAAGCACCAGCTGTGGTCACCCAATATCTTTGCAAAATAACTGTTCTTTTTAACCTTAGTATTTCTTCCGGTACGTTTCCTTCTTCCTGGAAATTCGGAAATATTTTTCCCATCCCTAAAGTCGGAAATTCACCTCATATCACTTCTATCTTGCTTCAATAAAATAATTGAACCTTTTCTCGCTTCTGAGCAACATGTTTTCGTTAAAGTTAGGTCAACAGTTTCTAGCTTACTTTCGTCCAGTAATACTGTTGCGTCCACCATCGATCAGCAAAACCAAGTGAATGTATTATATACAGACTTTGTCAAGGCGTTTGACTCTGTGAACCATGACACCCTCCTCTCAAAACTCAATGGTTTCAATATTTCAAGTCAACTACGTTGCTGGTTTTCCTTATAACTTAGTGATCGAGCTTGTTTTGTTACGGTTCACTCTTGTTCTTCTTTCCCTTCTTACCTACTTCTGGTGTTCCACAAGGCTCGATTCTTGGTCCTCTGCTTTTCCTTCTGTTTGTAAATGATCTTCCTTTCCTCTTTGATTCCTCGTGTCTTGTGTACGCTGACGATCTGAAAATATTCAGGTTGATTGGGTCAGAGGATGGCTGCTCCCAGCAGCAGGATGACTTATCTGCTGTGGGCTACTGGTGCTCAACTAACAATTTATTACTATTTTATTAATTAAAATATTACAATTCTAGGTTCAATAAAGTAATAAGAAAAAACTATGATTGGAAGATTGCAACAAAAACATTCATTCATATATGTATTTTGCTGACAATAATCCAAAGTTCAATAATTCAATAAAAATGTTGACCCAATGGTTACAATAACAAATAATGATAGAGATTAATGAGCTTTACATGAATGAAAAGAGTATTGAGAATGGGAGTTCTGGTTATTATTAAGATTGATGAGAGTAATTTGTTCCGATCGGAACATGCTGGGACCGGCCAAATTAGAGTTGTTTTTGTTAAGATTGTTGGGAATAATTAGTTCCGGTCGGAACAATATCAGTAAAGTATCGGCTCGTGAAGTCTGGTGGGTAGAGCACTGGTTTCTAGTGTGTGGGGTCTCTGGTTCGAAACTAGGTTCGAAAGAGATTTCGCGCACCGAGCTTTCAGCACAACTAGCTCTGAGTCATAGACATATCTGAGTTGTGAGTCGTGGAACTAATCACTCTTTACTCGTATTTACATTGTTGTAAATTTGTGAATTAGGCTCTCAACGAGCTTCAATCTCTAGACCAGTATAAGGGCTGTTGTGTGATTACTGGCTCATTTCACGTGAAGAAAAAATAAAAGAAAAAAAAGTTGAGGCCCTGAATTTCGTTCAAATTGTGCATAATTGTACTTCTAGAGAATATGAACGTGGGTACGAAATTTTTCTTTTCTATGAGGTTTAGTTGCGGAGCTATGGGCTTTTGAATAGTTGACAAAATTGATGAAAGGTTTTTTTGGAAGCCTATTCTTAGATTCAAAAAAATCTGAAAAACATTATTTACAATTATTGGAATAGGAAATTAACTGTTGTTTTTAATTTTGAAATTAAATTTAAATAATTAGATAAAACCGGATGCAAACACTTCAACTCGTTATTTGATTCATTTGGACCAGATTAATTTTGTTTATTTTTACATCAGAACAAAGTTTAAAGTGTACTTATTTTATGATAAAAGTTTTAGAATGGGATGGCTAATAGTTTAGGAGGTAGGTGAATTTCAATACGTACGAGTCATATGAGACGTAGTATCGAGAGCTTGCTTGGGACAACTCATGAGTGACTTTTAATTTACATAGAGAAAACAAAATATTAAAAATTGGTAATATTAATTTACTAAATGTAAAAAATAATACTTGTTTGCGGCAAAATGAATTTATTTCACAATTTTTACAATTTTACTCTCGTTTCTTAAATTAGCTCTTTTTTTAACTACTGGAGGTGTTTCTATGACCAATTTTTTCCTGCAGCTTCGGCATAAATTGTTTTCTGCTTATATTTTTGGATTTTTTCTTAGGTCTGTAACCTTCCGATGAAATTTCAAAACGGATGTATTGAAACATCGATAGCCGCACGGAGACATAATACACATAATTAAGACTCTTTAACATATCAACGAAACTTGTAACTGCAAGCGCTGAACAATAACTCGAAAAATAACGGAAAATTCGAAATGGCTTGGCGTCATATATATTATATAGGCGTCATATGTTTTGATTCAGTTTTTATGAGAAAATAAAACCTTTTTTTATGTAAGAGATGGCTGCTACTAACCACATTTTGATATACATTTTTGTTTTCAGCCAACTAGTTGTCCCAAGCAAGCTCTCGGTACCACGCTTTATGCGACTTTTATGTATTGAAATGCACCTACCTACTTCACCACTGGCCATCCCATTCTAAAACTTTCATCATAAAATAAGTACACTTTAAGCTTTGTTTTGTTTATTTTCAAATAACGGGTCAAAGTGTTTACTTCCGGTTTTACACAGGAAAAAAAATTTGTTTTTCAAATGTAATTTCAAAATTAAAAAGAACAGTTAGTTTCCTATACCAATCATTATATTTAATGATTTTCAGATTTTTTTTCGAATCTCAGAATCGGCTTCCAAAAACACCTTTCATCAATTTTGTCAATTATTCAAAAGCCCATAGCTCGGCAACTAAACCTCATAGAAAATAAAAATTGCGTACCTAGAAGTACCATCATGCACATTTTGAACGAAATTCTGAGCCTCGACTTTTTTTCGCTGTCCGCTTCACGTGTAATGCCCCTACTTTATGTTTAACGTATCAGAAAACACATTTGCATCACAACCTTTTGTAAGCGATTCGGCGATGTCGTTATAAGTTTCCTGCATCTCTTCACAGGTAGGAATGCCTATGCATCTTTTTGCGCTTCGAACAGTTGGTCCATATTTGCGAAATTACTTACTGTTATGCCACAAGTGCTCGATTGTTAAAAAATCGTATCCAATTTTATTACTGAACAGCTGGGTAAACGAAACATTTGCAGTAGACAATTTAACTGTAAAAACGGAATGATAGAGAGCTTTTCAAAAAAGAATCTCGATGTCTAGTTTTGAGCTGAACACCACCGAGAAGATAGCTAAGACCTAGGCTAAGTTTAGGTCTAAGTAGGCTAAACTAATTGTATTTAGACTTAAGCTAGATTCAGTTTAGTAAATTAAGTTAGTATTTAAGTATTATATAGCTAAGTCAACCCCAGGTATTGTACTACCTGGGTAAAATTTAATAAGTGTTAACCGAAAAATAAATGAATGACAAAAAAATAAAAATAAAAATCCAATAAGAGCCAGTAGGCCAAAATAGGATAGCCGCTAAGTATAAGTTATTTTATGTTAAAAACCGCTTTAGTTAAGTTTAGCTGATTACCACTTAGTCATAAAAGCCCGTGAATATAGTTCAGATGGGGATTATTGATATAAATCATTGCCATAAAATGTGCTTATAAATTTAAAGTCAATGGAATCTAGAAGGGTGATAGGAAGGAGGTGGTTATCATTTTCTTCTAATAGAGATACTTTTATGAATATTTGGGTGTTTCTTTCTGCTCATGTTCCTCGGAAATGCGCTTTGTCGAATCTCGGCTCGTTCCTGTTTAGTCAGATCATGCCTTTAGTCCTTTGCATATTCATCCCCACTACCTAGCGTTCCAGCAAACCCAGCGTTGAATTTTGAACTGTGATCACATACGAAGAAAGAAAGTATGCCGCAGTACCAGCTGTAGCAATCAGAAATATCGACGCGCACTGTAATTTGTGCATCAAGAAAAACATTTGTAAGGCCAGAATCAATGATATATATTGAATGGTCAGAATCACGAAATTCTTTAAAACAAGATATCGTTTGGTCTTGTTGGCCTTCATATTGAACGAAAGCCCGGGAAGACAATACCATCAGAGGCCATGGCCCCAACACCATATCTGATATCTGCCCAATCAGCTTCCGGAATGGTGGCAAATTTTCCCGTCTTTTTTTTCATTTAAGATTTTTCTTTTATTTTCAGCTTCTCTTTTTGCTAGCATACGTTATTTGTCACATCTCGGCTGCCTTTGGCTTACCAGCCCATGCCTGAAAGCTGCTTTTTTTTTTGTTACTAACTATCGAATTCGTCGTCGACAATCAAACATATATATGTAAATGTATAAATACACATATATATCCGATTTCGTGACACACTTCTTCAGCTCAGCAAACTAGAATTTACTGAACTGAAGAATATTTCACCATTTCAACATACTCATGCATGAATGCTGAAAGAGGGCTCTGTTGAGAAAAGAATATATATATATGCATGCACTTTATTATCCACCACCAACTGTAAAGTATTTCCTACTAACTATAGACAAAAAATGGGGTTAGTTTGAATTCCGCTGTTAGTAATAAATTGACCATTCCCGAGTAGGGAATGAAGGATCTGTGGAAGGGTCCGAACCACACTCTCATCGCAATTTTTTCTTTCTTTACAAAATGAGGATACATTAGGAGTGGCATAAATGGCTAATTAGTTGTGGTATGGTCGTTAGTTTCTCACTTGTATTCACCAACACCCATAACAAAGTATTTCATATTGCATGCAATCGAATAATTTCATTTGTCACAAACTTTCCCCTCAGGCAGCGTCAAGCACTGGTATGAGAGAGGACAAGAATTCACAAATCAAACTATTCTTTGTAAAACTGTTTTAATTGAATTTTCTGCTATTTCAATTTGATTTTTTATGGTGTGAAAAGGAAATAAATACTAGCATGTATTGGTTAGAATTAATATATAAATAAGAGAAGAACTAAAGTTAGATAATAAAATAAAGAAAAATATTTACATTCGCTTTTAAAATAGGTTTACAACATACTGCTTCAGCTTCCTTTTAGTAACGAAATACGAAAGGTTGTTTTTTAAATCATCAGGCATATCATTATACAACAATATAGCGGAAAGAATCGGGTCATTACGGGCTCTATTGGTTCTGACTGAAGGAAATCTATAAGAATTCGCGGATCTTGTTTCATAGTTATGTATTTCTCTGGTCGTTGTCAGAGAAATAGAAGATTTATTCTTTCCGTGGACAATTTTCCATATTGTTATTAGCTTTTGAAATGCTAATAGTTGAAAAAAAGTCATCTTCCCAGTTATGAAATGTAGCTGATTAGTGGGTGTGCGTGGACTCAGATTGTGAACTGCTTTAATTGCCTTATTTAGAGTTCTGCTCAGGATGGCCAGGTTTGTTGAAGAAGATTGGCTCCAGTTAAGCATGGCATAACTAATATATGGAATTATAAAAGCATAATAAATCATGTTTTTTAAAACAGTGTTCAAGTAGCATCGTCTTCTTAAGAAACCTACAATGGGACAAATCTTGGCTCTGATTTTTCTAATTTGATCTGACCATGACAATTTGTCATCAATTATTATTCCTAAATATTTAGTTTTTTCTAGTCTATCAATGGGTTGGTTGTTAATCAAGATGTTTAGTGATATGTCTTCCTTATTTTTCTGTTTGAAAATCAAGTAATGCGTTTTATTTACATTTATTTTTAATTTATTAGTAACTAGCCAATTGAAATATCTACCTAAATCATCATTGATCATCTGCTCTAGTTCAATAGGATTTCTATTTGAGTTTAATAAAAGGGTGTCATCCGCATAAATGACATATTTAGATACTAAATTAAGATTATTCAGACTCTGGACATAAAGCAAATAAAGGGTTGGTCCCAAAATGGATCCTTGAGGAATACCTATATATATCACCCTCCTATCACTAGTTTCACTTTTTAACTGCGTACTTATGGTCCGATTGGATAAGTAATTTTTTATTAGCTCCTTTCCCTTTCCTCGAATACCCAGTTCGTTTAAAATATGGCCTAAAATGGTATGGTCAACTGTGTCAAACAGGTCAACAAATATTGCTGATACATATAAACCCTTGTCTAGTTGGCTGTTAATATCATGTTGCGCATCTATGAGGGCTGCACTTGTATTGCTGCCATTAAGGAAACCATATTGATTTTGATCGAAGCCTATAGTGTTGTTAATAAAGTGAACTAGCCTAGAATTTATAACTCTCTCAAAAATTTTACTGAAGGCGCTTGTTAATGAAATTGGTCTATTGTTATTTGGATCATCAATATCACCACTCTTAAATATGGGGGTGATAAGAGAGTTTTTCAGAATATTAGGAAACGTACCTTTATCCAAGTGCTTGTTAACAATAGAAGTAAGAAGTGGAGCAAGAAGATCCTTGATGCATTTTAAATCATCTGCCCTAATCGAGTCTATTCCAGGAGCTACATTTTTAAGGTTTGATATAATCTCATTTATTTCTTCAATAGTAGTTGGTCTTAAGAAGAGGGTCTGATGATTGATTCTATTGCTAATTCTTTCCGCAGAGTTTGCGCGAAATTCATCATTTATTCTGCTGCCTATTAGCGAAAAGAAGTCGTTAAGCTGCGTTGCTGTGAGGAGGGTTCTGGTCCTTTACGAACAATAGCCCCTTTCCCTTTGTTGTTTTTGTTTTTGTATATATTGTGGCTAGTGATATTTCATGACGGATAAATAATATGTAACGTCACTCATTTCTCGGAGGATATGTGCCCCATTTCTTCATGAGCCACCCCAGCCGTGGAGAGCTAGCAAACCGACACACCAGTATCCGTCAGGGTCGGATAACGCATTAGCGGAGCACCCTTTGGTAGAGTGATGCGCCGCCACGACACTTTCTAGGGCACCTTTCTCCAGGGATATTACATTTTTTTGTCTTTGTTGATGGCTTTCGTCAACCAACCCCTTTGGCAGGCTCTTTGCTAAACTACGGTTCAGTTGTTCCAATTCCATTATTCGCTACACAGTTTGCCAAAATGAATGTACATAAAACACATTTACATTGATAGAAAAAAAATATTGTAAACATTAATTCCTCAACCCAATTGTTCCAATCTGATCGACTGCCAGCGTAAGCCAAGCCATACTAATGGTATTGTAGTTTACATTAGAGCAATCTCCTTTGCAGTTGCCCACGTTGGGCGCTAAATTGGAATACAGTTTTTATCATACTCATTATGTGAATAAATAGTAAATGTTGGATCATTTGAATTCGTGAAGCATTTCCAATGAAACGAAAAAAGATTATTTGTAAAGTAGAGGTCAGTAAATATGTGTACCTGAATAATACGGTAGCTGCTCTTTGTTTACAACATTTTTCATCCATTTCTCCGGGCATTTAACTGTAGATGGAAAAAATTTCATTCTTTTTTTTATCATATGATGTAGCAGTAATTCATATGTCACACTAGCAATCATAATTTTCAGCTGTAATGTAAACTCAATAACTAGCAAATGCTATTCCTCACTTCATATCCAAGTAAAGATATTACAAATCGGATTCATACAACCTAAACTTTAATTATTTGTGAAGCCGGAGAATATGATAGAGATTTCAGAGTTTCTCAGAAGACAGTAACATATGAATTGAGATTAAGAAGTGATTTGCCAATAAATTGTAGTTTTTGGAGGATGAATTTATGTGTATTGCTATGAATATAAAGTACAAACATTGCAATTTTATATAAAGAATGACTTTTATAAAAATGGGGTAACTGACTTCGCCTTCGAGAAACTATGGTCCACTGGCTCTGCCATCCCAACAAAGACAATAAACAATAAAGTTTTGCTGGTGCATTAGTTACTTAACTATATTTTTCAGATTTCCTCATTAATCACTAAAATGGAAATATAGGTTTTGGGTAAAGACGACTGGTTGAAAAGTCATCAACAACTTGAAATCGCTCGTTCATCCAATTTGCAAATGTACCTACTGTAAAAAGTTCGTAGGCTGCAATTATTATTTGAATAAAAGGTGCGCATGTAAATGGAAGGTCAAACTCATTACAATAAGCTTAACAGACGCTTAATTTATGTGTTCGCGCACGAACAACAAATTCTGGAGACTTGACTCACCATGCTGATATTTTTACAAGACAGAACACTACGAATATCTGTTTTTAATTTTTCATCTATATGAGAATTACACATATAATGATTTGATTACGAACAGCCTTTTACAAAGGTTTTGCATTTCAGCAAAAAGTCCCCAATTCTATTACGAATATTCAGGAATGAAATGCCTTCTTCATGAGTAAAATTCCTCAAATTTTAGCTTAATAAATGCCAAGTGACGAAATCTCAATAACAATTACGGACGATTTATTTTCTAACATCAATTTGTATCACCCAGTGTTAATTTAAAATATGTAAAATAAGAGTTTATTAGAAATTAATTTATCTCAAATAGAATACTTTCACTATATCTTCTTTCTCAATCACGAGTAAAATAATGTCCGATTTTGACAGATTTTGTCAAATGACTCTCTAACTCACACAAAGATATCGACCAGTGCGCTTTTTTGCCAAATTGCTTTTGTAAATATTTACTACGGACAGTAATCCACTCAGGTACAGTGACTCTTAAGACAGTTTCCAAATATTCCCTGCAATAGGATTTATTTCAAGACTGTTACTATTTATCATCCACCGAAAAACTTATTATATTTGCAACTCAGTCTCCCAAATACTCTAGATACAGTATTTTAACGGCTCGCGGAATCCCCTCCCCCAAAGAGAGTTCACCCCGCTGGTTTTATTAGCATATTCTATATTTTCAGACCCTCTGAAACTATCGCAAGTACTACAGACTGTTTCTAATCTAACAAGGACATCATTATTTCATTAAAAAGCCCAATCTTCAGTTTCTTGTTAGCCGGTAATGAGCACAATTTCTAACTATGTAAATTGCATAAAGCATGTCCTATCATTAAATCTGCGTCATTAGACTCATCTAACTCTTTTTTTCCATTGACATTTTTCACCGATAGTCTCCTTCTTAGTAGACATCTTAGAAAAACATCGCATCGCCTTTCAAATGAAAAAAAATAAAGGAAAAAAATCACCGCAATGTTGCGCATCTACATCGGTACTCGAAAAGGAATTGCATGTATGGTTTGTTGCTCTTGGTATGCATCGGTATTTATCACGTCTAAGCCTGCGGCAACTTTTTCGGGTTAAGTATAAAGACGTAAACGACACCAAAGACCGCGATAATTCCATTTTCTGTGAACAATATGGCTTTGCTAGGCTGGTAGCTTGAAAGGAATGCCACATAGATCTTTTCACTTCGCGGTATGTGAAAACGATAAGGACATCAACTCAAGATACTGTACACATCATCAACTTTGTGATTTGTCAAGGAGACGAAGGACTCATCATAGTCGTATGTATGACAGGCGCGCAAAAGCTGACATCGGACGATGACGATGACAACGACGCAACAAAACATTCAATGGCGGTGTGCTCGTATACGATGAAGGTGATGATGACGATGATGAAAAGCAACAACAAGTGGCGCATATGGAAATAAAAGTATTGAAGAAGTATCTTCTTTCGACTAGTGTATCTTATATGATTTTATCCTTTAGTTAATTACATAATTCTTCTGTTGCTTGTTGCGAGAAAAATGTGAAGATTCACGTTTTTGTTATGATGCACTTGTTTTTGAAGCTCGTTTATTTGCGCGCATATATTTTCAAATAATGCGATAAAGCGAGCAAAGAAAGGCAAATTCATGTACACCTATTTGGATTGATGAACATATTTTAGAACGTTGGCAATATATAGCATGAAAATTTGCTTATCAAATTCAAATAATTAAAATATTCAAATAATTTTTCACCAAAAAATATTTGAATGTATACTTTTTTTATTATTGGAAAGTATTTGAATGAACGAATGACGGTGGACCTAATTGTGTGAATTGAAAACATATTTTCTAGTTAAGGAAAGTACCCATTGTAATGCTTAGCGCGGAGAAAAATCATAAACCAAAGTGAAAAGCCGCCAGCAGCAGATTAGGCTATTTCCCGCTAATTAGGCTATCTAAAATTTTTATGAAAAACGATATTTAGGCTATTAGCCCAGTGAAATTCGACATAAAAATGGCGAAACTTTGGAAAAATTAGGGGAAAGCTGAATTTTGATGTGAACCTTGATACTGGCGTGCTCAACAAAATATCAAAAGTTCCCATGGATCCAAGTGCTGCCTTGTTTTTGATACGGGGTCAAAGGTCACCAAAAGTGACCTTTCTTATATATCTCAGTATATAATAATATATATAAAAAAAATAAAAAAAATTTCCATTAAAAAAAATTCTATAACTTTTTCTTCTAACCATAACCGTTTTTGAGATATATTGATCTAAACATTTGTAACTAACAGTATCCACTTTCTCAACGGCATGTTGATGTTATCCGATTTTGATTACGACTTGGAATGTTTGTGAGTTTGTTTTTCTATGTTTTAGGCCCATAAAATAGCATGTATGCAAGCTTATCTACCACACTCAAGGGTAGATGGAAAAGTGTGCTCCGAAAAGTTAGCCCCTACCCTTTGTCATAAAATGGTATCCCTGAACTTCCATCCCCAATCTTCAGGGATGAGCTCGTTGCCTACTCTACAAATATTCCACTATGATCATTCCTTCAGCGTCCCAAAAAACTCATGCATAACCTTCCCCACCGAGCTTGACACTTCGAATTCCTTCAGCGTTGGTGAGGAGGGTTGCTTCCACGTCATCGATTGCTGTTTGGTTTCTGGATCAAAATGATAGATTCAAATTTTATCCATGATCACGAAACGTGACAAAAAATTATCCTGATCTGCCTGGAACTTTTCAAGATTTACTCTCGAAATGTCGACTCGTTTTTTCTTTTGCCAGTCGGTTAACATTCTCGGCCCCCAACGCGCAGAGACCTTCTTCATATGTAATTCGTGGGCAACGATTCTTTGAACACTGCCATTCGAGATCCCTGTGACCTCAGCTACTTGCCTGATGGACACTCTTCGATCTACCATTAGGACATCTTTGATTTTTTTCACATTGTCTTCAGCGAGGTTGGACGTCCTTCGTGGTGTTCGCTATCATTGGATGTTCTTCTGAGCTTAAATTCTTTGGCTCAGCTTGCAACGGTGGAATATGGAGGAGCAGATTCCCCTAATTTTCCAACCATGTCGCCGTGGTAGACAATTTTTTGAAACAGAGGTACTTAATGACAGCTCTCATTTGGTTTTTCTCCATTTTGATGTTCTCTCTTCGAGTGTTCGTATTCAAATGAATGTACCTCCTTCCTTGGAACTGTGTTATTTCTGGAGCTAGTGCTTTCGGCACTCTGACTCCCCTCCTCTGGGTGGGCGTCTTTTTGCAGCCCAACTCACTCCTCACCTTAACACTAAATCATCCCTTAGTGCAGATGTTCCGCACTATTATGTACCTCCCTGGAATCGTGGTCTATTTATATATATTTTTTATGCTGACTTAGTGAGTATATGTAGTAGAAAATTTTTTTTTTTGGAATTTTATGCGAACTGCAAATAACCGGTTATCATTACTTATTGATCAGCCCTCGTATTTGCGCTTCTCATTTACAGCTCTTATGGGCCATTTAGATAAGCGTCCATGCGTCCACGCGTCCGTGCGTTTTTAGATTAAACGAGTCAAGTCAACTCAAATCCAGTTTTTTGAAGGCGGGGCTAAGACGAAAGTGGTCCGATACCATGAACCAAATACTAGAGATCACGACAATGCGAGCTCAAAACTCGTAATGTTCTGCGCATATCCCGCCTGGCGCAGTTTACGTCACGTAGCAGAGAGCGGTGGACCAAGAAAAATGTGGTGAAAAGAAAAATTACATGCATCCGAAGATGATGGTATGGCAAATTTCAAACTCGTCTTGTTCTGCGAATGATTTAATTTAGCGTCGTTTAAGTTGTAATATATGATGTAGCATATAGTGGCGAATAGGGAAATATAATATAAAATAGGGTTTGGCTATATAAAATAGGGTTTGTTCAAAATGTAGTATGTATGGTAATTTTAATGATGCTTTGAAAAATGTGAGTGTTGTATTTCCTTACAGTAATACGTGAATGAAAAATCTATCGATGTTTTGCAGTCATAAATAATCCGTTAATGAATTATAAAATAAGGACGATTATGTTTTCAAGTCTTTAGCCGAATGTAGCCAACCAAAAAACAATACCCTGATTCACCTACAAAACAGGTCATTTCGGAATGGTTTGTGGGCGTGCTGGCGCAGTTTACGTCACAAAAAGGGTGTTGACATGCGCATGTCGTGATCTTGTCTTCTTGGTTCATGGTCCGATACGGTGATTGATATACCATTGACTTAATTGTTTGACTTTCGCTCTTTGTCATTTCGAGATGATAAGCGGATGGATGGATTGATAAGACGATGGATATTACACGCTTGCAACGATCTTTTTTTTATTTTCATATTATTTGAATTATAATAATTATAATAATTAACATTTGAAAACATCATCGTGATCAATTTTAAACATTACTAATTCCCATTCCTCAATTTTTCCCCATGTTTTTCTTCCTTCCAAGCAAATAAATTGGTAGCAGACAATTGTATATATTTATCCATATGACTATATATACCTTCATAAAAAATTGTTTGCGTCTAGATATTCGTATGCATTCTAATTTTTCCGTAATAGTCCTGCACGTAGGGATGCAAAAAAATATCCACATCATCGTATAATAAAATAATCATCCACAAAACAAATATTTAAATGATCATCAACGAATCATCCACACATGCCGCTGAGCGAAAGCAATCATTATAAAATCTATTGTACATGAAACAGCATACTCCACCTTCTTCGCTTTAGGTCCGCCTATATAAACAAAATCAACTTGACTCGTGTAAGCAAAACACGCTAGATCGCATGGACGCCTGGACGCATGGACGCTTGTCTAAATGGCCCATTAGATCAGGGGATTATACCAAACATAAAACTATATTACCGCACATATGTGATGAACCTTATATTGTGTGCTCTGGAAAATACTGAACGTACATCAGACCCAACAAAATTAGCTTCTATATTTGAAGATCTCTGCTGGTTACGATCTGTTTCGAATAAAGCGTCTGCACTTACAATTACAAAAGCGTTTTTGCCTCAAAATTTGAGGGTCAAAACCGGAATCGTGATGAGAGCTCAAATTCAAAATGATGAGGATTTAAATTCCAAGTGATATGAACTCAAATGTTCCAGCAGACATTCAAAATTCGAGCAATTTACGATCAAAAACGAGACTGTCTCAGAAGATTGGAAACAGCAGAACACTAATTCCATAATCATGCAAATACGGAGCATCAAAGCTTAGGATCTCTAAAGGAACAAATCAAAGTTTTGCAAACATTAAATGATTACGCAGTTCTAATGGAGCAAATTTTTATTTCTAATTATTTTAAATCTGTAAACTGAACATGCGTTTCTGTGAAAAATTAAACATTTGTAAAACATTCGTGTGAAAAGCCTATATTTTGCATTTTATTTTCCTGCATTAAATACTAAAGTTGCCATAATAATAAATGTGTGAGCATAATTTCCAGTAACCTTTGATAAAAATAAAGATTAGGATAAATATCTTCAACGTTCTTTTTTAAACCTTTAAAATCACACCACCTGTGAAATGGGACCATTTATTTTGCGGCTCTAAAGTTGTCCAATGCCAAGGTTTCACTGTGTTTATAAACATGATACATCGTATCCATTTCATTGTCAAAAATGTTATTCATTTTATTTGAAACGTCGCTTGAAGGCACGCAAATGGAATTGTTTGACGTATGTCTTCTTTAGATAGTATTTAAACATCTAAACACAATATAAACAGCTGATCGTCTAACCGAAAAAATAATTTATTTCAAAACTTACGTTCATAGTTAGGGGGCCCGGTAGCTCTGCTCGAGGCGTCAGGCCGAAAAGCGGCGTGCTACGGGGCCTGCGGGTTCGAATCTCGCCAGTGCCATGGCTGTAAGTGTGAATGCGTGTGATTGTCCATGAGGGTGGCAAATGGGCCCAAACTGGTGACTTAATGGTGGTCGCGTTCCCGGCAGCCCTCTTCACTAACCTAACCTAACCTACGTTCATAGTTTTGAATATATGATATCGGATAAAATATGAATATTTGACTCATTTTAAATAAAACATTCAGCTATTCTAGCCATTAAGACTGTTTTTTTATACTAATTGAATTTTTGTGCCACCCAAATTAGTAATTTGTTTTTAAAGGCTTTTATTTTCTGTGTGAAAATTTTAAAAATTCTTTGAAAAAATAAGTGCACCTCTACACTTATTTTTTCACGGGCTTTTCTAAAACTCACATACAGTTCCTGTAGTTTATTAACATTATCCCTGCTTTTCCTTTTAAAATACGTTATGAATAAAATTGCATTAGTATAAAGTATCGGAAAATTTTGGTTTGAATTTTACGGATATAAATATTATAATTTAATAGGCTTAAATGAATTGATTTAGTTATAAAGACAGTTATCTGGTGTGGTGGTTTTTGGGCTACAAATAACAGTTACGCACGGTAAACTAGAATGAAATTTGGTGTCGTTTTACGGACTTTATTTTCCGATATTTAAACTGTAAAAGCTAAGTTAAGCTTAGCTGTAAAAACTCGGGTGCATGGCTGAATGTTTATCAAAATACCTGTAATCGAAGTCAATAATATTCTTGCTGAGCTGATGACCCTCAATAGTTTCACGAACGCACTTGGTTTGCGACTAAGAGTCCAATATATTGCAGGTTAGGCCAGACATACAGTTAAAGGTTGGACATGCACGATCTATCTTGTAATATAATCAGTCGTAGATGCTGGTGTCGTAGTTGCTGGTTGGCGAGCCTGTCGCCGCTACGCAAATTCAAACAGTCTTTTTTACCTCAAAGTACTATCAGCAGAAACTTTGCTTTGGCGAACTTGCCGCCGCTACTCAAAGTGATAATAGCCTTTTTCAATCCAACTTCTTTTAGTATGCTTGGTCGCCGCTTGTACTCTGGCTTACCAGCAAAGACTGTTTTTATTATTTCATGATTCGCTCTTAAATAGTAAAATTTTAGTAAATGAAAAATATAGTTACTAAAGTGTATGGATTTGGCTTTTAATGTGGCTTTTAATATTAAGTGCAATTGTTTGAGTCTCCACTAAATCAAGTCTACTATAATTCTAATGTTCACCACTTTCGTGGAATATCGCTAAAGTCGCAAAGTGGACATATTTAATATGTTTTGACATATATGTGTGTTTATATTTTAGTATTCACAACAATCTTTGTACGGTCTACCTTAACGATTTTCTTGGGTTTGAATGGCGAATTAAAAATACATACTACGGTTGGTCAGCACATGTACCGAATTCTAGGCGAATAACTTTATGTGGCACACTGGATTTTTTAACACCGGAAGTGATGTAATGTAGGCGTATAAAAAACCTGCTGCAGTGTGGAGCCTAGGTGTGATACCCAATCCTATTGGAAAGGACAGAAAAATGGATACTGTTCCATTTTGCTAAATTTCTAGTCTGCATAACTTTGTTACTTGACATTGTAGCGATTAAAAATGGGTAATTCGTGAGTAAAGCAATCGAAATGAGGCAATCAATTGATGTGTCTAAGAGCTTGTTACCTTCTTCTGGCACTTTTGTGTTAGTAATCGCTGAACATCAGCAATCATTTGCGTGGAGAGTTCCGACTTGAAATCCCTAACCAAGCTGAACCTCAGAGTTGAGTCAAATGTTGGTATGAAAGGTGTAGAGTGTAAAACAAGGCTTTAAGCAATTTGTCACGATGTTAGCATGCTGATCGAGGAAGATTGTGATCGAGTTGAATAAGATTTTGATTTAGGCTTTCTTTACTTTGCTTTATTTGCTTTCACAATTTCTTTTTAGTGAGTAAGTATAGCCAAAAACTACGTTTCCATTTCATATATCTGTTTTGCTTATTTTTCCACAAACAACGTCAAATTAATTAGCTGTGGGACTGCTTGACAGCTAAGGCCGCATTTCAATAAATCGCCAGCAGGAAAATTCTTGTAAGAGAGGATCCCGCCCTGTGCGCCCTCGGACATCCGAATTTACCCAAAACTGAATTAGAGAAAATACTGGTATCTTATATTTACAGAAAATTTCAGTGAACCTCAGGGCTGTATGGTCCGAGCAAGCTGAAATTTTTAGGTTTTGATGTTCATATATGAGTAGTCGACTTTTCAAGATTTTGACAAAGTCATTGTCAACAGGTCTGTTCCCGTACTTCCAGTCACTGAATTTTCCTGAATCATGTGGTGGGGGAAATTCATGAAAGTACGAGAACGCTCTCATTGCATTTCCCAGCCCCTGGACACGGACGGTATAACTTTCCACCATTAGCCCCTTCAATCCTCTCGCGCACAAAGCATGTTAAGGCTGCCTTAACGCCATTTCGCTCTCATTGTCAAATTGGAGGGGAAGTACTTGGATTTGACCCGATTTGACAATGAGCAGACAAAAAATTACTACCATCCCCTTCAATGTAAATCTTATGGGCATGCCCACTCCATTTTTACTACCTCACTGGCATTTCCTGAAAATTGGCAACCAAAAGTGTCAGTTTTCGGTTTTTGGAAGAACAATAGTGATTATAAAGTCATCCTAAGCGGTGATAAATTATCGCCACAAAAATATTCGACCTTCATAGCAACATTGCACACATTTGAAAATATTTACTCGGGCCACACCGTTTGACACTTTTCAGTATTTTTCAGTAGCTCACACCGGGCTTCGATTGGCAATTTTCTCTGCCATTTCCGATGGCAACGACTGTCAAATTTATGGTATGTCATCTGTGCGTGGGCAATTTCATGGCATGCAATTTCATTTCGAAAATGCCTCTGAGCGGGAAGGACATGCGCTGTATCTGAGTGTCAAATGCTCTTAAGGAGTTATTTGAAGTGCAGAGCCAAGAAATTCTGCTACTTATGAAAACTTCACGTGTAGGATAAATTACTTTTTGGATAAGCGGGTGAAATTTCAGGCGAAAATGTAACTATTATATGGTTTGCTGGGGAAAGGGGAATGCGATAAAAGTCATTTGAAAAATTCGCCAATCATCAACAGGGAGTCTCATATATTTACTCATCGTTCAAAATTGAAATCATTTCTTTTTTAATAAAATAAATATATATAATTTCACTATTCCGCATCAAAATCCCATTTTTCCGCAATTTCCCACCATTTCATATTCTGTAGACTACTTTCATTGCTCAACGAGATCTGAAAATCCCTTTGAATTCAGAATCCCTACATTTTCTTATAAGATATAAAGCATCCGCACGGTTCAGCGCCATTTTGAAATCAACAACTGTCAAAATATTGCCAGGCAGATTGCCAAGCCAATTGTATACCATATTGCCTACCATTTATTGTCGACCATAAAATATTGCATACCATAGGCTGCCTCCACTGGCAATTTTAAATGTTATGCCATGAGAAATTGCTAGTGGAGGCAGCCTGTCAGACTCTATTGAAATTTCATCGTACTTACTGATAGAGGAGAAATTTTCAGTTTTCAGTAAAACGGAGTACGGGAACGGCTTCATTGCAATTAATCGCGATTAATCGCAATTAATCGTAGTACGGGAACAGACCTAACAATTTGGATTTTTGTGAGGTTTCAGGTACTCCTATATTTCTACGAGAAGAAAAATCTTTGAAAGACTAGCATGCCAAATGAAAACTGATTTTATTTTGGCTGAGAATAATGGAAATCTTTAAGCCTATGTATGTGCGAAGTGCCTAAAAGCAAGTAAGATTTTTCAAGGATTTCGTTTTGGGATAGCGTGTGACTAAGTTGTTACATTATTGCAAAATTTAGAGGACATATTGAGGTTAAAGGTTGATGAAGCTGGAGCCAGAAAAGAAAATAAGTGCAGGCAAATGTAATGCTTTGTGGTTACGCACTGTTTATTTAGATCCTAGATTTAAGAGGCAAATGATTTTGGACGCGTCTAACTTCGATGATGTGCGTAATGACTTTTGTGATGTTGCTAACAAACTAAATCTGTCATTAGCCTTTTAAGTCGCTCCGCGTTAAAATGAAGCAGCAGTAAGTAAATCTTTACTTCAATGAAAGAACATTGGCGAAACAATAAATGTCGTAAAACCTCGTCAAAATATCACTGCTGAAAAAACGACTATATGCAAAACCTAATCAAGAAAACACAAAAGAAGCAAGAATATTCTCTGCTTTTAGCCTGCAAATATACGGTGGCACTAAGGATCGTTACCACTTGTGTTTCCTGTCGAAGGTTATTTTCGTAATCATATATCTGCTCAACGGCTGATTTTACGGAAAGTATCAAAAATAGTACTTCTAAATGCTATTCTATAAATAAAACATAAATAAACTCTGAATAATCTAATAACTAGATCTACCAAAAATTATTTCAAAACGTGACTCCAAGTATTCCGAGTGTATAATTAACGTTCCTAAATCGTCCATTATTTTAATGATGGCCGTTACTGCCGATGGTGCACTTTTTCTTCCATATATTACTTATAAGGTTCAAGATATGTACGATTCTTATATTGTCGGCAGTCCAAAGGGAGCCAAATTCAACCGTACTACATTTAATTGGATAGATATTACCACTTTCGAGACCTATATCTTCGATGTTGTGATGAGCTATCGAAAATTATGAAACTCGAAACGAGCGTGATTTTCGTGTTTAAAATGAATTTGCTATTATCAAACTCGTTTCGAGCTTAATTGTACTCGAAACTGAAAAAAGTACTAGTTTCGAGTTGAAATCGGAATTACAAAACTTGAAACTACCTCGTTTGACAACTCAAAGCAAAGAAATTTAGGTCGTATGTTATTAAGTGTTCGAGTTGGTACATTTGAAAGTTTGTTTTTTATTACTTATTGTTTTTGAAGTGGCTATGAAAATATACATGTTTCTCAGATATTGCCGACAAAATATATGTTTTTAACTGTTATTATTTATTGTTATTGAAAATTTTATTAAGAGGAACAACAACTTTATACTTCTTCTTATATGCTAGTATATTATAGCCTACCATGTGTTGTGTTAAATGCTATATCTCCAATATCTGCATCCGGTATTCGATTCGGCTTTAGTAGCCACGGTTCTAAAGAATAAGAGTGATGACTTGATCCTCCTTAGCGTGGATTCAAACTTCATAACCTTTTTTTTAGCTATGTAGCAATTCTCCACGTTATAAGTCTATTGAAGAACATGTTCAAAAATTATCAACATGTCCAAAAAAACATAGTTCTTCACATTTAAGAAGGTTTTGTAGCGAATCTTCTGGCAGTCTTCAAGCTTAAAATAGAAGGTTTTTATTTACACGAATATTCTAGTACTTCATCATTTGTAACTGGATGGAGTTTCATAATCGCAAATCGTTTTCGAGACGAGTTTGACAGAACTCGAAAATGACCATTCGAGTTTCAGAATTCCACCCCCGAAGAGAAGCTCTTTCACAAAAGGGCCAACAACATAGCAGGAGACAAAAATTTTGTCAATGAAGCTTTGGTGTCAATTTTGCAATCTTGCAGATATCCCAGTGAAATTTATTGTACAGCTAAACTACAACTAAAAGAAAGAAAATAGAAACTCTAGTGCATAGGAACCACTAGAAGCACTGAATTTTGATAAAAGTAAAGAAAGCGTACAGATTTTGAATGCATTTTCTACTACACGTGTGTCCCTTATTACAACCAACCTATTTTGCAGGCTACTAGTGATGGGTCGCTCATGAGCGAGTCAATCAAAAAGAGCGACTCTTTTGAAGAAGCTGTGTGAGTCAGCTCTTTAACTCTGTGCGAGTCAGCTCGTCAACTCTTTTGAAAGAGCTATGTGAGCCATCATTTAGAATAGCTCCGCACACTTCATACCTTCACTTTAGCGGCAATAGCGATATTGCGGAGCCACTCAAACAACCACCCGACCAAATAGAGCTTATGCATATACACACGGCAATACTTCATTAGACTACCGTGTGTAGTTGAAGCGAAATCTAGGCTATTATAACGTCGGAACACGAGCATATGTATACGACTATCGTATTGCACAATGAAAAGAGTCAGCTCCGTTGAATGAAGAATGAATGAAAGCACTGAGCCAGTGCGAATAGAATGTGTATGAAGAACTGTGCGAATCATGGATACTGATCGTGTGCGGTTATTGATGGTGACATTTTGTGAACACACAGTATGCGTTTACGTGCGTATATTTTGCTCTGGTTCACGAGTATTTTAGTAGCCAAATGTTGGCTATTAGGCGGTGCATTTCATAGGTAGATTTTAGAGATGAAGCGTATACACTAGAACAGGTATATGGAACAGGTTCGTATCGAATATTTTCGTTCTTCAAAAAGTTTTTAGGGTAAAAGTAGTTGAAATCGGACAAAATCGGCCAATTTGGGGTTAAGGTGGTTTGGGACATAACGGGCCAAGACCTATTGCTGCGATACAAAAATTTCGGTTTTGTAGGGGAGTAAGGGGTTTTTTGGCCATAGTTTGGCAAAAACTGCCTTTAGGACGTTTTCGATGATTGGAAGTGGTCGGGGAGTACAATAGTGATATTTCAAGGGCAAAAAAAATTTTGATAGAGGAAAATGGGCAAAAACGTTCATTTTTCCAACATAATTTTTTTTTTACTAGTATGAATATGGGTTGAGTTGTTTCAGGCAAAATTTCCATACAAGGCGAAATTTCCATCAAGTCTTTCGAAGATACGGCAAAATTAAAACTGACCGAAGACCGTCCGAAAAAAATTTAAGTAGCAAAATAACGGCAAAATTTCAACAAAAACAGAGGCAAATGGAATACGTAGAGCTTAAATTAAAGCTTGATGCTATTACCAGGTGGAACTCTACGTAATCTATGCTTGTGCGCATTCAAGAAGTAAAAGAGCCACTATTAGCCACCTTAGGTGTCCTGAACTAAAATCTACCAACTCCTTCTTCTGATGAATGGAATATTATGAAAACAGCCCCTGATATATTGAGCATCTTCAATGAGGCTACTCTAAAAATAAGCAGTGAGAAAACAGTATCGATTTCTAAAATATATATTATTACATCAAAGATTATAAGCTACATTTCAGAACTCTGTCTGAACGAAAATAAAACTGCTGATGTACGCAGTTTTTCAAATGTGATCCAAAGATAACTTTCAAATAGATTTAAATTATATAAAGAAAATATGTTTTGCCTAGAGAGCGTTCTTTTAGATCCACGAGTTAAAAGACTAGCATTTCAAAATGAACCCACGTACAAACTTGCTTGCATACATCTAGTTTCGGTACCTAGAGCACAAGGAACGCAAAATTCACTATGGCGAAAATTTTATGACAAAGTCAACAGTGTAAGAAGCCAGCAAAGCTATGTAGCTGCAGCATGGCCGTCATATAGAAGGCCGGTCGCAAAAGCAATTAACGTGCAAGATGGCGGACCTAATGTACCTTTTCTCGACCAGTCCGCACAGTGAAGTTTTTCTATGTGCTGCTAAAGAGAATCACGAGATCCACCTACAGGAGATATGAGGAAACTCATACGTCAAGTCCATCGATCGGGAAAACAATGTATTTTTTTTTTCGCTTCGTGGTTCATTTATGAACCGGTGGTTGGCCTTGTCCTCTTGGCACCGGCCATTGGGTTCGACTTTTTTAAGCTCATGGTTGTGATTTAATTAATTAGTTAATCAATGAATGATTTTTTAAACACGTGGTTTTAATTTGCAACTTTTTTTTTAAAACACTTGGTTTTTAATTCGATTTATTATTTATAGTTAGTTTTTATTTTCATTTTAGAAACTGGGACAAATCACAAAACAACACACAAAACACAAACCCAGCAAACCAAATGTATCGTAATTAATTCATAAAAGAGTCATATTTTACGAATGTTTTTGTCGTTAACGAGCTCGCAAATGAATCGAAAACGATTCATTGGTCCTACTAAAATGGCCATCCGAGAAGAATCATTTTTAACGATTCGTAAATGAGTTAGAAAAAATGTGGTTTTAGCGAGTATATATCGACCAGCACACTAGGGGAAGAATCTATGTAAAATCTGCTACTGAGCCGCATAGGCCATAGGGCACACACACATGGCTTGCATTATTTATTGCGTCGGTCATCCTAAGCATTGCTGCGTATCGTTTTACGAACAGGCTCGGTTTCGTATGAGGGATATGTCTGTTGACTGTCGAGAAACTATCGTTTTTAGTGAACGCTCACTAAATTGTTTGCTGGGAAGGCATATCTCCAACAACGCGACGACGCGAACACGCAGTTCAAGACATGCTGATTCACGTCTTGTCAATTCCAGAGAAAGACCGTCCTTCGGAGAAAAACAATCGCTGCAGTTCTCCGGCTACAACCTTCCACTGCAAGAGACAACACGCAAATCGAAAACAATGTAAACATCAAAGGTAATTTACAATTAACAAATTTTTGACAAATTTAATCAAAATTTAATTGTATTAACAGGCAAAAGAACTAGGAACGTAAGGACTCATTTATTGGTAAGTATACTAAAGAAGAAACTGGAAGTGTCTTCTATCTCCAATCCTGTTACAAGCCAGATCTGTGTTAGGCTTCGTACGAGGGCGATCGAAGGAGTTTCATGATATTTATTTTACTGAAAGCCTTTACTACTTTATAACAGTTTAACAGTTTCAATCAAACATGTTTCAAGTACAAATTTTCTAAGAAGTCTATTTCAGTTTGTTTATTATACATTTATTGAAACTTATTTGTATTTACAATGATATAGTTAATAAATTAAATATTGATACATCGCCAATGATTTTTTTATATTAAATTACATTTTTACAAAAATTACAAAGTTTTGTCTGTTCAAACTCAATCAGTTTACAACCTTTCCACTGTACTTGTTTCATTTCCTAAACTATCACAAGCCAAAAAATTGTGTTCACAAATAAATTCATTAACATCAAAGTCATTCTGTTGAACTTGAGTAGCCAAACCAAGATAGTGTTGTGTACAACCTAAAACAGAAAAGTCAAACTAACAAATGTCAAAACAAACACTGTCAGCCATCTTTTTTTTCGCTCACCATTGATGGCAGCGACAACTGACCACCAAGCGGTCAAGACGAACAACAAGTAAATGATTAATTATTTTTTTGAATTCAAAACCGATCCATACACTATAGCGATTTACGTATTTTATGTATGATATATATAGGAGAAAAATTATGCAATAAAACAGAGTCTGACTTGGTAAGCCATCCAGAATAGGCGACCAACAAGACCCTTGCAAGAAAACTAAAACAAATTGTTTCAATTGAACTTGCACTAATTTTACTTCCGAGCTGATGCTAAAGGGGCGGTTAGATTCGCCACGCAGAAGCGACGAATAAAATTTAAAGAAAATCGTAAAATTCGAAAAACTGAATTTTTTTAAATTTGAAGACTGAAAATAGATTCAGTTCCTACGCTGGACAAGGAACGGAAAACGAACTTTCTTGTCCGTACATTTTTCAATAGATATCCATGTTACTTTGTTTGCTGCTACCAAAATAAAAGCTATTTTCCTTACATTCTTTGATTCCATGCTCTCCAATAGGAACAAATCGGTCGGCGATTGCGATAAGGTAAAGCGTTCGATTTACATTCGATCGAAAACGTTTGTCCGGATGATTCGGTTACCAGTAACGTACAACAAAACCAACCATGCCCTCCTTCGGTGACCAATCCTTCCAAGATGATCGCCCACCATTCGAGCACATACTCTCATGGGGCCATATCACGTCTATTCGTCGTATTAAGTCTAAGCAATCGTAAATCTAAAATAAAATATAATTTGAAAGTTATCCCAAATTCGTTCAGAAATACAATACCTCCATTCCATCAACAATTATCACTTTTTTATTAATGTCCACCAAGCCTTGATGTATATTAGGTCATAATATCGACATATTACTACTCGTTGTTGGAATTTCAGTATGTGTTTGCGGTTATCTTCGATCAAGGCGCTACGTCGATTAGTTGCTCAGTATTTTGCGATTTTGCGGTTTCGACTACTTCAAGCTCTTTGCCAGAACCTTTTCGATTTTATCCTCCGCTTCGAGATACTGTTCTTTAGTAAACAGCTCAATCAACTCATTGATCTGTTTGCCATCTAGTAACACACGATCGTCGCGAATTATTTCGATTTCTACATTAAGATGTAGAATAAACATCCTGCAACTTATCCGAAAACAGTTTGGTTATGACGGCCAGGGTTTAGTCGAACTCCATTGACAGTTCGAATTGTCAAGCAATTGTCATCCAGCAATAGCCGTTAAATCTTAACCCCGAGAGGACATGGCAATTTTAAAAGGTACATTAACACCTGTCAGATTGCAAGTCGCGACCGGCCTTCTATATGACGGCCATGGCTGCAGGCATTAACGAAATGGCTAAGTATTTACAACATGTAAATATACCCAGAACTGCTGACCCTCTCAATTGGTGGAAGGAAAAGAAAGATTTACATCCCAGAATTTGGAGATAGTGAAGCAACGATTGAGTAGAGTGGCCACTTCAGTCCCCTGCGAACGAGTTTTTCAAAAAGTGGGTATGTGTTCACTGGAAAGAGTTCTTATTTATCGCCAAAACGAATAACATAAGTGCTATTTTTACACAATAATTAATTATATGGAAAGATTTTCAGATATGATTATTGTTAATCCGATTGATTTTTAATTTATGGTTTATTTTTAAATTTATATTATATGCTATATTATATTTTTAAAGTTATGCTATGTTATATTAGATTTAAGCTTATTATTATTATTAAAACAACAAGAAATAGCAATTTATACTTTTGCAACCATAAAAAAGATGCTTGAAGTGGCTCTTTTGAGTGGCTCTTAATGAGCGACTCTTTAAAGTGAGTGAGTTTTACGGAGCTGGCCCACTTCAAAGAGCCATTTTGCCCATCACTACAGGCTACGGACCACTTTGATCCAAAATCTGCATTAAAACTCATAGCCCAGCAAGCTTTTACGGGCTACCACACGCATGAATCGCAACATTTAGAAGATTAAAGCACTTGTCACTTATGTTCATTATCGGATGCTTTTCTTATACAACTTTGAAAACAGCATCTCCTATAATATTAATGATCTGTGAATTTCGTTGCAATCCGATGCAGATTAGAAGCTATAGGGGTACAAAAAGATTTAGGGCTACCATTCGCAAAACTTTTCAAATGTTAAAAATCCCATTATTTGCTGAACATATATTAATAACATCGCTCCGATCTAATTTTTCAAGCAAATTTCGTGACTTAATATATGTAAGGTCCAGCTACTGCGAGAATTTCATTAAAATTTGCTGACTCAGTTGGAATTTATAGGATAGCAATTTTTTTAAGATGGCACGACTGCCACAGTGTTGCCTATATCTTAAAATCAGTTATATGATATCTTTTGCTACTTACGGTTAATACCATATGTGAATTTTAACTGAATCTGATTATCTGGTAGTCGCTTCTTACAAACACCAATTTCGGATGTTGAAAACAGAGGTAACTTGATGAACAGTCACCGTTCTTGTCGAAAGAAGAATTTTGAAAATTTTAATTTGACTCTGTAGACAAAGCATGAAGTTTATCAAATATTTGCATTTTTTTTTCAAATATCTTTCTTTCAAAAATCTTTCAAGAGGGTTGTTGATTTGATTGTTTTCTGTTTAGGTACCTGCCGTAGCTACAGAGTTGCCCGCATCATCATTAAAAACTACACAGACTCAGTTAATGTGCTCAACTATGCGACCTTCAAACGTCATGACGATTTAATGATTGATTCTTTTAGAATTATTGCAATTCGAAATTTCGTAAATTTTCCTTACCTACTTTTAGGCCCTTAGCGCGCACATAGGGTTAAAAATTTTCAAAACAATATCATATTCAAGCTAGAAACATTATGAAATTTCACTTTCTATGCTTGGTTTTTCCAAATATTTTGTTTCCACGGTTTCCATACGGGCCGCTAGAATTTCACTAAAACGTCTTCCGTCACCAAATGGTTAAAGATATTTTACTGTGAATCCAAATCGCCTTGTAGCTCATATACTAAAAGCTCCTGAAAATTTCAGCATGACGGGAAAAAACCTTGATAAATTTTATGTTAAAAAATAATGTTCTTCAAACATCAGTAATAAATGTGTTACCGAGAAGAAGTGTAGGAAAGCATATTGACAATGAAGAGTTCGTTGAGAATATTCCTCCGCAACAGAAGAGCAATACCACGAAAAAGGGAAGAGTAAGAAAGACCTGAACATAAATTTATAAGAACAAAATGAGAGAGAGAGGTGGTTCTAAACTACAGATATAAAAGAAAATGGATACAAAATGGCTATCCGTGTACCCATATGTGAGCTAGCCTTTTTTAATACACGCACAAAATTGTTCACTCACAAAAATTCCGCTCAGTGCACCTCTTTCTACCGCACTCACAACCGGAAAGCCTTAATGCTGTGTCTTATTTACGAAATATGTGTGGAACCTCAGATCGGTGTAAAAGCGTGCAACGGGCAACACGAAAAGAAACGTCAATGCCAGTGTGATTTGTGTTGGTGAATGAAAACATTGACTTTAAGTCAAAATTTGTTACAGAAAATTTAGAAATTTTTCGACGTGTTAAGTGGAAACATACATCTACGTGAGTGCGCGATAACCTGTGTCGGTTTTGCGAATAAATTAGCGGTCGAAAATTCTAAAATAGTGCGTGAATGAAGTGCCGCGTTCCTGGCTGCAATTGTAGCTACCGAAGTGCTTCGCGGGGGATATCGTACTTCGGGTAAGTGAAAATAACCTTTGGCATCAATTTCGTTTTGCTTTTGAGTGAAATCATAGTTAATTTCATTGACAAAAAAACATTTTAATCTTCATTCGCCGGTTGCGGAGAAAGAAATGTCCAGCGACGTTTCAAATGGCGATGTTTCGTGGTTTTTACATTGGCGTTACCGTATAAATTGTGTAGGGTACCTCATTCTCACACTAATAAGCAGAAAGTCGAAAATTGGAACATTTCTCTCGTTGAATTTCTAATCCAACCTTCTTAAATCTGTGTTCTAAACGAAACGAAAGTTTTGATTCTAAACATTTTCAGGATACTCATTTCAGTCCGAAACCTGACTGCTCAAAGATAATGACGAATTTAAGCCAATTTTAGCGCAAAATTTGCAAGAAGAAAATTTGTCAGAGTTGGGCTGGAAGTAATGTTTTTGAATATCAATTAGTTTTCTGTCACTATTTTAATGTTGATTCAAGTGACGACAATGCAGGAGATGAAAAGTACTTCCATTTTTTTATGAACACATGTAAGCTTGTTTTATATAAAGACAATGAACATATTTAACTTAATTTACCATTTTAATTTTGTTGGCAAGAAAGATAATTGATTTTGTCATGATTTTGACGTAATAAACAAACCATAAAATGAGTAATGCCTACTTGCTCGAAATCAAACTTAAACTGTTGTTTCCGATTATTTAATTTGATTTTTTTGTAAGGTTCCTATAAGGCTTCTGTGTCGTTTCGATTGACCCTTTACTTCGTTTCTGTTTCTCCTCTTTTGTAGTGCAAAGAGGAACAGAAAAGAAATACCATGAAAATTCAGCTAAAATAGTAAAAGTGACACTGCGTATGAACACATATAAAAAAGTAATAAAAATGCATAATTCATTAATAAAAATAAATAAAAATAAGCCCACATAGAGATTGAAACTAGTTAGAACAACGAATAATGTTCCTATCCACCCCATTTTACAGTAGGAGTAGATTCAGCGAACCACAGTTCTGCTCTGCTAAGCATAAACGTTCTGTCTGCATTTTTCTCATTTTTGAGTTAACACCGGATTCAAAAACTATACACTTTATTACATCATTCTACAAAATTTGAAAAACCTATCTTTTATGGAAGTATGTTAAAATCAAAATTGAAAAGTGCACTCTCCATATATCTCCAGTACAAATCAAAACACACATTGAATATCTCGATAGTACTCAAATGTAGATATAACTTTTATGCTTATTAGGGCAGAGTTGGTACGTATCTCGCGAAAATTCAAAGTGACGATTAGGCAATAGTTTTCAAAAAATAAATTCAACATCAATATGACCCTATTCATGGGGAAAACGCCATCAAACAACAATTAAGTAAATTTACACCACTCACTTTATATTTTATTCATTTTGCATCATTCTTGCTTGTCCGCTGAAAAAAAGCAAATGCAAATAAATCATTATTCGTTGCATCAATGCACTTCTCGTTCAGTGGAAAAGAATCCTTGTCGATTGTGACTATATTGCATTTGGGTTGCTCATAGAGAAGGACACGAACTCACGCGCGCTCGTAAGCTTATTGTTTGCAAAATAGAACTCTTATTCGTCGTGGTCCACGGAATGGCTCGTGTCATTCGAAAGCTCTATTTACAAGCGACAAAATAGTTGAATTTGCCTCGCTGCCTAAGGTAGTTTGCGATAATTTTTGCAATGTTATTCCTTTGTTGTCTGTATTGTTGTTTGTTTTGAATTGCTAGCACTAAAGTACCTGAAGTATGTTTAATATACGTGACTCGGAAGGTGAGAAATCGCAAGAGAAAGTATAATAAAATAAGTTATTTGTGGTCGTTTTTTAAAGCATGTAGATTTTTCACATTACGTTGATTTAATGGCTGGTATAAAATAATTACTTGCCATCAGAAATTTAATGACTTATTATGCGAGCACTCGAGAATGACATGAATAGCTGTTGGAAGACGTATGTTGTCTTAAGTTAAGCTAAGGAATAGAAAAGATATACGATTTACGCGGCTTTCATTAGGCCTCCAATTTAGGAGGCCTAACCGCTGCTGGCTGGTTAGAGTTGCCAAGCGACTACGCTACTAGATGAAATCAGCTGACTCAATGTGGCGGTTCTAGTCACTTTTGCTGACTCTTCGAAATTGTAGGAGCATAGAATGTTGAGGATTTTATTATTCAGTGCCGCCCCCGCAAAGATTACCCTCCCATTTCGAATCTTCAACAAAAATTGCTGGATTTAATCCTATTTTATTTACGGGAGATACAGTTAGGTAATGACCTTTTCCTAACCGCCACTCTCAATTATTTCTTGCTGAAATTCGCATTTACCTTACTCTTGCTGGAGTCTAGTGATGGGCATAATCTTGTGGATACCCTACAGCCCAATCTGTGTTTCCATTCGGACTTTAATTTAGCCGGTATAGCCGCCTCTAGTTGGCTTGCGGTATCAGGAAGTACAATATTCAGGAGCCATATCTGGTTTCTGAGCTTCTTCCTGACCTTTTCATTGCTTGTTAGACCACTATGGCCCAGCAGTCACTTAAGCCGGATGAGAGTCAGCCTTGCATTTTCGGTGACAACCAGTCTACACGCAGTCATGGCTCTCCAAGAGCATTTGTGAGCTCTCAGAGCACGAATTTCTGCCCTGCCATCAACGAAAATCGTTATTGTTTTGGGTTTTCTTTTGAAGACGGCTAAACTAAATCTTCATAAGATACCTGTCCTTGAACCACGAGCTGTGCAAGATATTTTACTTTTTCAAAAAAAATCAATCTACAGTCTACTTCAACCGGTTTGTGCTTGCTCAAATATCGGTACCAACTTACTCACTTACTTACTTACAGCTTGTGGGCCGGCAAAGTAATCCGTCTCTCGCTATGTGCGCAGTATTTCGGCGCCATTTGATCATTTTTACACGATCAACCCTGGCGTGACCACGGCAATCGTGGATTTCAGACTGCCACTTATACCTCTCTCGCTCAAGTAGATCAATCGGATTTAAGCTTGAATTACATTGAAATGCAGTGCAGCGCAGTGCAGTGCAGTCCAGCGCGGTGCCGAAGCAGTGCACGCATTGCAAAGCACATTGAAAGCAGTGCAGTGCTCTGACAATGAAAGTCAAATTAATTTGTGGAGGTTTGATATTTAGATTTTCTGCATCTGTTTTCCGTCCATTTACAGTTTAATGCCTGGAACGGAATTTCCGCCTCAATTTAAATCGTTTTTGCCCGGTCAACTACTCTCAAACGAATGTCAGCTGATGCAGTCTGCAGCATTTTAGAAATTAGCCTAAACGATGCAGTGCAGTCCGCTGCACTGCACTGCACTGCAGTTAATGTGAATTGCCACATGCAATTACATGAGTTCTAAATTTCAGTGTACTGCACTGCACTGCACTGCAATCCAATGTAATTCAGGCTTTACTCCCGATAAAACGGCATCATTTAATGCCAAGCGTTAGTTACTGAGAATATATAGGGCACTTCTATGCTAGACGCTGGCAATCTGCATTTTAAACATCATAGTTTGGAGTGTGTCCGCACAAATTAATGCCTTCTCCGCTCTTGCTACAGCGCCATCACTACAGAAATAGTATCAACAGTTGAATGCTGTCTGTCTGACAGATCATCAACTGATCTAATGGCTGACTAGCTTTCCCACTGTTTCTAACCTGCAAAGTGGACGGTACGCGGACTGGTTGGCCAAACCTCTCTTTCCCATATCGATGAGCACGAGTCGGGGAACTTTCCACCACGATGGAGATCCTTCACCTTATGACAATTCAACTTGCCAGGTTTTGGAATGAAGACCACTCCAGCTTTTGTCAATAGTTCAGAGATGGAAGCATGTAGTTTGAATACGCTGCAATATAGAGATGATGCTCATATCTGCTCTTTGGAGCCATATAGAGATGATATTTCTGTCTTTTCTTTGGAGCATGATAAACAATATGTCATCAGCTATTTCCTGAATAAGCTATTCGGATGGATCAGCTGTCTGCAATTTCCTATTCCGCAATACTACATTAGCCGATACCCGGAAGTGAGTTGGCAGTAGCAGATCCAAACGCTCGTTGGGCCCCTCTACGCAATCTTCACTTTACCTTCATACAAAGGTAAGTACGCTGGGGGCTACACCTATGCTGCCGGCTTCTGTACTCCTCTCGATAGTCTCACAGATTTTTCTCCATGAGTCGACTCGTTGTATTTACTTTTTGAGTAGCGAAAATTCCTGCTTCGATCGGTGCCAGTCGCACACAATGTGGTATTTTGTTCCCCGTAAGTTCACCGTTCCACCGTAGGGCTTTCTTATGTGCCAAATAGATATTGGCCGAGCCCAGGCGAGCCGAAGTCAGACGAGACCGCGAGCATGTGGACGGCATTTGACAGCTCGTTCGAAATCGCTTTGACTCGTGCTCAACATTTCTGTGCCAAATAGATATTGGCCGAGCCCAGGCGAGCCGAGTGTGTGGACGGTCCAAACAAGCGACTTTGACAGGTGTCAGAGGCTCTCGTCCGCTTTCCGATCGGAATGGGTTTTGGGCACGAGCCAAGGCGATTCGTGACGAGCTGTCAAATGCCGTCCACATGTTGGCGGCCTCGTCTGACTTCGGCTCGCCTGGCCTCGGCCAATATCTATTTGCTACATACCGGATGTGGCACGAGCGCCGGCGAGCCCTGTCAAAGTCGCTCGTCTGGACCGTCCACACACTCGAGCTCGCCAGATCTCGCCTGGGCTCGGCCAATATCTATTTCCTGTGCCAAATAGATATTGGCCGAGCCCAGGCGAGCCGAGTGTGTGGACGGTCCAGACAAGCGACTTTGACAGGTGTCAGAGGCGCTCGTCCGCTTTCCGATCGGAATGGATGTTGAGCACGAGTCAAAGCGATCTCGGACGAGCTGTCAAATGCCGTCCACATGTTGGCGGTCTCGTCTGACTTCGGCTCGCCTGGGCTCGGCCAATATCTATTTGGCACATTAGAGTACACGTTTTTGAAATCTGATACGGAGATTCCTGTTGAACGGTTCAACTGCTCGTTAATTTGTTTGAAATTTGTTCTGATATCTCGTGAGATTTGGGTCGTCTATTTTTTTAATTTGTAGACTAATTTTTTCTTTAGAAGCTAGATATATTTGAATTTCTGGACAGATATTGATATTTCAACGGTAATCTGCCCTCTTCTTCAGTGCCTCTTTCAAAAAAGATTTCAGAGCTACCCGTATTTCAGTAAGACCATTCCTGTGGACTATTTTCACTGGAATCGTTTGGGTAATGTCGATTGCCTCAGCCCTGTTGTTGGTAATACATGTAGGCTAATTATTTATGCTAAGCATATTGAGGTTGGTTGAAATTAAATATGGGGCATTTCACGTGAAGCGGACAACGAAAAAAAGTCGAGGTTCCGTATTTCGTTCATATTATGCATAATAGTACTCCTACAGGATATGAACGTGGATGCACAATTTTTTCCTTCTATGAGGTTCAGTTGCCGAGTTATGGGCTTCTGAAGAATTGAAGAAGCTGATGAAGGGTTTTTTGGAAGCCGATTTTGAGATTGAAAAATATATATATTAAAAACATTAAACATATTGATTGGTATAGAAAATCAACTGTTCTTTTTAATTTTGAAATTTGGAATAAAAAAATTTTTTCCTGTTTAAAACCGGAAGTAACCATTTCAACTCGTTATTTGAGTAACTTGGACCAGGCTAATTTTTTTATTTTTGTAATAAAACAAAGCTTAAACTATACTTGTTTTATCATAAAAATTTTAGAATGGGATGGCGAGTAGTTTGGGAGGTAGGTGAATTTTAGTACATACAAGTCGTATGAAGCGTGACACCCGAAGTTTGATTAGGATAGCTAGTGAGTGTGAAAACAAAACATTTTTAGTAAAATTATTGCTATATCGTTAAAATATTATATATAGAATTAATATAGTTAAAATAAAGCGATAGAGTTTCAATATTAAAAGTTGCTAATGCTAATTTATTTAATAAAAAAACAAACTTGTTTACAGTGCTGCCATTTATTTTTTTGGAATAATGCTAGATTCAATTTTATTTAATGCTAAATAATGCTAGATCTTGTAAAATTATAATGCTAAATAATGCTTTCTTATTTAATTGAAATAAACATGGTTCAATATGAAAACAATATGTACATTTATATGAGGGTTGATCAATAAGTAATGACAATCGGTTATTTCCAGTTCGCATAAAATTAAAAAAAAATGAAAAATTTTACCACTACATATACTGACAAAGTCAGCATGAAAAAAACATAAATAGGCCACAATCCCAGGGATTCAAAGTGCCAAAAGCACTAGCTCCAGTATAAAACAGTTCTAAGAGGAGCTACATTCATTTGAATACGAACGGACGAAGAGAGAACATCAAAATGGGGAAAAACGAAATTTGTTTGAAAATCTGTTTGAAAAAATTGTCTACCAGTATAGTGGAAACATTAGGGGACTCTGCTCCTCCATATTTCACCGTTGCACGCTAGGCCAAGGAGTTTAAGTTGGGAAGAACATACACTGAAGATGAACACCGCGAAGGACGTCCATCCACATCCCTCACTGAAGACAACGTAAAAAAGCCAAAGATGTCGTGTTGGCAGATCAAAGAGTGACCTTCAGGCAGAGATTTTCCTACACCCCCCCCTAACATCCCCCTAATACCCCCCTTGGAAAGTGCATACACCCCCCCTAACACGGACAATTTTCCTACACAAAGGGAACTTTGTGTCTTTTGTTCCAAAGGGACACCCCTTCTAAAATTCTGAACACACCCCCCACGAAAAATTCCTGAGAAAACCCCTGCCTTCAGGCATGTAGCTGAGGTCACAGGGATCTCATATGGTAGTGTTCGAAAAATCTTTGCCAACAAAATACATATGAAGAAGGTCTCTGTCCAAGAATATTAACGGACGAGGGTAAGATAAAACGAATCGACAATTCAAGGATGAATCTCAAAAAGTTCCAAGCAGATCAGGAGAATTTTTTGTCACATTTCCTGACCATGGACGAGATTTGGATCCACCATTTATATCCAGAAACCAAAATGCAATCAATGACCTGAAAGCGACCCTCTTCATCGATGCCGAAGAAATTCAAAGTGTCAAGTTCAGCAGGAAAGGTTATGACATCAGTTTTTTCGGACGCTGAAGAAATTATTGTGCTGGAATATTTAGAAAAGGGAGGCACTATATTAGGCTCTTACTAAGCTGACCTAATAAGAAAACTGCGAAAGGCACTGAAGGAGAAAACACACGGCAAACTGCGAGCCGGAGTTCTGTTTCTTCAAAATAACGCACCGGGTCACAATGCTGCAGTTGCGATGGATACGATTAAAGAAACAGGATTCAAACTGCTTGAACACCCAAGCTCTCAGTGGCTTCTACCTCTTTCCTCGGCTCAAAAAACACGTTCGGAGTAAGAAATTTGAAGATGATAGGGAAGTGATGGCCACTGTTATGGCATTTTGGGAGAGTCCAAATAAAGAATTTTTTTCTAAGGGTATCCTGGGTTTGGAAAAAAGATGGCCTAAATGTATTAACTTATTATAAGACTATGTTGAAAAATAAATATATCTTTTAAGTTTAATCACCATAGTTTATATTCATTATCATTACTTATTGATCAACCCTCGTATGTATAACAAAAACAAATTAGAAGTTTAAAATTTACATTTAAAAATGATTCTACATCTATTACAGACAAATGAGTTATATCCAAATGTTCTTCTCTTATGTAAAGCTCATTTCTACCAATATTTGTCAAAATATCGTTTGGAATCACTCAATCAAAACAGCAACAATTATTTATTTTTAAGTGAAGAAAAAGTATTAGTGTCGGATAACGAAGATTTTTCTCCAGCGTTATCCGTACGATTCCTTGCATTTGAAGCCCTAACAAAACAATTAATTCACATTATTCAGGAAAAAATATCTAACTAGAATCCACATACTTTGGTAAACTTGAACTTGTAGATGCCCGACGCTCCCGGGAGTCTGAAGTGGATGGGACCCCACTACTGATTTTTAGCATCATCACGATTAAATTTCGCGGGGCAAGAGATTTATTTTTCGCGGGGCAAGAAATTTATTTTTCGCGGGGCAAGAGATTTATTTTTCGCGGGGCAAGAAATTTATTTTTCGCGGGGCAAGAAATTTATTTTTCGCGGGGCAAGAGATTTATTTTTCGCGGGGCAAGAAATTTATTTTTCGCGGGGCAAAAGATTTATTTTTCGCGGGGCAAGAGATTTATTTTTCGCGGGGCAAGAGATTTATTTTTTGCGGGGCAAGAAATTTATTTTTCGCGGGGCAAGAAATTTATTTTTCGCGGGGCAAGAAATTTATTTTTCGCGGGGCAAGAGATTTATTTTTCGCGGGGCAAGAGATTTATTTTTCGCGGGGCAAGAGATTTATTTTTCGCGGGGCAAGAGATTTATTTTTCGCGGGGCAAGAGATTTATTTTTCGCGGGGCAAGAAATTTATTTTTCGCGGGGCAAGAAATTTATTTTTCGCGGGGCAAGAGATTTATTTTTCGCGGGGCAAGAAATTTATGTTTCGCGGGGCAAGAAATTTATTTTTCGCGGGGCAAGAAATTTATTTTTCGCGGGGCAAGAGATTTATTTTTCGCGGGGCAAGAAATTTATTTTTCGCGGGGCAAGAGATTTATTTTTCGCGGGGCAAGAGATTTATTTTTCGCGGGGCAAGAGATTTATTTTTCGCGGGGCAAGAGATTTATTTTTCGCGGGGCAAGAAATTTATTTTTCGCGGGGCAAGAAATTTATTTTTGGCGGGGCAAGAAATTTATTTTTCGCGGGGCAAGAAATTTATTTTTCGCAGGGCAAGAGATTTATTTTTCGCGGGGCAAGAAATTTATTTTTCGCGGGGCAGGAAATTTATTTTTCGCGGGGCAAGAGATTTATTTTTTCGCGGGGCAAGAGATTTATTTTTCGCGGGGCAAGAGATTTATTTTTCGCGGGGCAAGAAATTTATTTTTCGCGGGGCAAGAAATTTATTTTTCGCGGGGCAAGAGATTTATTTTTCGCGGGGCAAGAAATTTATTTTTTCGCGGGGCCAGAGATTTATTTTTCGCGGGGCAAGAGATTTATTTTTCGCGGGGCAAGAGATTTATTTTTCGCGGGGCAAGAGATTTATTTTTTGCGGGGCAAGAGATTTATTTTTCGCGGGGCAAGAAATTTATTTTTCGCGGGCAGGAAATTTATTTTTCGCGGGGCAAGAAATTTATTTTTTCGCGGGGCAAGAGATTTATCTTTCGCGGGGCAAGAGAGTTATTTTTCGCGGGGCAAGAAATTTATTTTTCGCGGGGCAAGAAATTTATTTTTCGCGGAGCAAGAAATTTATTTTTCGCGGGGCAAGAAATTTATTATTCGCGGGGCAAGAAATTTATTTTTCGCGGGGCAAGAGATTTATTTTTCGCGGGGCAAGAAATTTATATTTCGCGGGGCAAGAAATTTATTTTTCGCGGGGCAAGAGATTTATTTTTCGCGGGGCAAGAAATTTATTTTTCGCGGGGCAAGAAATTTATTTTTTCGCGGGGCAAGAAATTTATTTTTCGCGGGGCATGAGATTTATTTTTCGCGGGGCAAGAGATTTATTTTTCGCGGGGCAAGAGATTTATTTTTTGTGGGGCAAGAAATTTATTTTTCGCGGGGCAAGAGATTTATTTTTCGCGGGGCAAGAGACTTATTTTTCGCGGGGCAAGAAATTTATTTTTCGCGGGGCAAGAAATTTATTTTTCGCGGGGCAAGAGATTTATTTTTCGCGGGGCAAGAGATTTATTTTAAAGCTTATAACAGAAGTATCAGTAGTTTGTACTTTTCGATGCGAAAGTGAAAACTGTAATAAAGAATCATACTCGGACATTTTAGACCCAATATTAGCAATTGTTGTTTAAGCTGGAAAACCAGCACAACCAAAGTAAATTACGGAAGTATTTACGAAATAAACTACTTTGTTACATGACAAATTAAGTTGCATCTAATGTATTCTCGCAACGGTTTTTCTAGAAATCTAAAATCAATATGCTGATAAAGCTGATATTTAACAGTTACATGTTAACAACTTCCCTACGTTTATGATAAAAACATGGGTTCCGTTTTAATTTCCAAGATGTATCAAAATAATACTACGTTTGCACTGCAATCTCAAATCAAGTAGGCTTCGAGCTTACAACAAAAATTAGGTGAGACGTGCGAATTGGCCGAAGTGGTCTAGAGTTTCAGCAGAAAATGTTATTCAAATTTATATGAACAATTAATTTAATATGAGAGCTGATGAAAAAGAAACGATTATGGCTGAATATTTTCTTGTCTGTTTGTGTACTTCACATTCTCCGGTTGTCTAAATTTCCACTATTTTGGAACAAAATTTCTCTGGGATAAAATCCAGCAAGCTCTGAAATAAATTAAGCTGAAACAACTGGTTTTGACTAGATTTATAACCAGCTCACACCGCAGTCAAAACAACGTAATTATAGCTACTGCTTTTGAAATCAGGGAAGTTCACATCGCATTGAGGTGCTGATGTTTGACTGGTGCCGTTTGAAATTCAATTAGCAACGTCTTATGCAAGTATTTTTTTTTTTTTAAATAAAAGAAATAAAACTTTCTATTCTTTCCACTCTGTACTCCGAGAGTGTTTTTTAGAGGTGTAGAACTTTGAAATGAAATAAAATTCGGGTAAATTATTTTGATTGCCATGAAATTGGCTTTATTGGAAAGATAATTCTTTGCCATTTTTATTTAAATATGATTTTTGGCACGTGAGTGCCACGATTGGGGCGGAGGAAGTCCAAACGAGAGGTCCAATTTTCGACTACTCTAACCAACAATTGGGGCCGTATCGCGCCAATAACGCGGCGGCTGTTGTCTTCCAAATGGTCAAGAGTCTCGAACTTGTTGGCATAGACGAGTAATTTTGACTTTGAAATTAAAATTTGATGGGCGAGATTGTAAATAGATGAGTGCCAGATTATTCCGAAGTCTAAATTTAAATGCTAAAAATAATGCTAGATGCTAACTCCGAATTTCGAATGCCGTTGGAAAAAATAATGCTAGATCTAGCATTCAAAATGCTAAAATGGCAGCACTGCTTGTTTATGGAAATTTGAATTTATTTCACAGTTTATACAATTACATATATAATTCACCTACATATAGAGGTTAAAATATAAAACAAGTGCTAATGCTTATTTACGAAGTGAAAACAAAAAAATGATTTATGGAAAAAAATTTTTTACTTGAACTTATATGACTTGGATCAGTTTAATTTTTTTTTATTTTTGTAACAAGACAAAGCTAAAACTATACTTATTTGATGTTAAAAGTGGAAGTGGAAAGTATATGTAGTTCGCCGTGATACTATATCCTGTATATAAATAGTTTTTATAACATACTTAAAATATATACTTAAATTGTGTTCATACTTAACCGACTACCCTACAGAAATGCGATTAGTGGCACCATTTTTTAGTTGAAAAAGGTATTATTTTTTCATAAAAAGTCATAAAATAGAAGGAGGTCAAAGCTATGTAATAGAAAGGGCTGGAAGTGTGATGAAAGAGCCATTTCGAATTTTCCGTTTTTGTTTTAGTTCTTTTTCAGCGCTTGAAGTGACTACCTAAATAAGTTGAATTGTGTGTATTATGTCTCCTTGCGGCTACCGATGTTTCAATCCTTTCGACTTGAAATTTCATCGGAAGGTTAAAGACTTAAGAAAAATTCAATAAAAAATTGCAGATAAGTGGAGATATTCTTCTGATATATACGTGTGTGGAAGCTGCAGGAAAAAACTGACCGTGGAAATACCTGCAAATTTTCAGCGATCTTGCCAATCATCAACTGATTTGTCTTTGTGCTCCCCGGGTTTACCATTCATTCCTGAAGAGAAGTATAAACATTGCTCAAAGTAAACTGATTCAACAATATACGACCAAGATATTCTGACCCAGTTAAAAGCAAAATTTAGCAATCCGGCTACATCTACTGCTATGAAAACTACGATACTGACTATAACACCTAAGTCATGGACCGAAAACAGACTTGCACAAGAATTCGGAACATCCAGGCGGCAAGCGAGAAAAGCAAAGCAACTTGTGGATTAGTTTGGTATATTAACATCTCCAAATCTACGAGGTGGAACTATGAACTTAGTGAAGTGCTTTTATCTGCGAGAAGACATTAGTCGAATAATGCCCGGTAAAAAGGATTGTGTATCTATTAAGTTAGATGACGGAAAAAGAACGCAAATCCCAAAACAACTTTTAATGTGTAACATTGACGAGCTTTACCAAACGTTTAAAAGTGAATATCCGGATATCAAAATCGGCCTGACAAAATTTTTCACTTTGAGACCCAAACAATGTATCCTCGCTGGTGACTTTGGAACACATATGGTCTGTGTATGTGTATATCACCAAAATGTGAAATTAATGATGAGTGGAGGGGACATTGACAATCTCACATCTGGAACTATTTTGGAACTTTCTACTTATAAGGATTGCCTTCGCAAAATGATGTGTCCCAATCCTACGCCGATATGTCAATTAACAATTTCAACAAAAACCCCAAATGAAAGTTGCAAATCTTGTCCAATCAAGTGACAACCGTTCAGTTTGAAAAATGGGTTTGTTCAGACAGATTTACCATTTCTACTCATCTTCTTGCATCCGATGATTTTGTAGACAGCTTTTGTCACGCGTTGGATGTCTTGAAACCCCATACTTATATTGCAGAGCAACAGGCTCTTTATTTTAAAAATCTAAAAGAAAATATAAACGAATGGGGAAATTTTAGTACAATGCGATTTTGCTGAGAATTATAGTTTTGTTGTACAAGATGCAGCTCAAGCTTTTCATTGGAATAATGACCAGGCAACACTTTTGACATCAGTCTATTATTATAAAGTTGGAAGTAAAATCGAACATGGTAGTAATGTTATGATTTCAGATGATATGAAACATGATACAGCAGCCTTCTATGCTTTTCAGAAAACCATTCACAAACATCTGTCTGAAGAAACAATAGCTTTGTCAAAAATTATATACATAACAGATGAGGCCCCACAATATTTTAAAAATAGATTTATTTTGTGAATCTATTTTATTACAAAGCTGATTTCAAGACAGAAGCTGAACTTCATTTTCACGCGACTTCGCATGGAAAAGGCCCATGTGATGGTCTCGGTGGTAATTTGAAACGACTGGCAACACGTGCGAGTTTACAATTACCTCCTAGTAAAGCTATTACTACACCTTTACGTTTTTTTCATTGGGCAAAGTCGGCTTTATCCCTAACAGCTACTTACTATTGCTCATCAGGGGAACTTCAACGCCAGAGAATATTTTTAAAACCACGGTTCGATTCCTCTATTACTATTCCCGGGACTAAGAAATTTCACTGTTTTATTCCAGTTACTGAAGGCCTTCATATAAAAAGAACAAGTTTAAGTAATGAGTGTCAAATTGTAAAAATGGTGAAATAAATTCATTTTTCCATAAATTATATTTTTGTTTTCACTTCGTAAATAAGCATTAGCAATTGTTTTATATTTTAACCTCTATATGTAGGTGAATTATATATGCAATTGTAAAAACTGTGAAATAAATTCATTTTTCCATAAACAAGTTTGTTTTTTTATTATATAAATTAGCATTAGCAACTTTTAATATTGAAACTATATAGCTATATTTTAACTATATTAATTCTATATATAATATTTTAACGGTATAGCAATAATTTTACTGAACATGTTTTGTTTTCACACTCACTAGCTATCCTAATCAAGCTCCGGGTGCCACGCTTCATACGACTTGTATGTACTAAAATTCACCTACCCATTCTAAAAATTTTGTGATAAAACAAGTATAGTTTAAGCTTTGTTTTATTACAAAAATAAAAAAAATTAGCCTGGTCCAAGTTACTCAAATAACGAGTTGAAATGGTTACTTCCGGTTTTAAACAGGAAACATTTTTTTTTATTCCAAATCTAATTTCAAAATTAAAAAGAACAGTTGATTTTCTATACCAATCAATATGTTTAATGTTTTTAATATATTTTTTTCAATCTCAAAATCGGCTTCCAAAAAAACCCTTCATCAGCTTCTTCAATTCTTCAGAAGCCCATAACTCGGCAACTGAACCTCATAGAAGGAAAAAATTGTGCATCTACGTTCATATCCTCTAGAAGTACCATTATGCATAATATGAACGAAATCCGGAACCTCGACTTTTTTTCGTTGTCCGCTTCACGTGAAATGCCCCAGATTCAAATGTTACTATGCAACCCATTTCCGAAAATGATTACTTGGTGTAACAAAAAAACATATAACATTAAATCTTCACTTTCCAACTTAGTTTAAATTATTAATCTCAACCCAGGTTCTTTTATTGGGACCTTAAAACATGTTTTTTTTGCAAATTTAACTTACAATTTAATGAAACCTGCGCAAGAGAACTATGCAAGAGAATAATATTATACGGTAAAATCTTTGTAAGCAAATCGCCACTAAAAAGTGGCCGAAGAACCTTCTCCTGTATGAGGAGTCGGGACTGAAGCCACTTAGGGACCGGATTGTTGAATTAACGACAAGATTCTACGGACTGACAGACGGACATGAGACTGACTGTGATCTGTGTTTTCCTTGGAGTTAGTGCTGATTTTGCACTCTTACTCCATTTGTGGCGGTGGGCTATGATAGCCCGAACAATGTGACTGGCAATGTCATGGGTATTATTCTATTTTAGCCATTTAAATTATATTTAGGCACTTACGCTTTTATTCTCTGAGTTGCCTCAGGCCAGGATAGGTTAGTCGAATAAGGGTATCAGGGTGTTTTAAAATATCTAAGGACCTGTTTGGGTGTCTGTCGATAGTATCAAAAAGTTTGAGTGCTCTGTCACGGATGTATGTTTTGACTGTTTCTACTCTCAAGTCCTTGTGAATGTTTATGTTCCTAACGTATCTCGGTATATTAAAAATCTTTCTTAAAGAGATGTTTTGGCATGCTTGAAGCTTTTGGATGTTGGTTTTGGTCGTTTGACCGAAGGCTACACATCCGTAGAGAAGTTGGGGTCTAATGACTTGTTTGTACAGAAGCGCTCGGCTAGTCATATTGAGTTTTCTGGAGCTAATGATTGCATTTAGAGATTTGATCGTGTTCCTTATGGTTGCTCGTTTAGCAGCAATGTGTGATGTAAATTGGAGTTTATCATCAAACGTGAGGCCTAAGTATTTGGCTGTTCTTTGCCATAATATGGATTCACCGTCTACCGTTAGCGTGCGAGGTCTCTGGTTTCTTTTTCTGGTGATAAAGAGGGCTTGTGTTTTGTCAGTGTTTATCTTTATTTTCCACTTGTGGAAGTGTTCTAGAAGAGAATCAATGGAGTGTTGAAGATTTGAAGTGATGATATGTGCCTGTTTTGAGGAATAGAAGATGCATGTGTCGTCGGCAAACAGGGATATATTTATTCTATTGGAACGAGGGATGTCTGCAGTGTACAGGTTGTACAAAATTGGCGAGAGGGGTGAGCCTTGGGGGACTCCAGCTTGGATGTGGCGTTTTGAGGAGAGATGGCTGTCTATTCTGACTTGGAAAGATCTCTCTTGTAAGAAGGAGCCAATTAATTGCGAGTACGATTTAGGGATTTGAAGGTTGATAAGTTTAACGATCAGACCTGCATGCCAAACTTTGTCAAAAGCTTTGGCCACATCGAACATGACCAGGCCTGTGGATTGTCGTCTATTGAACCCTGTTTTTATGTGCTGTACAACTCTGGATAGTTGTAGTTCGGTGGAATGTTGAGGTTTGAAGCCGAATTGCTCATCAGGTAGGATGCTGTTAAGATGGACTATCTCATTTAGCCGGGAGAGGAAGATGTGTTCTGTTAGTTTGGCCAATGTTGAGAGAAGGCTGATAAGCCTCCAATTTTGAGGGAATGTAAGATCTTTACCAGACTTGGGGAGGACTATCACTGTGGCCAGTTTCCAGCACTTTGGATACTTTTTAAACAGAAATATGCAGTTTATGATATCTGCGATGTTCTGGAGAATGTTATCAGGTAAGTGTGTGAGACATGAATTTGTGACATTATCAGGGCCTGGGGCTTTGCGTTTGTTGATTTTGCGAACCAAGTTTTTGACTTCCTCTAGGTTGGTAGGGGGAATTGAGTCGTTGCTAGGGGTTCTTGAATTTAGTATGTTCGAAGCGGCTAGTTCAATGCGATCTTCGTTGTCAAGATCGTCGTCTGGAGAAGAGTTATCCTGGAACTGTAGTTCAAGGGCGTCCGCAAATGCTTCAGCTTTGTCAGATTTACTAAATTTGAGGCCAGTTGCGCTATGAATAGGGGGCATAGTAGGTTTTGTTTTTGTCCTGAAATATTTGGACAATGTGTTGCTACCGGGTTCAATACTTTTCATGAAGAGTTCCCATTGTTCATTTTTGAATTGATTGATTTGGGTACGAATAACGTTAGTTAACCGGTTTGCTTCTATTCGAAGTCTTGGGTAACCCGTGCTTCTTGCGCGTCTTCTAATTTGGTTTCTTCTCCTGATGAGAATCTTAATTGAGTATGGAAGTTCATAAGGATCATGGTTATCCTCAATAGGGGATGTAGTTGTACATTTTTCTTTTGTTTCAGAGATTCGTAGGGTAATATTTTCTATTGTTTTTTCCAGCTCACAGACTGTTGCCGGCATGGTGAAGCTATCGTCGTTAGCTAAGGTGACTTGAAATTCTTGCCAGTTTGTGCTTATTTTTTCTTTTTTCAAAGGGACAATGAGGATGTTCCCGATTTGAAAGAGCACAGGTTTGTGGTCCGACGGCAGTTCATCAAGAACGCTAATCTGGATGTTGTGGGAGATGTCGAAGGAAATTCCGATATCTAAGATATGGCTGTACCACGGCCCAAAGTGGGTGGGTTCCTCAGGAATATGGAGGCAGCAGGCGGACCCTGCTGAAAATCTTTGAAGCTCTTTACCTGCGAGATTGTTTTTAATAGCTCCCCAGTGGCGATTGTGGGCGTTGAGATCTCCGCCTAGAAAGATGGGGCCCTCAAAGTTAAAAAGTGTTTTAAGGTCTTCTAAGAAGTGTTGAGCATTAGGAGGTCTATATGCGGAAATGGCAGTAAACTCTTGAAAGCTGGTTTGGACTTTGATTGCCGTAGCTTCCATACCCATGAGGGGTGGGATACATAGCACGTGATGATTAATGTTCCTTCTAATGAAGATTGCTGTACCCCCTCCTCTGCCTGTCAGTCTATCATTTCTATATGCCTGATAGTTTGGGAGACGAAACTCTCTGCTCGGTTTCAGAAAAGTTTCCTGTATGAGTATGATGTCTATTCTCCGCTCGGTAAGGAATTGTAATAACGCGCCCTTTTTGGATAAAATGGAATTTGCATTCCAACTGAGGATAGAGATTCGGTCATCTCTGTTCATTTAAGTGATTGAGAGAATACTGGGGGTGTTTGAATGGGAAACATGCCCTGAACCATTTTTGCTATTAGGTCCTTCATCATTGAGTGAAGCTGAACTTGCATGACCTCTTGTTCTGGTGGTTTTGAGAGCTTAGTCTGCGCTTTTGGGATGGTATTTGAAGATGCCACAGGCTGGGCAGTAGTTGGGTTTTCGCGAGCTATTTGTGCGAAGGTTTTTTTAATATTTTTGGGGTTTTTAGGGCAACCACTATAGCTTGCGGGATGCTCCCTGCCACAGTTAATACATTTTGGTTTTTGTTCTGGGGGCTTGTTGCAGTTTTTGTGATGGTGAAGACCGTCACACTTAACGCAACGAGACTGGGCGTGGCAATTGTTAGAGGAGTGGCCAAATTGTTGGCAATTATGACATTGGCTTTGACCAACTCTTGGTTTTTGAGATTCAACTTGGCATGCAAGGTGGCATATAGCCTGTATGTTATAAATGTGTTTTTCTTCCCTTGGGAGAAGAACTTTTATTAGCTTAGGTGGGTCTTTCCTGGTTTTTAGATAAAACACTTCTATTGGATTGAACCCTTGCCTCTCAAGGTCTGTTTTAATCTCTTCAGGTGTGAGTCCGTAAAGGCCTCGAATGACAACGTTTAGCTGTTTTTTTTTCAGGAAGGTAGTACGTGTGGTACTGGGCCTTTAACTCCGTGAAGATTTTAGTTATTTTCCTGTGATCGATGGGAGTTTTGGACATGATTTGTATGCCTAAATAGACTCTTTTAGCTGAAATGAACTCTGCATTTCTTTGTTTCAGAACACGTGCCAGTCCTGTCCATTGTTCAGGTTGGCGAAGAATTATTGGAACCACCTTCGGGGCTGCTTGTGGTTCTTCAGTTTGGGCCGGATTCTGGTAGTTGGGCTGTAAATTTGCAGCAGCAGAATTGGTGCTGTTTGGTTTTTTTCTGGGCTGTTTGGAGGAATTTAGTGGGGGAAAATCTTCACTAGGTAGGGAATGGGTAGCTTTATTGGAATTAGTTAATTTAGAGCCGTCCTTTTTACTGGCAGAATTAGGGCTGGTAGAGGGAGCTTCTACAATTGGGTCTTGGCTCTCTTCGAAAACTGACATCTCAGAGGAACTGTCCTCTGAGTTTGAGCAGTCTTCCGAGCCTGAGGAGCTGGCTTTTCCGGAGAGGGAAGAAGAAGTTGTCTCTGATGAGGACGTTTGAAGCCTTCTCCTTTTTTTATTTTGCGAATTGGAGTTTTTTCCTTTCGCAATAAATTTATTTAGTTTAGTTAGCAGTTCATTGTTTTGTTGCATGAGCTCTGCATTGAGGCGACGTTGTTCGGAAAGCTCGCTTTGAGTTTTCTGAAGCTCCTCTAAAAGTTTATTTAATTTAATTGAGATTTCAACTTGCGTTGGAATAATATGGGATGGGTCATGCTGATAATCAACAGCTTCAGGGGAAGGTTCTAAGAAACTCATTGTGTGCGGAGCCTAAATTACTACCTGTGCTTATTAAGAGTTTTTCCTGGCCTGCGGCCAACCCAGAAAAAGGGTTTGCCTTCACACAATATTTTGATAGTAATTTAAAATTAATGTTCTCTTGGTTTACGAAAATAAATAAAATAATATAAAGAAAAATAATACTCATGCACTGCCAGCACATGTGCCGGTGCTGATCTCTGCTGCTGCTGTATCGAATCGGTCACGGCCACACGATGAGCTCGGATTTTCCTGCGCTGTGTTGAACGGATAATGGCTGGAACGGATGATGACTGGCTCGGAAAACCTTTCGTTACTCGTCTACCTGCGTCGTGTCTAACGGCTAGTGGCATTTACGTGCTTCGACGTCGTAGCAATTAAAATTGCTGATTGTTTCTCTGACTGCTGCGTGTGTTCCTCTCGGCGGCTCACGGCTGACTCTACGGACATGAGAACGGACTGATACGGTCACTTGGGCGTACAGGTGGCTCTAATGAGCCATTTATGCGCCCCGCAAAAATAGCGTGTCAGCGACAGCTCATGGATGCGCTTTTTAATTATGTAGGCCCAACGAATAGAAGAGGCTAGATGTAAGACCTAGGATAAGGAATTAGGCCTAATTAGGCTAAGTTAGTCTCAGTTAGGTATAAGTTAGACTTAAGTCATAGCGTAAGATAGATTTTAAGTGACTATTCCTAGGATAATCCCAGCCACTGCACACGGCTGGGTATGATAACTAGCGTGTAAGATTAAAAGAAAATTCAAAAGATAAACATAAAAAAAAAAAAACAATCAAGAGCTAGCAGACCTAAATATTATAGCCGCTAGTTAGTAATTTTAAAATTTTTTTACTTAATTTTTATTAATTTAAAAAAAAATGTTTTTTATTTAATTTTTATTAATTTTAAAAAAAATGTATTTTATTTAATTTTTATTAATTTTAAAAAAAATTAAGTGAATCGCCCTAATATTTACTCGTACTTTGCTATAGCTTTCCAATAATTGAACTAAGTACTATTTTCCTGGCGACGATTACGTAGTGTTTTGATAATCTCCGATTCGAATACTAATTTTGAGTACCTCTTAGAGGAATTGAAGTTTAAATCAGTAATGTGCTTTTTTTCGTGAGTTGAATTCCTAATTGCATGTAGAAATTTCCTATTTTCGGTAAAATGTTGATCAAGCATTCAACTCCCTGCACATAAAGCCTTTTTCAACCCATTTTTTAAAAATAAAAATTAATAAAAACAATTATAAAGCTTTAATCTATTCTTTGAAAGATGATTGACGATATTTAAAGATCTTATGAAACCAGCTATTCCAAAACACAGAACCAATAAAATTGCTGCAACAGGCATCCTATCGATTCCATTTGAAACACAATTTTCTTTCGTTCGTAAAATATCTATAAGTACTTCACAAATCGGTTTAACTTTTCAACTTTTACGGTACGTTTTGATAAAAAACATCAACAGGAATGTACACCTGCCAAGAAAAGGATCAAACGCACCCCTTCGCCATCAGTTTGGCCACTGCCATCCACTGTGGTGATGGTGTAGAAATTGGCTCCAGATGCGGCAGCAACAGCAGTAGCAGCATAAACACTTTGGCTTTGACTGTGCAAAGCTACTTGGAAAAGCACCAAACTGGAAAATGCATTCACTTTGTACAAATTCCTTCAGGATATCCGCAATCGTTTGCATCTTCTTCTTTTAATCGGTAAACAGAAGTGAGACACGAAGCGACGCACGAAATGTAGAGTAGATATTGTATTTTCCAAGTCAGCAGGGATGGTGGTGTGTCGGAAGACATTAAGACGTTGCATCGCATTGCAATCGCTTACAGTTCTTGCTTGAGGTATGAAACGTACTGGGGTTTGTTTTTTACATGAATAGAAACAAAGAGATTAAAACATCTCAGTCAGTCATTGTTTGATGGATGTCGCTGCAGTTTTGATAAATAATAGATGGACATCAAATCCGTGTGCGGAGCTCTTTGAACAATAAGCATTTTACACTTTTTGCTGGTCATTGTAGCTATTAATCATAACTGAAACACTTGCAATATGAATAATTAACATTTGTAGCAGGCTCTGGTATGAGTGTCTAGAAACAAAACTGAAGTACGTTGTGTAGTTGTGCTTTATCCTCTTTGACTGTAGTTTCTTTTTAAGTAGGTCATTGAATGGATTTATTTTGTATCATTGTATATTTTAAACAAATATTTCGAGATTTTGCTCTAATATTCAATATTCCGAGCAACAAAATCTTCGAAAATGACTGTTTACCCACGTCTCAATCAATATAAGGATCCTTCATGCACACGCCGGCCCTTCAAGTTGCACTCATTTGGTGTTAATTTCAACGCATTGCTTGCTCACCAGGAAGAAATGAAACAGCGAAAAGATACTTCTGCAATTCGCCTAGGATGCATATATCGTGTGTGTTGCACCGTATGGACAAGTTTGTTGGATGGGGGTGTCGAAATTTTTTGATTGCAAATGCATTTTTCGGAACTCATACGTATAATGTTCATAGGGGTCGATTTTTCGGAAGAGCTCCAATTTTTTTTTCTTGCACTTCGAAAGCAATAATTTGCAAGAGGCATGTAGACTTTCATTAAGTGCATAATATTCTCGATTTTTTCTCGCCGTTTTCGTTTCGCAGTGGAAAAATTGCAGCAAGCGTGTGCAAGAAGTCGGTTGCCGTTTGCAATGTTTGGTTGCTTTTCACATGACACAAGGGAATGCAAAATCATGCAATGCCTTTCAGGCTAACTTTTTTATTAGGTGCTCGTAGCGTCGTTGTGAACGAAACAGTGATGAGTTGTTTCTTGCAAGGTTGCTTTTTGCTTGATTTTTTCGGGTTTATAGTGTTGTACTCTGCAACAACAAGCGAAAATTGCTAACGGGATGCAATTTCTGGGTTGCAATGGCGTCGACCATGATACGCTTAATGAAATATTCTTGGCCGCAGTTTTTTCTCCAAATGGTAGCTGAAACGATTCTCTAAGTGATGATGAGTGTGAAGTTTTTGTCTAGAGTTGCGAAAATAATAATGAGAAATTGTTCGGAAGTTTATTTTTTCATCAGAGTTTTATACTAGTTTTCGGAAGATGGACCGGTTTTGATGATTAGCAATTAAATAGATCCGGGGAATTGATATTATTCAAGGCAAAATGCTATCTAGCAATGCTCATGTAATTCCCATAACGCTCCATCTGTTTACTCCATGTCTTTTAGCCCATACAAAATCGTTTTTTCTTCTTCTGAAATACGTCGTTGAATTACGAAAAAGCTGAAAATACTAAAAATATTTAATGTACTGTAAAACTCACTGTGACCGTCGACAAATTAAAGCTCACGTTTAATGCATTCAATCAATACTTTATTCACTAGATCCATGTGGTAGTACAACATAACAATGTCAATTCATGTATGGATATGTCGCTGCTAAATTTATAAGTCCCCTCACACAGTATGGCTGTGGGTTATAATTTGTCAAAATAGAATTTTCAATGTAGATTAAAATTTTTAATGTTAATAAAAAGTTGTTGATTAAATCCCGCAAAAACAATTCCAATATAATTTGAAGTTATCTTACAATATTCATAGTCAAAATATACTCTAAATATTCAAATAAACTATTTGGTCGGTTTGAATACCACCCTGCTACATGAATATGACGTTATACAGCAAGCTGAGTTTCCTTGAAATTCTCGGTTGGAATGCTTTTCATTTTTGAATTACCACCGGATTTGATTTATTATTTTTCAGTTAACACATACAATATTACATCATTCTACAAAATATGAAAAACCTATATTTTTGTGGAAGTACGATAAAATCAATTGAGAAAACTGCCCTTTCCATATATCTGCATGACTTAAAAAACAAAAATTATTGAATATATCCAAAGTAACTAAATGTAGATAGGGCGTTTATGCTAAGGACGGCAGGTTAGTAGTAACAGATTCAAGTAAAAACTACGAGTTTTAGGAGGATTTTGATGCTAGGACACCGATTTAAGCAATATATCCTGTTTTTTCTATCAGACATATTTCTTTGCATTTCCATTTCTAACCTTTTGATTAAGTTTCTGACACATTTTAATGTTTTTTAAAACTGATGTACCATAACTGATTTGCTTTTGACTTTTGCATAGGCAATTTTTCGAAACAATCCTATTTGTTTATTTGCTGGTATAGGTTTCTTTTAATTAATTGTTTTAAAACAAAGTTTCACTTAATTCCATTTCACTGGACAGCCACTAGGTTAGGTTAGGTTAGTAAAGAGGGCTGCCGGGAATGCGGCTTGCGTTAGGCCACCAATTTGGGCCCATTTGCCACCCTCCGCTGGCTTGTTAGAGCTGCCAAGTGACCGCTTCGCCAAACTGGATCAGCTAAGTCAGCTTGACCGTACTGGCCACCTCTGCTAACCCTTGAAAGTGGTAACAACCAAAAATCTTGAGGCGTTTATTATTTAGGGCCGGACAATCACAGAGAGTATGCTCGATGGTGTCCTCTTCCATCTCGCACCTCTTGCATAAGTTGCTGGATGTCAGTCCCATTCTGTTCGCATGAGACGCGGTAAGGCAGTTCCCTGTGAGCAAGCCGACTGTGGCTCTCAAGCGGTTTCTGCTGAGCTTTAGCAGTTTCCTGCTTTTGCTTGGATCAGGTGATGGCCATAATGTCCTGGCCACCCTGCAGTCCAACCTGTTTTCCTATTCAGACTTCAGTTTGGCCCATATGGCAGCATCAAGTTTGGTTGTGCCGTCAATGATTGACCGTGGTACAGTAATGCAGGGGCTATTGCTAGCTTCTGAACTTTTCCTCGCCAATTCATCGGCTTTTTCGTTGCCCATGACCCCACTATGCCCTGGCACCCACATAATCCGGATAGGAATATGCCTTGCCTTTTCATTGAGAGCCACTCTGCAAGCGCTAACAGTTTTTGAAGAACATCTGTAAGAAGCAAGAGCGAGAATGGCTGCTCTGCTGTCGACGCAAATCGTCATTAGTCTGGTTGATATTCCGCTAACGGACTCAACTGCCATGCGTATAGCATGTAATTCAGACTGAACGACGGTAGCATGGTCCGACAGTCTACACCTCAGGTTAAGGCTCAGATCCGTAGAAAACACGCGCGAGCCAACTCCTGTGTCCGTCTTTGACCCGTCCGTGTAAATCCAGACGCCCCCATCGGTGGACAGCCTCTAAGTCTTGAATATAGCTTGTTGAAAACGTCAGCAATAAGTTAAACTTAGTTTTACTGTCTTGTGCTATGCGTCATGGAGCAACATCATTACAGCGAGTGAAAACTGTTTTGAATATTATGTAAGTATACATATGAATATACACAGTTACAAATCCCTAGCTCATGGAGCGCACCAAAAACATTGATTTTGGAAAAAAAAAGTGTAGAAATTGTGTTTTGTGTTACTTCATTGTAACTCCAAGAGCAGAGAGGTATTCCGGAATAGCACTCGAACGAATTTCAAAATTTAGGAAAGCAAAAATAATACATAATCGAACGCTTATCACATAAAACTTTAGAAGCAACATCTTCTATAATATAAATACAACAATTTATCAGCAGTCTTTTTACTAATTTCATAAATGTATTTTTTGTAGCAACCATTTCGTTGGTGAAACTGTGATTGAATAAATAAATAAAAAAAAATAAAACATTTCAGTCGAGACGATCGCGTGATTCGCCGCTGCTAAGCTGGTTGCATGCCACCACTTCTTCTCTGCAAAAAAGCTGATGCCTGATAATTTTCACAATCAAGAAAAGACATCTTTTCATATCACCTTATCTGCTGGTGTCAAAGAATACAACGAAAAGACTTCTGGCCCCCTGGCGTTCTAGTTAAGGAATTCATCAGCATTTATCGAATTGATTTTTGTCTGAGAGAAGCAAGGAGCTGCAGAGCTTAAGATTATGCTACTAAATTATCTGTTGTCTGAGGGCCAAAACTAATGAGTTCGGCCTTTTTACCACTTTAGTTTTGTTTAACGAAAAAAATATGTAAAAAATATGTTTAACGAAAAACTACTTCACTGATGATCTTCTGTCGTGATTTTTTTCTGTCCTCCTATTGAATGTATTTTTGTGCCTATTTTCTAACTTTCTGCTAAAACCTTAGTTGTCACTTCAATATGTGTCCCCTGTAATCTTCCTCCGCTACTTTACGAACGATTCCTTACGGAGTTTTCTTCTTACCTCAATAGTTGTTATTCCACCGCTTACGTTTTGTTATGTGGTGATTTTAACCTCTCTACTCTAGATTGGTATGCTGGATATTCATTCGGCTATCATATTGGAAAAACTCGACTTGTATTGCAATGGTATGATCGGCTTGGTTTGTATTCCAATTGTAATGATACGGCTGCTTCCACGCCACATAAAGTGCGTGAACTTTTGCTTCTTACATTTTCAGTTTTTTCTCACAGCAATGCTTTCATCGTTTCCAATATTTTCTATCTACGTCTTCTCTTCCATTACATTCTTTTTGAAGAAAGCCTCAAGAAATTGAACTTCTGATGAACCATAACGATGCCAATACTGGTAGTGGTTCTGACGGTATTCCAAAATGTTCTGGTTAAATCTCTTTCATTATCTCTGCACGTCCCGCTTTTCATCTTGGTTGATATATGTATATTTTCTGGAATTTTCCTTTCTTTCTGGAAAATATTTTCTCAATATATAAAACTGGGGCTCGAAATCGAAAGCACTTCTAGCCGAAAACATTACCCCTACGCTCCTAAATATCCGCCCAAAAACATTTCCGCTACGTGGGGTAAAAAACAAGTGGTAAAAACAAGTGGCTTAAAAATGTTTTGATTTCGGTTAAATCAAAATGGAATTGATACGTATAGTGTTAGAATAATGCAAAGATGCTAAATACGTACTAAAAATCGAGAAAAGATTCTGCGCCCAACGTGGGCTACAAAAAAATTCAAAAATTCATGCAGAAATACAAAAATTCATACACAAAATCTATATAAGCTCTAAAGACTATAGCTCTCGAGACTATTTTCAGACTCTATAGCTCTAGAAACTATTTGCAGTCAAGCCCTTCCTATCATAGTATTTTGATTTTTTGATGAAATCTTCAAAGTGGGCTCTGGTGCACACTACACATTCATACTTTTTATTTGCAGTGGTATAAAATTGCTGGTTTATTTGAATCCATTTATGGACGTTTTTTATAGAGGTTTCTAGTAAGTTTAGTCTAATAACCAATAAATTTACTTGTTGTAAATGCTTGTCAAAATAAATATCTCAGTAATAGATAAAATAAAGACACCCGATAGCATACTTTGTATTTACATTTACTTATAAAAAAGCAGCAGTAATAAAAACAACATGAAAATCATTATAATGTTGAATCAATAGTGAGCGAAAAGTTTCATTTAATTTTGGTTGCTAAAATTTACAATCTTTGCTTTCATCTTTACAAATCTTGTAAATTTGCTCAGCAAAACGGAATACCATATAAAACTTTACAGAGATATGTCGTGTTTTTTTTTCAATTTTGTGTTTTTTTCATGGTCAATACATAATTTAATTGATATGGTCAAATAACCCCGTCCACTGAGTCAATCAACCCCAGGCATGGGGTAAGTGGACTCAGGGGGAAGCTTTTTTTAAAATAGCAAATACAACTTGAAAAGCTTATTGTGAATAAAATGAAAGGAACTATTCAAAAACCCATTGAAGTAATCAAAACGAAAACGTATTTGTTATGGCTAAAAACTTAACAGTAACATTTGCATAAAATTAATTATGGAAAATGGGTCTACTAGCCCCGGTCTGCCCTAACACTAAATTTCTTTGTACCCCTGTAACTTCCAATGCAGTCATCGAATCAACACAAAATTCGCAGGGTATGTTGATTTCAATGTGTGTCAGGTGTGATATATTTTTGGCTTTGATGCTAGCGAAGAGTTGTCAGCGCGAGGCATTTTTTGCTATTTTCGTATCAATAAATGCTTGTATTAAGTATTCATATCACGAACATTATAAAATAAGTTGCCAATGTTTAAATTTTCTAAGTTCTAGAAATTTTTCGATCCCAAACATCTTTCTATCCCTGTAACTTTCGACGACATCATCGGATAAAATCGAGATCGATAGAGTTATTTGATTTTAACGTGATGCAATTTTGGGAGACTTTTAGTTGCAGGGTTGGTAAAGTGTTGCAAGTACTAAGTATTTTCTTTGTTTATGTTATGTTATGCTGTTATAAAAGTTTTGCAGTATGTGACTTTTTTTTCTATGATAATGCCAAAGCTCAGGGGATTGCCCTTCGAAGCGAATGCTTACCGATGGCGGCAGGGAGACACATGAGGGAGAACCCAATATTATTTATTCCATTATTCTCTTAAGTACCCCACATTTTCTTATTTTCTAAAGCGCTAGTGTTATGCCTAGTCGCTACTAAAGCTTTAATGTCGCATTTAATTAATGGAACGCTGGTATTATGCCCAGTCGCCGACTATTAAGACAACACAAGACGAACAAATACATCCATGGATACGGCGGGATTCGAACCCGCCGGCAGTAGATCGCTGCTTCGGACTGACGCGTTAGCGAGCTAAGGTGAAATCCTTCCCACCCTATGAATTTAAATGCATTGTTAAGATCAAAGTGGCTTTGCACACGAAACAGGTTGGAGAATCTGTGGTAGAATATGAACTTAAAATCTGCACGATTCTTCTACTGTTCATCGAACATTAGTATTTCTATAAATTTTATTTTATGTTATTTTATCTGTTGAATATCTGTTGAAAATATAATGGGCTGGTAGACCCTTAGTATTTTTTAGGTTCAGTGTCGTCATGAGCCAGTGGGCTCATTATAATGTTGTCATTATAGTTGTCATTCTGTCATCGCATAAGTTTTGTGTTGGTCCGTGTATACTAGACACTTGATGCTGCTCTGGTTTGACCTGTCCCTCCAAACCGCCCACGACACTGGTGACTAACCGCCATACAATGTCACGCGAAGGGTAACAGGTTGGGCTAAAAATCGTGATGGCGGCTGTTTACCGCTGTTCCGCAACAAGATAGCACCCTAAATGCTCGAAAGAGTGCCCCAAAGTTGATACGGTTCATCATAAACAGGTGAAAAGTCAATATGCCTGAAATTGGTTCAAATCATATTGGCAAAAACCACTCATAATAATGAATTAATATTCTTAACTCAAAATTTATTTAAACTGCCATTAATTAATAAAAATAAAATTGCTGTCAACAAACATTACTTATCCATAAATGTAGCGATATTTTCAAATGATAGTTAGCCATAAGCCTTATGTTAACTTTTACATTCAATTTTCACATTCCAAAGTTGAATAAATTCCTGAACAAATGTTATTCACACAAGCAACTACCGCTATCAAAATTATATAGAGTCTATATTTCGTCACATTTTGTTTACCGTAAAGACAGAAATGTTTCGAAAAATTACTGGACTCAGTCAAAGCTTGTCAGTGAGAATAATCCCTTTTAATCTGTGATAAAAATTGTTACCATATATCAATCGGAGAAACTGACTCACGTTTTGAATCGTGCTAAAGAATCATTGAGTTTATAGTCTTCGATTACACCAAACTGCTTGTGAAAATTTTCTACTCCGCCTTCTAAAGAAATTTACTCCGCAAAAATCGTATTTTTGCAAATATGATGATTAAATTGTTCATAATTTAAAATTTCCTTTTAAATATACCCATACCGTTACTATAGAAGACAAAATACATAAAAATTAAACAAAAATAAAGCAATCGATTCTAAAATCCTTTCATCATATATTCCCTTTGCGAAAAGGTAAAGTGTTTGACAAACTGACCGATCGTCTAGTGTTTTCTCTGAATATTGTTCTAAGTCTGCTTACATCAAAGTAAAACCGAAAGCAAACAAGACGGAAAACTTGAAAAAATCATCCAATGTAACATACGTTCCGTGTAAAAACAGACAAAATACTCAACGTGATTAATCTAATCCCTTTCGCAACCAACAAGGGCCGTATGGACCGTTTACATGCCACATTAACTTCATACAAAGATTAAAATCTCAAATTATGCACTGAATGGCCGCAATCGCCTTGTCACTCATGCATGTGCTTGTGAAGGACACGGTGACGGTATCTTAGAGTCAATATTTCCCAGAAGCTGTTTCCCCCTGTCATGCCCTCACCCGGTTTATGCAAACAACCGTTTATTCTCCGCTCACCTGTCAACGGAAAATGAAGAAAAATGTAATTACTTGCTTGCATATTTTTTCAAATTCATCTCATGTGGGGTCGCTTATGGGAATTGACCAGCGGTCAAATTCTTTCATCAACATCAACGTGATGCGACTGCCAGTGCGCATACGGTCATCTTCTCGGTACGTTGTCTGAAGGATTTGTCACATGACCGGGCGGCTAGCATATGTGAACACTTATGTCTCCCTCAGTCATTCTCATTTCACCCTTGAACGTAAAGTGGATACACTCAAGTAGGATAAATCATGAATATCCTTTTGGGCATCAATTAAAATTCAAAAGTTCATATCTAATCAAAAGGAATATTTCTTCGGAAAATGACTAAATACTTGAAGCTGGACCGTATGAATAGCATCAAAAGCATCCCGAGGCCTAATTTAACTGCTACTCTATGCTACTACTGCAAGTGAACAAAAGTGAATAGATTGTGTCTTGGGCTGTGTAGGATCTGTTTTGATCTGGGCTGGTATCGTGGAGACATGTTGATGGGGTTAGGAAAGGACGTCAGACGGAGCTTTGTACATGCTGTTCTCTCTAATCGGTAGAGTTTTGCATATTCCGCAATTTTTCCTTAAACCTGCGATGAGATTTGAAGGCATTGAAAATATGCAGTTCGGATGAAACTGGTAGGAGGTATGTGAGATGGTAATAGAGACTATTTTGGACGGATATCGTGTTACATGTCATGGGTCGCAGTTTTTGTTTTGTAGCATTATCGGGGTACACTCTTGTTAGAATTCTGAGTAATATTGAGTTTTTGATTCTTCGAATTGTTTTCGATGCACCCATTCGCCACATTATCGTTCCACATTTGTCGCTGCTTTGAAGCACATGATATTCACGAGCAAAACAAATTTATCATTTCAGTCATCTAGACATTGAAATAGAAGCGAAAAGAACGAGATATGCTCAGAGCTTAGATGCACCGCTGATGATAGCAACGAAATTGCAAATATTACGCTTTCCATTCCCATGTCCTGCATACCTGATCTGCAGAGGCATGCAATGAAGTTGAAGTAGCCGTTCATAATCTTCTTTTTTCGCATTATTTTCGAGGCCGAGCTCAGGGTGAAATTCTGGAACTCAGCTAGAAATGGAAAGCAAGGAATCGGTTCGACGACAGTGCAGTTTTCACGACGACATCATTTCGACTTTTTAGAGAATGTGTATGCACATGTTGTTTGTCATTAAGTCTCCATTCAGGCCGACTTATGTAAATATTTGGTTCGGTGTAATAGAAAACCGTTTTTTTCACTCTCGTCATACTTGCCTTGATCTGATCCTTTTTCGCAGTACACTGTGAGTGGGTTGGTTGGCTGTCAGGCATGGACTCTTTGCACAGAAGTGAAACTGATGTAGAATATGACATCATATAATGTCACAAGTCACAAGGACTCTATTGGGATTGCGTAAAAAATTTATATTTTCATTTTACGTATATGCTGAAGTGATGATAAGAAAACTTTACAGTGAAAATGCTGGCGCTAGAATCGTGGTCAGTTAAGAGCTGGAGGCAATCTGGTTGTGTTGTATAGTAAGAACTACTCATGGTATCTCTGGATTAGATGCGATAAATAATTAAGGAGTTGGAATGAGTTTTGAGTTAAAGGTATGGTAAATATGAAAATATATTTGCATAAGAAATTGAAATGACGAGAATTAAAATAAGTATAGAGATACCTACAGTCTATACTGTTATGTAATATGAAAATTATGCCCATAAACAAAGAATTGTACAAATCACTCAAAGATTTTCAATTGATGAATATCTTAGTGGTAATTCAATCGAATGTGAATAACTGTAGTTAATGATATAAGGTCTGTTCCCCAACTCGGCTTCTTAACGGGCGCAGAAACTTACCCGAAATGCATCCCCGAACTTTCCCCAAACCAAAACATGACGTCATTTTCACTGCTGTTATCATTTTCCCTCTTTCAAGAATTTACCCGACCTTTTTTCCTGGCGATTTTTAGCATGGTGATCTCAGCTGACTAGTGTTTTGACGTTTTATTCTAATATTTTTTTTTGTTGGTGAATCATTCTCGAATGGTCTCTGGCAGAGGGAGATTGTAGTCCGGAGGATTATAAAATTGTTTAACCTCAAAGTAGGTTTTTCTGGAATTGAGCGTATGGGAATCAACGCGTCGTAAAGACGTAATTGTGAGTATATACAAGTTAAATTGAATATAAGTTCAATACAGAGTTCAAATGAAATAAAAGTCGAACCCGATGGCCAATTGCCGATAGGGTAAAGCCACCCCCTGTTCCTCGTATGAGTGAACCAGTCAACCAAAGAAAAAATTGTTGATGAATGATCGGTTTGCGAAATTTTACATGCTATTATTGTTGTTTTTTTGTGTTGTTGGTTTAGTTATAATGAAGAGTATAAAGATATCCGCTGAAATGCTGAGGGCATTGAATGAAAGTAAGTATTAGCGCCAGGAAACTGAATTTATATTCGTAGATTCGAAATTATTGCAAACACTTTTCGGCAGGGTGGAGGCAGGAAATGGACTGAAGCCAAATGAATCAAGGCGAACGTTGACGGACGAATTTCCTCTGCCACAAGAGGAGATTATCTAAAACTTAGCAAGTGGATCGTGCCAAGTAGTCGAATCAGACCTGAGGTATGTGGAGTTTTCCGATGTTATGAAAAATACAGGTTATGCAGATTTAATTGCTAGTCATGATTAACAAATTATCAGACAGAGCAGTTCCGGTGGATTCAGCAGTGAAGCTTCTTCCATCACTTGTTGGAGAGCTTTGCCCGAAAATGCGTAAAAGTATGAAATTCAAAACGAAAAATAAATGTGGGAGGAAATTCAGCTGCAGTTGAATTCGACAGGGTATAATTTCACCAAAATGAAGGTTGAAAATAAATACAGAGGATTAACGAAAACCTACAAAAGCACAATGTCTCACAATAAGAAAACGTGTAGGTATAGGGAGACGTGTGCTAATGAAAATAACCTGTAATCAGCAGATGCTATCCAAGCAAAAGATTAATTTTTGTTTCGAGCGCAACCCAGAGCGCCGCTTATCCACAACGGTTCTTGCCATGTATAGGCGGCATGCGATTCCTATATTGGAATTTTTTCGAGAAATCAATTGCCATCTCCAATTGAAAACATCAATCTATGCTCGACCTCTGAGGAGTACCAAACACTTACGTCCAGCTTCGGTTTACAGCAGTAGATAAATTCTCCAACTCGAAGTAATAGACCAATAGACACAAAACAAGAAACACATTTATTTCCGTTCTAGAGACAATTTGCTTATCCCATCTACTATATCTGTATCTTCCTTGCATACCTTTTTCCTTTGCACCTGCTTCAGAAGGGGGCGAGCTGGTATTTCGCCTGAAAAAAGAGGAAGGAAAAACAGAACGAAGGAAAGCCGATGGGAAACCTGATAGGTGCAAGTAGCACGGCCAAGCTGAAGTAATGCGAAAGTGGTTCCAGCTCGGACTTCTGTGGTCGGCGGGTGATGTTTTTTAGTGCGCACGAATCTCACCTAATCCTGTATTCGCAGGATACCTATTAAAGGTTTTTGACACCTGCTCCCTCCCAAAAAAAAAATATCTTCAGGTAAAAGCGACCATGGCGTTATTATTTGCAATTTACCCCTTAATCTCATTTTAAGATTTACATACATTTTAAGATTTTAACATTTTAAAAATATTAAAACAGATTGGTTATTCTCCATTAACAGTTCACTTAAATATAACGAACCAGACATATCATTGTCGTTTAATTGTCTAATTAACAAGACAAGAAACTATATCTTATGTTCGAAAACCGAAACAGGATATGCTGGAACATATAAATAATTACTATCGTGAATTATTTGAAATAGCTGAGATACTGTTAGAAATCAGTCACAGATAGGGCATTAATCCCGAGATTGAAATGGAGATCCCGAAATTCGGGATTAGAATTTCCGGGATCCCGAGATAGTCCCGAGATTTCGGGGTTTTAAAAAAGAACTATATTTAGGGAATTTAAACAGATATATTGGCTTATTCGTACTCAATTAAAACTTTGTTTCAAATATATATGCATAAAACCGGAAGTTAAGTTCATTATAATGTTAAATTTATGCACATATGTACATAGGTGCTAGCAAGTAAAACCTTAATCTATAATTGCATCTAATTTAATCTTATGATCTAATTCCTTCGTATCTTCTTGTCCAACAATTTCTCCTTATTTGGTGTGATGGTTAATTATAAAATTAGTTAAAAACGAATTAAAATTTAATCAGCATATTTCCATACCATTTAACCCTAGAATGGTAAGGTAAATTTTTAGATGATTTTCGGTACATGTTTTTACTAATAAGAAGGCAACAATAGTATTTAGTACATTTTTTATTTTATCATTAAACATTAAAAGATTATATAGCTTCTAGCATCATGGCAGTCAGAGTGACCAATTGGCTGATGCGCGACGAAATATATACCGCATGTGAGCAAAAATTACTCATGGGTACCATTCTAGGGTTAAATATCAATTACAAAATAATATTGTTTTTCAATGAAACATGAAATTTAAACTAAACTGACTTTGCTGCACATATATCCAGCTGATGAAAAAGATATTTCGGGTTCTACACTTTTTAGTGAGATATTAAGCATGTAATCATACGTCAGATGCAATAATCAGCCCTTAGCGCCTCCTTTTTCATAAAACGATATTTCTTTTGGCATTAAGTTCTGGGTTGTTTGCTCATTTCGTAATGATGAAACTTTTCTAATTCTCAAAGTGGGTTGAATTTTATCAATCCCGAAATCTCGGGAGTCCCGATAAAAAATTCGGGATCCCGAAAATGTCCAAAATGGGTCGGGATCCCGAGATTCCAAGATCCCGAAATCTCGGGATTGCATGCCCTAGTCACAGACCATAAACACCATTCTAAGAAAGACAGAAATCAGAATTGATGGACCTTAAGTTTTTACGTATTAGCAACCAGATGTTTTACAGCCAAATTTCGTATATGGTATGTCGTGAAAGAATTCGATAGTTTTTTCTTTATATCAGTTACATATAGAAATCACTAGAAAAAATCTTGATTCGCCAACCAGGCTTTGTACACTTGAATATTCAGAAACGTATCCATGGCCGCGAGTTGAAGGCTCATTTCCTTGTTTACTGACATCCATAGAGTAGGCAATTATTGTGATTAGTTCGTTGGTATCTAATAAGCCTCCTGGTTTTGACAGTATAACAGTCAACTGCATAAAACAATTAAAACACATTATTTCACTGATTCTAAAATACATACGTAATAAATGTAAGCTTCGAAAAACGGGTATTTCCGGATATTCTAAAAACCGCAGTAGTGATCTTTCCTTTTAAGAAAGGTTGTCTGACCTCAATAGCTATAGGCCGATTTCTCTATTATCATAATTTTAAAAATAATGAAAAGCCGAATATTAATATTTTTTTTAAAGAGTACAAACTTCTTCTACAGTAGTCAATTTGGAAATATCTACTGAAGATGCTTTGTTCAACTTCTTAGCTCATTAAACTGCTCCATTTTCAAATGTTTTTGAAGGTTTGAACAATAGTAGCAGCTTTTGTGAAATTTTTGTGGACATAGCTAAAGTCTTCGATTCGATTGACCATAATGGAGTGTGTTTCCGGCACTCCACTTTCAACTCCGCTTACTTTGATTTGCTTGATAGCATGACCAATTTTTTCGAAACTCACGCCATTTCACACAGTCAAGGCTAATGCTCACAATACTCATCGTGTCCGATATTTCTCAATACTTGATTAGTCTGCTCGTTTTTCACGAAAACCAGAGCTTTTTGTTTTAAAGTTTACAGTTCTACAATCCATTAAAAACCACTTACCACAATCACTTATTCTTGAACTTGAAAGAATCTTACTTCTGACACCAATTGTTGTGTTTTCTCTGCAACTCAGTTTGTGGGTTCGAGATTTTGTGTTTTAATTGTTAGAAAATTTGTTTTTGGGAATCAGTATCTAACATTTGCGTACTATAATTCTCAAGATTTAATAAAATAGTTCATAATATTCGCAGTTTACTCTGCGGAAGTTATTTCAGGCTACCTGCTCGAGTTTGTAGAGAGACTAGACATTTATCGAGTACTCTTACTTAGCTTCACTAGGACGCTTTGGTTGATTTACCGAATTCATTCGCTAGAATATCCAGGTCGATTTTTACTTGCTTGTTCAAATAGATGGCTATAAATTTCTATCGCTAAAGCAAATATGATTTCGTTGTATATATATATGCATCCAACAGTACCCTCGGCTTATCATCTGAAGCGACTCACTCATATTTTCAATTGTTATGATGGTGAAAAATAAGAAAATTTGTGGATGTGAGTCTTAATAAGAATTTTTCTATTGCTATAAGGTTCAGAGCTTGGTGCTTTATTCTTCACCATGCTCATCGATGAAATTGTTTTATGATTAAAAAATCGTACCTTTATCTTTATGCTGTCGTTCAAACGAAAGTTTTTTTTATAGAAATTTACCTTGACTTTCTTTATAATGGTACCGAGAGATATGTGATTTGATGAAAACTTAACGAAATATAGTGCTATTCTTAGAAGAGTCACCAAATAATTTTTAGTCTAAGATATGCTCCCAAGACTGTAATCCTAGTTTTAAGAGAAGAAGTAAAATTTACTGTGTGTATTATGTGCACTGTTTAATTTTATTCCTCTACGTTGTCAGTAGCACTTTGTTATTTTAAATTGTTTTGTCCATTTTCAATTTTGATTAATACTTATTAATTTTTCATTTAGTTTATTTTTGCTTAACATCATTTTAACATCATATAACGATTTGCTTTTACCTATTGATATATAGTTAAATTTGAACTGCTTTTAAATTACTAAGCATGAAACATTTGTGTCACCGCATATTTTGCAAATTGAACAGAAGATTCAGTTAAAAAAGGCTTGGGTTACCATAAACATGAAATACCCCATATGATATCGTTTTAAAGCTCTTTATTCATAGAAGTGCATTATTCATAGAAGTGCATTTAATTTTTCCGAAAGTCTAACAAGTGGTGAATAATTCAAAAAATACTTGCAATGGCAGGTATTTTATATGATGCATATCGTGCATAAATACTAAATGCTAATTTTTATTCTATGAATATTTTCCCACACTGGGCGCTAAAATTTATTTTCATCAAATTTGTCATCTTTGCACATGGGAATGCTAAATGTTTAAATATTTATGTCAGAGGTATGAATTCCGATTCAAATGCAAGTTTTTGAACACTGTTGAAAGCAAATAACCTTAGCTGATCATCTACTCACTGTCCACAGTACTCTCCCATTATTACAATCTACAATCGCTCAACATTTCTTGTACATTGAATATCTCACAAGCCAATAGCAATACCTTTCATCTAATATCAACCAATTTCACCCTTAACTTTACACAATCCTTTCTAATTGAATACAACATCACCAGAGCGTGACAAATTGTAATTTACAAGCAACTTGAACCTGACAGCAATCAGATCCGTTGCACGCTATATTCTAACAAAGTTTTATGGAACTTTAACTTTTGCGGCACAACTTCTTACAAAGTGATTGGGTATGTGAAAAAGTTCCGTCCTATACTCTCAGCCATCCGCCACCCGCCAATAGATCATGTCGTGTGTGACGAGAGATTTTCCACCTTTTTTCGCACATTGCATTATTCGCACACCCACACGAAATGCATGTCAATCTCGATGAAAATGTCAGAATTACATCAACTTTGCCGGGTAGATGGAAAAGTCGAAAGTAGTTTTTGCGTCAGAATGCTTTCACCAGACTCCAGGCACAAACATATGCAGATGTGACGATAAAGTTTAAATTTTTAAATTCGTTGAATAGTCAGTTTAAAGTACATTACACTATTTTTCCTCAAAATGGATTCAGATCGAAAACTAACGTTTTTTCTAATTCAATTCATAGCTTCATAAACTTCAGTAATGAATTTAATTCAAGTAGGATCGTAGTTGCTGCAAGTGCCCGGGCCTTATTTTAATTTTTCCTGGTAATTCAACAAGCTCCTTGTTAAGCTATCTAACAACTTTTAAAATTCATGGCCCATGAAAGCGGTAAGTTTCTTGAGAACTTCTCAACTACTTCTGTATCAAAGGTTGACGTTGTTGGCATCGTTTGCGGCGAAGCTAGCATTGTCCTAATACGATTTTTACTTTTTACATTCAATTTGCCAACATTAATTCAGCTTTTCTGTATCATGGAGATCCTCGCACCACCATCGAGGTAGTACGGTGTTAACGGTAACTTGGCGTCAGCCGGCTCGTTAGTAGCGCTTGCTGTTCGTTATGCTTAAGCAGAAGGAAATGAAGGTGTAGAAAGTTCCTTGTTCGCGAAACTATACAAATATGCTGGGTGAAAAGCTTGAAGGAAAAATGTTGATCTCGTGTGTCTTAAGAGTATGGAATGGAAAATTAGTTCCGCTAAAACCAGTCTTTGGATTGCTGATAGTTTTATGGCTTCATCTTGTCTCGGGCTGCTCAAGATAAGCAATTTTATCCGCAGTTAGTGAGTTATGACTGCTTGAATAATTTCTGATGTGGCAGCTAAAAATTCATTGAGAACGGCAGAGCTAAGAGTCTTTAGATAAGTGAAATGAAATGAATTGTTGAATATTTTAATATGTTTGAAGATGTAATTTTTCTCTTAAATATGAATGGAATAAGCAATTAGATAAAAAGTAACTTTGCAGGTAAGGAAATATAATACATTGAACCTTCAAAAATGTTTGCATCCGAGTATTAAATTTCACTCACGTATGGTGCATGGATATGTGTTACAACAGTCACTTTTTATAAATACACGAATAAGTCAACAATAGAGGACAAAAGGGTATGCAGTTTGGTTAAGTAATATTACATTTGAATTCAAAAGTGGAATTTCAAAAAGTTTTGAATTTATTACTTGGGCATTACAGACATTGCAAGCTGTTCTTCCATTTCAAAGTAGTATGAGTTATGCAGATGCATGTACATTCATTTTCTGACACTGAAGCACCGGTTTTGAAGCAACATTTATTTGGACTGATTCTTAGGTGTTGCAAGAATATTTTAGCAAGAATATTCTAGTTGAACAATTTAAACATATTGGAATTGTTTTTGCGGGATGATTAAAATTGAAAAAAATTTTATTTATCTTGAAAATTTTTATTTGACAAAGTGGTTTCGAAAGCATGCACTGATTCTCATCATACACCAGCACACAGTGCATACTTGACTGGTGTGACCACTTGCAGTTGGAAATCATTAATTGTTATTGTTATTTACGCTGGTTGTGACAAATTTTAACATCTCCGACTTATATCCATGGAAATAATTTACTCATAAAGGTTATTGATTTGTGATCACGGTCATCACGGTGATCACGATCATCTAAACATAGTTTAATGCACTTGGACTTCAAAATATATTTTTCCATCTTTAATCAGCAGCACGACCTAATTAGCGCGCCAGCTTTTGAATATGATGTATAGGTGTAGAATATCTTCCTGATGCAGGAAAATTGGAGAATTTGAGTTAGCGGAAATTGAAATTGTTTAAATTTGGATTATTGGAATGATCATGCCCATCTTAATTGACCCAGGATACTTAGAGCGACCCTTAAGCACACGAAACTGAGCCCAGTTGTTACTTGATCTGATGTTTTATTTGTGAACGTAATTTTATTACTTTTCATTCTTTTCTGCTTAATTGAGGGCTATGCATCGAAGGGCAAAACTGAACTACGGGTGCAGAAGGCTGTTTCAGTGACTGAAACTTGTTGTCATTATGAAGGAAACCTTGTGTAACTTTTTATTGGTTCATGCATAATAATACTTATCCTCAAGAAGGTCAATGTTATTGCAAATTACTTAACTTGGTAGTTGAGATTTTTCAGTTTTATCGACAATTCAGGGCCGTTTTTCAAAAATTAATATTCGAATTTTTCCAAATGGGGTAATTTTTTAAATTATTTCATTAAGTACTACAGAAAGGGTGATTTTTCTAAAGGCAGATTTTTAAAATTATTTCATCAAGTATTTCACAATTTAGACATTTTAATTTAAACCCAGTTATTTTCTTTACAAGCTTCATAACTAACTAACTATTTCAATTTCTTGACCGATATCAATATTTTGAGTGTAATTTGCTCTTTCCTTTACGATCTTTTAGTTTTCGATCTATTAATTTTCGCTATCTAAAAAATGACCGTTTTTTCAAAATTAAAATAGTTACTTACAAAATTAAAGATAATCTTTGAGTTGCTATGCTCAATATTTTTAATGCAAATCTTTTTCACTACTTGTGTTTCTTTCAAGAGAATCTACTTTGTTTTATTAAATTATTTCATCTCATTTCCAAACTACTAGATATTCACAAAGTAATAAATCAAAATGCAAATAGTCTGTTTTGTTTTGGCAATTAAAATATGGGAAAGAGGAGTATCGAGAATTACAAAATCAAGTAGTGGTTGAATAGTATTCAGCCAAATCTTTACCTTGTCTGCGGATGAGGATAGAACTTAAGGGGGTCTCCTTATCCAGAACCTTCAAAAAATCGATTTTTTTTTCGTTTTAATCGATAGTACTATTATCAGAGAATATTGTCACAAAATTCTACAGCTCATTTCGGAATAATTTTGATGGTACAGTTCCGAGCAGCGGTTTGCGCGGAGCTATCGAAAGATAGGCGGAGGAAGGCATAGTGCTCAATGCGACTAGAAAGGTTTTCTTATCTCTTTGGCGTCTTCGAACACCTCAATTTTTTTATTTTTTCTATGTTATCGTTACGAAGATAAGCCTAAAGACTTTGACGATTATTGAATATGTGTTCATTTATTTTAGATACTGTGTGAGCAGGGAACTTTCGGTTTTCCGAAATCTCGACGAGTCATTATAGCTCTGCTTTCGTACAAGTAAAATCATGAACATGTTAAAAAAAACACGCGATTAGAAAGAATGAAGTTCGTGGCCGCGAAAACGAAAGTTTCACGGTAATCAGTTTTCTGAAAATCGGAATATTGACCCGAACGACAGTGCCGCCGCTAGTAAATTGAGTACTGCGAGTACAGATAATGTGATTGTAAATCCGCTGCTCATTTATCGTATAATCGATTTTCTAACGGTTTTCGGTGCACTTGCAGACATTTTAGTTTGTCGAAACTGCAAATCAACTATGAAATTCGCTGATCAATCAATCAAGGGTTGGGTTTCAAAATTGTCGTTTCTCGTGCGTGCGGTGTACGAGAAATACCATCGGGACCATTTCTCGGCTCGGGTTATGAAATAAACCGACAAATAGTTTTTGTGATGCGTCTACTTGGTGTTGGACTTGAAGGACTGAACATTTTTTGTGGTTTGATGAACATTTGTAAAGGACTTTCGAAATGTGCGTACGACAATGCAGTCAAACACATTCACACCGCGGCGACGAAAATGTTCGAGGCATTTAGCAAGAAAGCAGTTGACGAAGAAAAAGCGAAGAATGTCGAACATGGTAGGATCGAAACCCACCTCAAAGTTTCTGGCGATGGGTCGTGGAAAAAACGAGGCTTTACATCTCATTACGGTATTACAACACTCATTGGTCATTACAGTGTGAAAGTCTTAGACGCAGTGGTAAAAAGTTCATTTTGCCAAGCATGTCTCTTGTGGAAATCGAAACGGGACACTGACGAGTACAAGGAGTGGTATACAATACATAAAGAAACTTGCTCCAATAATCACGAGGGTTTGGCAGGTAAAATGGAGTTAGATGCAATAAACGAAATGTTTGGAAGATCTGAGGAAACATTTTGAGTTAAATATTTAAATTACATTGGAGACGGAGATTCGAAGACCTATGCTTCTATCGTAAAAAATAATCCATACGGCAAAAGTTACCCTGTAATCAAAAGCGAGTGCGTTGGTCACGTACAAAAAAGAATGGGCACGCGTCTAAGAAGAAGCTTGAGTAGCCTAGTGGGTAGAGCACTGGCTTCTTGCGTGTGGGGTCCCTGGTTCGAATCCAGGTTCGGACGAGGGTCCGCGCACCAAGCTTTGAGTTCACCTAGCTCTGATTAGGAACCTGATTTAAATCAGGGGTAAAGTGAGTCGTGGAACTAATCACTCCACACTCGTATTCACAATGATTAAATAAATTGTAATGAAGCTCTCTACCAGTTTCAACCTCTAGACCCGTACGAGGGTTGTTGTGGGATGGCTTTACTTTTTACGCGTCTAAGAAATATTAGAAAGGATGCCAAACTCGGCGGCCGAGGACGATTGACTGATTCTCTGATAAAGAAATTAACTATCTATTACGGTTTGGCGATCTGAAGAAACTTTGACTCAGTCGAAGATATGAAAAAAGCTATTATGGCTTCCTTGGATCATTACTGTTCGACAGATAAAAACCCAAGGCACAAGAACTGTCCCGCAGGCACCGACAGCTGGTGCGACTGGCGTAAGGCGCAGGCAGCGAAAACACTGAAATCCTACCACCATCCTCCTCGGGTGATTCAACCCGAAATCGAAAAAATTATTTTCCAATCTATAAAGATCTTTCCCGGGACGAACTTTTGACCAGGTGTCTGGGGGGCATACCCAAAACTCCAATGAATCTTTCAATGCCACGGTGTGGCGTATGACACCCAAACATCTAAACTCGGGAAAGAAAATCGTCGACATTGCCACATTCATTTCTGCCGGGGTTTGCAACGAAGGCTTCAACGCGATTTTGGTCATGATGAATTTGCTCAAAGTGACGATAGGCCAACAGTGTAAGATGTTTGCGGACCAAAAAGACAACAACCGACTGGAGCGAGTGGCCCGACGACACAGTGCCTCCTCCAAAGAGGCTCGTTCAGCACGTAGAGCACAGGAACAGGCACGTAATGAGTTTTTCGAAGAAGCTGGAGGACTTTTGTATGGGCCTGGAATAGTGGATTAACGTTTCATCTGCGTAAGTTGATTTTTCACTGTCCGAAAACTTTAAAGCGCGTTTTCTCAAAACCACATTTTTCAATATTGCGTGCACGATTAAAGGAGAACCAATTAAGCTATTATTATAAACTTTTTTTTTATTTGTAGGTAATTAAAATGCGCATATAGTGAATTTTTAGTTTTCATGATACAGTATTTATTTTCATTATAAATAACGCATTTTAAACTAAAAAAAAAAGGTTAAAAATTTGATTTTTCTGGAAAGTAACTTTTTAAGTAATTTTTTTTACAATTTTTTAGGTTCACTATAAGCGGAAGATCCTTCTGAATAAAAAAAAACAAATATATATGTGTTTCAGATGAAAACTTCGGACAATATCATGCACGCAAAATTAATTGTCCGTGGTGAGACGCTGCGCGGGATCTTCGATAAGTCCGAGATTTTTTGCCTGTTGCCTGAGACGCTGCGCGGGATCTTCGATAAGTCCGAGATTTTTTGCCTATTGCCTGTTTTGAAGGTTCTGGATAAGGAGACCCCCTTAAGCTACATCTTCGAAACAAGTTTTGACCGCATACAATTTCATAATAACTCTATTTCAACATTTTCAAGAGACATAACTGACCCCTGTCCTGAATTCTCGATTAACTAATGAAATTACTTTCCAAATGAATAGACGCAGTATGTTCACTGACACCATCAGCTCATCCGGAGCTAGCAACTGTCCCATTTCATCCTGAAATAAAGTACTTATACTTACTTGTCCTTTGTCGAGCACACTCGAACGTCCTATTTCACTTCAGACCGAATTTTTTCGGAAGTGCCAAAATGAGATTTTCACTCGACCGGCAGCGTTTAGCTTATGCGCTTTGCTCTCCACTTAGTATGGGAGTTTAGATTTTTTCCTCAATTTTCGTTACAAACCAAGGTCGGACGACGACGACGACCACGACGACGAGATCATTGCTTTGTACTGTTTTATTGACGGTGGCTTTTCTCAGATCCACATTTTAACATTTTTCCACGAACAATTGGACAGTTTATTGTATACGACGGTAAAGAGTCGATTGTAATGGCAATTGTGCGACCAGGAAATGGTATCAGGCTGTGTAAAAAAAGTTAACTTCAGCTTGGCCGGATGAAAGTCTGTGTCGGTGTGTGTTGTGGTGAGTTGGAGAAGAAGTAAAACGTTGGAATCCGGTCGGGTATCGATTCGAGAAGTTTTCACTGATAAAAGGAATACTTGGTGTAACTTTAATTTGAATGCTTGAGCCGGATCCCTGGTCAGTGGAATACTGAAGGTTTTTGAGGTGAATGAAATCTTTGTGGAGGCTAAGGACTGTTTAAATAGTTTAGTTATGTTTGACTTTTGCATATTTGAAGGTATCGATTAATGATTAGTTTTGTTCTGTTGCTCTGGAAAAATCTCACGATTCCATGCATAACAATTTTTTGTTTATAAGGAAATTAATATTTTTGTAGAAGCAAAATCACCAAGCCACAAAAGTCTCCACAAGGCGGCAGTTGTCACGTCAATCTGAAAAGTAAAATTTCAATATCATTCCTCGACGAGTCACTGACTTTGCAGTTAATCTTTCTTCTACTAATTTGAATTTAAAATTACTCCTGTAAAACTCTGCAGCTTTGTAATCAATGATCGCACACTCTGACACTTTACATCAGTTTTTTTTTTAAAAGTCAGTCCTCAAATTTCCGGTTAATTCGATTGAGGCAAGTCGAGAGTCCTACCAATGACGGTATGTTAAGCCTGATGTCCACTTCATGAAATCTGGTATATTTCCGAAATTTTTCGAACACCGTTCTACGAACCAAAAGGGCTGTTTACCATCCGTCGCAGTATAACTATGTATATTTTGGTAGTAACTAACGGTGACTTGAAAACATGATAATGTGCGGGGCCACTGTGTGAGGCAGGTATGAGGAAGTTTTAGTTGTTTATGTCATAACTTTAGTTGTTTCTGGGTTTAGACATCGATGGTGGCTCGGGACCCATATCTGAACTGCTAGCATTTTTATACAATTTGCATGTTCTCTCGCGTTAAATGTCTCGAAATGCTATAAGATGTTTTATATCTATAGAAAATTCCCCTTTTTGTTTGCTTATCATATTTCTGAATCTCTTCTTGGTGTGGTCAACCATTCGAAGTTGTTGGCGTCGTATTCGAGTCTATGCTTAGATCACCACGGTGTTCGATTTATCGGATTGTGTCCTCCGATCCTCAAAACATTTTATTAATATCGGTACCTCTGTGCATTTTGTTCGTAATTGTCAATCGTGGTATTCTCATAACCGAAATCTTCTAAATGCCTTAGAATCCTTTCAACGTAGGTCTATCCGTTTCTTGCCCTTAAAGTTTAATTTCTCCTACTTTGCATATAGTGAACGTCTAAACCTTTAAAGAATTCTACCCTTAAAATCTCATGGAGTTTTTTTTTTGAGTGTCTTCCCTTCAAACTGCATCACCATCACGTTTTGTCAGATCTTTGCTCAGAAATATCTGGTCCTGAATCGCAACGATCCAATAAAGCCGCAACCATTTTTAATGTCCTTTTCACGCGCACAGATGCATATTTTTATTCACTGCAAAAACTTATAAAAACCTTGATCTTCGCTCTGTACCGCAGGCACTTACTGAATTCAATAATATTCTAAAAAATTGATTTTTATTGTTTTTCGTAAGCTCGTAAACAGTATCTTTATATTTTTTCCCTTGTTGATTAGACCTACAAGTTTTTTCGTGAGTTTTCCTCAAAGTAATATAAATTTTTGTTTTTCTGATTCTTTACTGAATAAAGGTAGATTTTATTTATAAGTTTTATAAGTCTAAACAATAATTGGAATATTTCTGTTGCAATGATGATTCAATAAATAAATAAATAAATACTATATGCGTGTGTCTTTCGGCTGCCAGCTAAGTGCCTCAGCACAGAAGCCGTTCTCGATAGTTGGGGCTACAGCTTTCATTTACAAAAGCCGAATATAAGTTCGTACACATTTCTATTGTGTGAATTCCTGGTTGCTTACTAGTTCAATCATTGTTGTTCGAAGCTCCAGACTCAACAGAAAAAGTTTTAAAGATTACTTTTTCTGCTTTTCACTTTTTTATTAAGAAATTTTAAAAATGTTAGTCAGCTGTTTTTTAAAACAAAATGATCATAGCCGCGGTTTTCATAATTTTTCAAAGTACTCCTTCTTTTTAATTCGTTTTAAGCAGTAGAAGGATACATCGTCAGAGGAAGGAGGCTTGTTAGATTTTTTAGCGATAAGTCATGGCGCTCATATCCTTTGCGGATGTTGTTTAGCTGCATAAACAGCTGCCGACGAATGATAATCGAAGTCTTTCTGAATAGACGTGATTTATTGCAGTGTTTTTTGAAACTCAGGCGCATGCTGTTGCGATTCCTGTTCGTCAAACCCTCACGAAATTTGTGACCTGGGTGCCGACCATTTCCAGAAATTATTTTGCTCATGTGCTAGCTTGCCTAACGTTTTGTTTTCTCGCACCTTCACGCTTAATATCGTTGGTGAAATGTATTTAACTAGAGAGAAAATTGCGAAGGCCATCAAAGAACAAGGGTTCTTGTCCTGATTTGCTCCCTCTTAGTTTCATACTCGAATCTATAGTCACTTTGTTGCGAGGTTTTCTCCTCCTTCTGGAAATCCTTCCACCTGACGCCGATTTTTTATTGTGGTATTAGACTGTCAATTAAAAATTACAGAGGCATTTCAATACTGTCGGTATAGACTAAACTGTTTAAAAAAATTGTCTGTGGTAAGCTAACACCTCTAATTAAACCTCTCCAGCACAAGCAACAACATGATTTTAGATATGGCAGATCAACTATTAGTAACCTCGTCCCACTTGGTTCAGATGTTCTTTGTGGGGTGGATAAAGGGCATCAAATAGAGACCTGCTGAAGACGTTCGGTCGTATTGATCATAATATTTTTCAACTTAAATTACAGAAGTGGGTACCTTGGGTCTGTTAACTTGGTAAGTTACATTAGCAATATAACTTAAAACGTTGAATTTCAATGTACTTTATAAAAAAAAATCGGTGTACCCCAAGCTAGTCACTTGGGATCTCTTTTATTAAATATTTTCATATCTGATCTTTCTGGAGTTCAATCTAACATTTTTCGCTTTTTTCGAGAACTGAGAATGTATCGCACAATTAAATTGAAAACAGATTCAATTTTCCTTCCATCAAAACTACTTTACGCTAGTTAAATTAGTGCTTTAACTAATTTATAAAAATAATAGTTTTTAAAGTGTCTCCGCGACACTATTTAATGAAACACCGAGTTTTCCTCTTAGTTCAATTTTATTATAATATTGTTTAAGTTTTCCTTAAACTATATTTAAACTTGATTAAATGATCTTACACAAAATGATCTTACACAACACTTGATCTACACTTAGAACGAACTTGAACTGAACTTGACGTGGTTAGATTTGAAGAGAGCGAGGTTCGCATCGGACCTCTGTATTTATGCTGTGATATTGTTTATGTTTATGCATCTTGAAATGTCTTCTTGAGTTCGAGACTAAATTGGAATTTGTCCATTCAGCATAATTGGTTTATTGATTTGGAACGGATGTTTACTTTAGCGTTTAATAAGATTCGTGCTCAATGGCTTTCTTTCACGATCTTTGTATATAATTATGTTTTGGAATATTGCTTAGCTTGCATTATTTTATAATTGGATTTCGTGATTCATTTGTTTTAGGATTTGAAATATAGCTTAGCTTGCATTCATTTGTTGATGCAATTTGTAATTAACTTCTAGTTTATGACTAATGTTTACTTTGATGTTGCTTGAGTGTCAGATGTCTTAATGAACTTTGTTGATATTGTATGCTCATGTGGAGGCTTTATAACTCGCGCGTATTGTCTGGTATCCTATTTTTAGAGTCGATAGCGATAGCCTCGAATTAGTCTAAAAGAAGTTATTGCTCTTTGTCTTGAGAGATTTGTATAATCCATACGAGCTCGATAATTTACCATCATTCAGATACAAACTAAATCATTTAAATCTATAAACTTTATCTTCTAACATATGCTCCTATTTTGCTTTTGATATTATTACGGACATGATCGATGTTGTGCCTGTTCAATATGATAACCTTCAACAAGTCAGTAAAGTGACAAGGCACACGAGCTACTGAATGAGCATCAGTCTGCGCCAACATTAAACCAATGATGCTGAAAAATATTCAATGCCCACGGAACATTCTATTACCCAACCATTTCCAGATCTAGGTTTAAGACAGTTCTGACCAAGGTGTTTGCATCGTAAACGTGTTCATCCCAAAAACTAGTAAATTATGCCAATTTTTTGTTACATATTTTTATCATGTAGATTACACAGGTCGACAAAAATATTATTTGGGGTTTATGTTCTAATGCTTAATTTTGATGCCTGATTCCAGGCTTCAAAAACACATAAATATTCATTTTTAGCTTTTAAAGTTTGCTTTTGTCTGTTTTACGCCGATAGGTAAGTTTTGAAGATTTTAATTGATTTCATGGGTAACAGATGGTGGCACTTTGGTTTACCCGGGGTGTGTTCAATGTGCATGCTATAGCTGCTATTAGCTGCTAATTTAGCAGCTCTGGCTGTCCAATGTCACGAAATAGCTAATTTCTGATGCTTGCTATTTGACAGTCGGGCTGCCCAAGATTCCGGAATAGCTGCTAAGGTAGCAGCTATTTGCTGCTCGCAGTCTGGAGGATAGCAAGAGAGTAGCTAAGGTAAAATGGCCGTGCGTTCACAGCTGACATGCAGTTCAAACGTCATTTTTAATTGGAAATTGAAGTGAAAAGAAGTTTTTGCGCTTATGTGACACAGGAGATGAGGAATAAATTTGAAAATAGTGACAGCATAAATTAAATACGGGCTTTTAAACACTTCAACTCAACTCGAGTTAAGTCGGCTTTCACACAGTGCAGCTCATCTTGAGTTTTTAACAGGCGAGCATGGAGCGCAAAAGGCCGGATGCATTGATTCATGTGCCATCAAATTTTCAACGATTAATTTTTTACTCTTTTTCACATATATGGCGTCAAAAGCCGGAACTAAGTGATACGTTTTAAATATGTTAGGAAAATTTTACTGGTTTCTGCAGCTGTATGTTGAAAACTCCTAAATTTTATACAATTTCCAAAGTGCAATGGAAGTATTGAACTAATCCACGAAAACACAAAGATTAAAATTAAAAAAAAATTTTTGAAAAAGTATTTTTGAATTTGCTGACCTTCGTAGCAGCTCTTGGCTGTCCAATATCTATAGCTGCTTCACCTAGCTACTTCAAATTTTGACACTTGCTAAAGTGATGCTATGCTATGCTTTTGAAGCAGATATAGTATGCACATTGAACACACCCCCGGTAGCAAAGAGCACATTACAATAGACCCCGCTTAGTGTGATTACGTTGGGACCAAGCAAAGTGATAACCATAAGCGAACAATCACATTAAGCGAAACAATGTGCATTTCGCTCTAACCACCGACCGATGCTGCTCTGCACTTTTTCAACCAACTAGTCAGCATTAGTGATGGGCGTTTCTGTTATTTTCAAAAAACGAAAACGAACTGTTTTTTTAAAAAACAAAAAAAAAACAACTGTTTTTTAGAACTGTTTGAAAAAAAAACATTTTGAATTAACGAACAGAAACAAATTTTATGCTGTACGACAATTAGAGTTAGGTCGTACTAGGATATTCACATAATAGGTATAACCTGTTTGAAGTATATACATATCGTCGCTGTTAAATCAAACCGGTGTATGTGCAAGAATTGAGTTTTTGAGTTTTTTGTATCAAAAAATTTCTTTTTCCCCATCTATTTTTATGTCGCACCGGCATATCGTATAGTTGAATAAAAATCCGTCTAATGGTGTTGTACCGGTATGCATTTACGAGAAAACAGCCTACACGCGAAAACTTTAAAGCGCTCCGGTGAAAAATATGCATTTTGCAGATATGCCGGTTTGATTTTACAGCGACAATATGTACATACAATGCATACGATTTGCAATGATGTAATGGAACGGACTGATATGCCCTCCCTCACCCTCCAGACACAACGTTGCCAAGCTAGAATGATGATGGTGCAAGATGACCTTCAAAGAATACCGAGTCATTAGTCTGTGCAGCTTGTCCGTAGCTTTCCAATGGTCGGTCATTTACTTGGTAAGTCTTTCTCCAATCTAGGGGCCATATAAAGGAAAACGATCAAATTCAATCAATCTGATTTGTTTTTAATTTTATTATATGCCAAAAACACCTCCTGTATTCGTTCAAATGACTAAAGTAAAAAAAATACTAAGATAGGGCCAACTAATCCGGTTGTCATCTATATGACTTTTCATCGGGCGATCTCTGATACCAAACCTTTCCTGGCTAATCGAAATCAGTCAGATTTCCATTTCGCTTTACTGAAGCATGAAGTTTGTCGAAAATTTTATGAAGAAATGATAAAAAAATGTTTCGTTTATTAAACATGCACCCACTAGGGGGCTAACCTCTTTTGCAAGGCTGGACATGAGTCCAGGGGCACCTTACCTCCCGCGGTCTCATAAATTTTACAACCGCGGTAGGGTTGGAGACACCCTCGTGGTGACTTGCAGTCACGAGGATGGCCTCAGCACACCCGGAGACGCCAACTGGTGAACCAAAAAGGATCTCAACCTTTTCCTCCTTGTCACTTTTAGTGCTACTTTTAGTTTTTCCGCCGGATTTCATTTTGCCGTATCTTCGAAACTAGGCCGCTTTTTCCCAGACTTGTATGGAAACTTCGTCCGAAACAACTGAGAAAGGTCTCCGAAGTCATGCTCGACCAAAAAAAATTTAAAAAAAAAAAAGACGTTTTTGCCCAATTTCCCATATAAAAAAATGTTTCGCCCTTTAAATATCACTATTGTACTCCCCGACCATTTTCAATTATCGAAAGCGCCGTAAAGTTAGTTTTTGCCTACAAAACCGAAATTTTTGTATCACAGTATATGTCCCAAACCACTCTAACCCATAATTGGCCGATTTTGTGCGATTTCAGCTCCTTTTGCCCTAAAAACTTTTTGAATATTTAAATAAAATACTTGCTAGTACGAAAATGCTTGCAAGTACGGAAATACTGTTTTCCGCAGCTAAACAGTTTTCCACTGCCAAACTGTTCGTTTTAACAAACGAAAAACGGTTCGTTTAAAAAACCAAAAACGAAAAACGATTCGTTTAAAAAAAATGAATCGTTTCAGAAAAACGAAAAATAATTCCTTTTATAAAACCGATTGGTTAAAAAAAAAAACAGTTCGTTTTAGAAAAACGGTTCGTTTGAGAAAAACGAAAAACGATTCGTTTAAAAAAAAACAGTTCGTTTAAAAAAAAACCAATCGTTTTAGAAAAAGAAAAACGATTCGTTTTAGAAAAACGATTAGCTTTAGAAAAAATATTCGTTGTAGAATAGTTGGAATAATTAAACAACAATTAAATACTATTCGGTGTAAAAAAACGGTTCGTGTTAGAAATGCTGTTCGTTTTCGAAAAAAAATTTTCTCTTACAAAAACTGTTTGTCGCTATTTGGAAAAACTGTTCGTTCGTTTTTTGCAGCCAAACGTTTTTTTTTGCAAACTGTTTGGCGTTTTTGAGCCCATCACCAGTCAGCATAGGAGATATTAAGATGGTTTGTTTTCTGAGAGGAATTCAAGTCGGGCATCCTAAATACCTTTGTCATCTTTGCTTATGGGAAAGTATACCAACAGCGTATATGGCCTGATCGAATCGAATTTCCGATAGGAAAACATAATGTTAAGTGGGAACCAATTGTAGACCTAAGAATATATTGATGCGACCATTACAAATAAAATTAGGCCTAATGAAGCAATTTCTGAGCGCTCTGAATCAAAAGTCTTAAATATTTAAAAGGAATCTTTCCAAATTTTCTGAAGCTAAAGTTAAAGGGGGTATTTTCGCCGGACTACAAATAAAAAAATTGATGCTCAGTGATGAGTTCTCACAATTACTGAATGCTCATGAAAAACAAGCCTGGGAGAGTCTTAAAGCAGTAGTAAATGTTTTTTTCGGAAACAATAGAGCTGACAGTTATGAAGAATTGTTTAAAACTATGCTAGAAAGCTTTAAAACTATGGGCTGCAGAATGTCCCATAACCTTCATATGTTACATTCTTGCCTGAACTAATTTAAAGATAATAGGTCTGTTCCCGTACTTTCAGTCACTGAATTTTCCTGAATTTTTCTGAATCATGTGGTGGTGGAAATTCATGAAAGTAAAGGAACGCTCTCATTGCATTTCCTGAAAATCGAGAAACAAAAGTGTCAGTTTTCGGTTTGTGGGCGAACAATAGTGATTATAAAGTCATCCTAAGCGGTAATAAATTATCGCCACAAAAATATTTGACCTTCATAGCAAAATTACGCAAAAAATATGTTGCTTGCCGCGCAAATTCGAAAATATTTACTCGCACCACACCGTTGCAGTATTTTTCAGTAGCTCAGACCCTACTGAAATTTCATCGTACTTACTGAAAGAGGGGTTTTTCAGTAAAACGGAGTTCGGGAACGGCTTCTTTGCAATTAATTACGATTAATCCCAATTAATCGTAGTACGGGAACAGACCTAATATGGCTGCCTACCAGCGTTGCCAGACGTCCCGATTTTGGCGGAACGTCCCGATTTTTCAATCAAATTTAAATGTCCCGCGCGGGACAAGCTCAGTGCCGCTTTTCGGGGATAACGTGACCGTGCGTGCAGCGTGCTTAGGAAGCGCGGGCAGCTGGCACAGACAAGTGTGGACTGGCCGCCCACCCGGCGCGTAATAAAGATAAGCGCGCGTAATAAAAATAAGCGCGCTCTTTTCTTATTTCCAGTTGTTTATAAATTTCTATTCCGCGAGAACGTACGATTACGTACGAAGAAATAACGAATACCGTTTTTTTAGTGCCTGGAAAGCAGCGAGCAAGTAGTGAGTTGCATTGCGTGTGTAATTTAGTTTAATTACATTAAGCAAACATAAGTTTAAGTCTTTTACGTGTTTTTGTTCGTAAATTACTGGAGTTTACTTATTAGAATCGTTTAAAGATGAATAAAATGGATAGTGATGTTTCGGATTGCTTGGAACCGGAGAACATTGCACCTAAGAAGAAAGTCAAACTAGGAAGACATCGCCTCACGAAATACAGTAAAAATTGGCAGAATGATTATAATTGGTTGTGTATTGTGACGTCGGATGCGTATAAAGCTTACTGTAAACTGTGTAAAAAAAGAGTTTACTATTTCTCATCTTGGATTAAACGACGTAGTGAAGCATTCAAAAACATGTAGTACTCGAAGATCAGGATTTCTCACGCTGCTAGAAACATAACTAGCTATTTCCAGGCACCAGGTACTTTCACATCTGATCGTAATTGCGATGACATTATGTACAAAACGTCAGCCGCAGAAATTACTTCTATATATCACACCGTTAAACATTTGTTAAGCTACAGTAGGATAGATTGTTTTCAAAAGTTATTACCTTTCATGTAAATAAGCTTTGAAGGTTGTAATTCAAAATTTAAAAGAAGATTTATTTTTTTCGATTTCTACGGATGCCAGCAATAAAGGAAACCAGAAAATGTTTCCAATATGTGTACGATATTTCAGTTTGGACACAAAGGAATACAAAACAAATTAATAATTTTTTTGGAGAGTAATGACGAAACTGCCGAAGGTAAAATAGCGAAGGTACTTTGTGAAACATTGGATAAATATAACTTAAAATTATCACAAGTAACATCATATGGTGCTGACAATGCAAATGTAAACTTTGGTTCAAATCATTCTGTTTTCATGAATCTCGTTGCCCAAAATGAAAAAATATTAAAAGCTAACTGTTCAGTTCACATCTTGCATAACATGAGCAAATTTGCATGTCATAGATTAGACATCGATGTAGAAGCTATCATCTTAAAAATATACGGCCATTTTTCACATTCAGCTAAACGTCGTGCGGAATCGATGGAGATATTAGAAACTACGGAAATGGAGTGGGTCAAATTATTACGCCAAGTAAATACAAGATTTCTGTCGCTCTGTCCTGCTGTTGAGTGAGTAATCAAGGTTCGGCCTGCTTTGAAAAGCTACTTTGATAAGTGAGAATCATGTGCGAAAGCCATTGAAAAGATTTTTTACTCTGGAGCAGAGGAAACAAAAACTCTAGCCTACTTGCATTTTGTTCATAATGTGATGAGTGCTTTTGGTACATTAATGAAAGCGTCTCAAGGAAATGATATTGCCATAACAGAAATGCATGAGTCATTATGCCTCTTCCGCTCAAGGCTGACTCAAAGGCTAAAGGATGAGTTTTTCGGCTACCAGACGAAACAGATTTTAAATAAAATGGTTGAATCTGAACGGACCAAAGCCATCGAAGACTTCAAAATTTTTTACACAAATTGCCAACAATATATAGGCAAACGTTATAATTTTTCAGATGAAAATATTTTTTCAAAACTTAAATTCATAAACCTGGAAAGTGAAGTTAGTTTTGACATGATTGAAAATGCTGTATCCTTAATAAAATTGACAGGCGATATTTTGCTAGATAACTTATATGAAGAATTTAACATGTTGAAATCATCCTTGGACGTATTAGTGGGAAATTGTAAAGACACCACTGCCACCATCGCATAGAAATGGCACCAGCTCTTGCAACAGTTTCTAAAAAAAGATACCAGGAATATGTTTAAACTAGTGTCTTTCATATTAAGTATCCCAAGATCAAACTGCTTTCCTGAACGCGTTTTTTCCCAGATGATTTTAAAATGGTCGGATGCCAGAAATATGTGCTCCGTAAATTTAATGAAAGCAGAATTACTCATCCAGTTTAATCTACAGCTGCCCTGTGAAGAGTTCTTCATCTTTATTAAGGAGAAAAAGTAAACTTTCAAAGAAGTTAAATCATCATAGAAATATAATGAATAAGTAATTCTTACAAATAATTATTCTCTTATTGTAAGTTGCAATTTGTAACACTCAATCCTCAGACTATTGTTTGAAACGCCATAGTTTTCTAATGAATAAAACTTTTTTGATTTTGATTTTTGTTTTTTTTTTATTTTATTCATATTACGAACAAGACTTAACTATTTAACGATAGGGTAAATCTGATTTAAAATATCATATTTTTATTAAAATACATTTTCTATGGCTATTTTTGCTATCTATTGTCACGTAAACGCAATTTGAACTCAAATAAAAAGATAAATATTTAAAAACTTCTGATTATATACGTTTTTTACTATGTCCCGCTTTCGACGAAAGAATCCCGCTTTTTTCACTCAAAAAGTTCCAAAATCCCGACTTGGCAAAAAAAAATCTGGCAACGCTGCTGCCTACTCAGAGAAGTGAGCAGAACGTTTTCACCGAGATGTAATGGACTACCAAGGGCAGAACAACGAGAATATGATGGGAGTTGCCATTTGGGGCTTGATACGAGAAAGTCCGTATAAACATAAAAAAAAACAAAAAAAAAACATTCTATTTGGAACTTGATATTGATAGTATTTACACATTTGTGTGTTGTTATTTGTCATAAGTTTTGAATTAAAAAGACAATTAAGCTCAGCAAAAATTCCTGACTGTAATTTAAAATAAAATTATAAAAATTTATAAAAATTAGTCATTTTCCTTGAAAACTCCAAAAAATTCTCTATTTTCTACAAAAGCAAAACCTGGTAAAAAAATGTTTTCCCCTTATTAGTAACGTAGAAGAAACCAAAATTGCATATGCAGAAGCCAGACCCAAAAATCGTGTCGACCAGTGTTATCAATGTATTTATTTTGTTAGTTTTGAATGTAAATAGTTGATTTGATTTGTGTTCAACACGTACACTTTCAAAAAGGAATTCAAATGCGAATCACAAATATTTCTTTATTTCATTGACATAGCTATGCATGGATTATTTTTTGTTATCCACTTATTTAAAATCAAAATATTAATGCACACTTAAAAATTTTAATCTAAATTTATGTTATAGCTGAAAACAATTGAGTTCGATTTGACTAGTTCTCAACTTTTGGCGTTCAATATTTTTGGTTTTTAATGTTTCTTTTCACATCGCCAGATTCAAGCGGTTGCCAGCTTTTATGTTACTTAACTCATGTCATTCACATAATTTTACAGCGATTCTTTTGATTCAATCTAAATATTTTATGCCAAGCTGAGATTTTACGCTTAACTACCTAGGACATGTCACTATGAGCTCGAGAATTTCATCCTTACTGGATGTAGCCAATAAATACGAGAGAACTATTTTCGCAATTTCTCCTTTAAACCCATTGAACTTCTGACATATGCTCAGATTTCAATACTCTTCGTGTGTACTCAGATTTGGTGATTGGACTGCTGCCAAGTCAACTGAACTTTCAGAAGGACATATTCATTCACAGAGAGCGGATGAATGATTCAAATTATAATAAAATTCAGGCGACAAAGGATAATCGACAAGTTCATCGAATTTAATTGTTTTTGCTTAATGAGTTTAAGCCACCTCGCATAGTTAGCTTTTATTATCGTCTGTCTAGTTATGTGAGTTAATAAAAGCCAATATAAACAGCAGAACGCTCTTATTCCATGTCTTAAAGTCTTTCAAGGGCTGATTAAGTAACGGACACTTGACTAAACGAGACCCGAATCGTATTCATCACATTATTGCATTTTTCGTCTTTCCTGCCTCCAACTTGATTTTGGTTACTTTTTACCATGCGCTTGGTGGTCAATAAATTGGACAAATGCCAATCTGGTTATAAGCAGTCACGATACTAACTTTACACCCTACAGCTGAAAATCGAACGACAACCGACCCGAGTATTCAGATCATAAGTGGAGATGACATCGCCGGTAGTGGAATTCTGGCATTCACATGTCCGTATAAATTGGCTCTAGCTAGGTACAGCGTCCATGATATCCTTGCATGAAGTTTCCAATACGATTCTGCATAGGTATGAATGTACGTTCGTATGAGCCTATGCAGAGCGTGCACTTTATCTTATGCAGAAAAGCCAAGATCCTTTGAAAAGTGTCAATCAGGTTACTGCAATGCTTTCGACTTCATGACCGTTTCGGCCTATAGACATTACAATCGCGACGTGGAAGCTAAAAACAGTTGAGAACGAAAGTATAATAATAGGACAGTTTATTCAATCCTATAAATTAGTTATGATTGAGAAAAGACACTTTGTTTTTAGTAACACAGTCCAAAATATCTTGCACAATAAAAAGATCAAAACTATATCAGCAAACAAAATGGAGAGCTTCCAGTGAAAATGATAAAAAAGTGAGCAAAATACCTGCTAAGAGTTCGATAACTTCGCAGCTTCACATTCAATACAGCAGTTGACATCCACCAAACTTTCCGGACAATAATAAATGAACACAGACTAAGGAACGAATCCACCCCAAACACATTGAAAAAATATCGGAACGAGATTCGTCGTCCTACCGAAACGAACTGACTAGATGCACCAACTAACCGAAAAAAGCGCGCATTCTGTAAATACTGCACTTTCTATGCCTCGTTTCGTGATTGTATCACGTGTTTTGAATTCTTGGTGGTTGACCTTCCGCTGTGCCACGATGCGGTTCAGCTAATTCTTCAACATTTATCTTCATCTCACTGTGCGACGTTATAAAGTTTGCTTTGGCATCTTTGAGTGAAACCACTAAATTGACCGCCTCGTCACATAAAATCAACTGAATGAATCGACTGAAGGACTGAAGGATGGTAGGTAACGAAGTATGCGACAGACAGACAAACGCTACACCGGCTGAATGCATTGACGTTGATGCCGAAAATTGAAAGTTAGGAGAAGAAGTGGAACAGGATACATCTCAACTGCAACCAACCACGGTCACCTATAAATTTGATAAATAATGCGGCAACTTAGTCGGTGTGAAATGGTTGATTTCACGGATGAGCTTAATGGCGTTGAGCTGTATCAGCATTGTGACAGTGGTGTGTCGTTTGAATTGACGATGGCTCGTTTACACGGTTTGCAGACATGATTGACTGGGAAGGAAGACGTGTATTGAATTTGCTGGTTAACTGGTAGATATAAGGTTTTGCTCACGCTTTGGTGCTTAGGTAGACAAAGTTGATTATTAAAATTGTGTTTCGAAACAATATTATTGAAGTGACACGGAAATTAAGGATATAAAATACCTTATAGACCGCTTACTTACATAAGTATT